>WEIU01001937.1:29907-42454 GCA_013389925.1 Aegithalos caudatus
ACACTGACTGCGTCCATGGCTGGATCTGGGGGATCTGGGACAGTGCCTGTGTCCCTGGAGGGATCTGGGTGATCCAGGGCTGTGCCTGTGTCCCTGGAGGGATCTGGGGGATCTGGGACAGTGACTGTGTCCATGGAGGGATCTGGGGGATCCAGGGCTGTGCCTGTGTCCCTGGAGGGATCTGGGACAGTGCCTGTGTCCATGGAGGGATCTGGGACAGTGCCTGTGTCCATGGAGGGATCTGGGACAGTGCCTGTGTCCCTGGAGGGATCTGGGGGATCCCGGGCTGTGCCTGTGTCCATGGAGGGATCTGGGGGATACAGGGCTGTGCCTGTGTCCCTGGAGGGATCTGGGACAGTGCCTGTGTCCATGGAGGGATCTGGGACAGTGCCTGTGTCCCTGGAGGGATCTGGGGGATCCAGGGCTGTGCCTGTGTCCCTGGAGGGATCTGGGGGATCCCGGGCTGTGCCTGTGTCCATGGGGGGACCCAGAGGGAGCAGCAAAGCCCCAGCTCAGCAGGGAGAGGAGCTCCCAGGGGCTGCTGCTGGCACAGCCCCTGGAAGCACGCCAGGAATTCACAATGGGAGCGGAGCTCAGGCGCTCCTGCCGGGACCTGCCGTGTTTGCGAGGCTCGGGGCACACCCAGGAATTCAGAGCTTCGGAAAAAAATCCCTCAGAACCTGGGCAGGGGAGGGGGAGGAGGAACCACCTCAGAGCTGAGGAATCCCAGGGTGACTCAGGCTCTGACGCAGGGAGCAAACAGGGCTGGGAATGCTGGGATGAGGGTCCTGGGGGGCCAGGCAGCTCCAAGCACTTCCAGTGTTTTCCACGCTGCTCCAAGCACTTCCCAACACCCACCTTTACCCTCCTCAAGGGTCCCAAAATCCCCTTTGTGCCAGAGCTTCTCAGGCTGCTGGAATCCCAGTGCAGCACCAGGAGCTGGCCCCTGCCCACTGAGAGGGAACTCAGCCTCGAAAAAAGGGGATATAAAACACCTGGAGCTTCATTTCCAATGCTTCCAGAGCCTTGCCCTGGAGCCAAAGGGATCTGGTGCTTCCTCTGGGCAGAAGGGAAGTGGGGATGAAGACCCCACCACCACCATGAGACCTGGAGTTTTTGGGGGTTTGGAATTGCAGGGAGAGGAGTAAAGCAGCCCCAGGTCAGTGCCTTGGCTGTGGATCCACTTTGGATTTACACCCCCTGCCCTCCACAATGGGTAAATCCAGCATTCCCAGGGTAATTCAGCAGAGTGACAGATCTGCACCAGTTCACCCCCAGCATTCCCAGTGCTGACCCCAGTTTGTCCCAGTTCCTGAAGTGAGGACCTCATGGAATCCCAGCTGCTCTCCTGCTTCAAACCAGCAACCCTCAAAAACTGGGACCCCAACCCCAGACTAAACCAGGGGGCAATCAATCCAGATACCTGCATCACAAGGCACTCAAATAATCCCAGAGCTCCTCTAGCCTTGGATTTACCACGGGGAACCTGAAATTCAGGAGCGTGAGAGGTTTTTCCCCTGTTCAGAGCTCCCACGGGGTCTGCCCTGCCCCAGTTCCCCCAGCCTGCTCTTGGGGAGCACAAGAGGAGCCTGTGGATGAAGGGCTGGCCTCCCCCCATCCCTGCTCCCAGCAGCTCCCAGCAGCTCCTGCCATGGCCCACAGCCACGGGACAGGCTCCGACCTGAGCTGGGATTTGGGCTCGGCGCTGCCCACGCCCGGCCCTGGCAGCAGCTCTGCACTTACACAACCCAGGGCAGGGTCCTGGGGATCCCAGCTGGACCTCGGGAGGGCACCCAGGGCTTGGCAGGACTGAATCCCAGCACAAAGTCCGGGTGTCCCCCGCAGGGATGGGAATTCCCACCTCGCTGGAAGCTCCTCAGCCCAGCTGGAGTGGAGGAAGGAGCGACTCAGGGCTTTGTAAAACAGGCCTCCAGTGGCTGGATAAAATCCCAGTCCACAACTGGGAATTGCCTCTGGACTGCTCACCCTATTCCTCACTCCATCTTGGTCATTCCCACTTCTTCCCAAAGAGGAAAGGGCTCTGAATTCTGCACTCAAAGAACCCTCCTGTGCTCAGCCATCCTGGTGCTCCAGCTGCACATGGAAAAGGCAGGGCCAGCACAGACACACTCATGGTGCTCCCAAGTCCCCCAAAATCCCCCAAAATCCTTCTGCCCCGTGCCAGAAGGGGGGCTTGGAACAGCCTAGGCTAAGGAAGGTGTCAGGAATGGGATGGGCTTTAAGGTCCCTTCCCACCCAAACCATCCTGGGATTCTGGGACTAATCCAGGTGTCCCTGATGGAGGCATTGGCAGAGCTGCCCTTCCCTGCCAGCTTAAACCCAGAATTCCAGCACAAATGGGATGAATCCCTGTGGGTTTTGTGGGAGCTGGGCCCCTTTAACAGCTCCTTTGTGCCAATTCCTGCGTGTTTTACTCCCAACTGGGAGTTTTTTACCAACCATCCCAAACACGCCAGGAATGGGGTGGGGATGTTTTGACAGGGAGGCCTGGATCACGTCCAGATCCCACCCAGCTCCCTCCTCTCACCTCTCCCTGCTCCCCGACGTGCTCCAGAGACTGGAATTTGAGACAAAACAGACCCAGAGAGCAAAAACTGCCCAGAGCAGGGGGAAATCCGGGAATGTCAGACCCAGGATCACACACACGGATATCCCAGTGTGAGTGTGGGAATGGAACATCTGGGGTTAAACCTACACCTGGGGGAACATCCCTGCATCCCACCCGTGCGGGAGCAGCGCTGAAAATCCGGCTGCACATCCCTGGTTTTCAGCAAGGATCCCGGTTTTCCCTCAGCTGCTGCTTCCACCTGGCTGGGAAAGGCGCTGGGGCGGCTCCTCCCGGCCCCGGGGCAGTTTTTGGGAGCCGCTGTGGGTGCGTCCCTGGAGCCTCCCGATCCCTCTGATCCTCCCGCGTCCCTGCCCTGGGCTGGGAACGCTCCAAGCCGCTCCGGATGGGTTTTGCACAGGAGGCAAATCCCGGCGCTGAGAAGCTCCCGCATCAGCAGGAGCGGAGCCGTCCCGGCACAGAAATGCCCAGGGCAGGGCAGGGGAGCTCCCGGAGCCTGTGGAGGTGCCCAGCTCCTGCTCCAGCCTTCCCCAGGTGCCTTTGGCGGTGCTGCCAGATGATCTGGAGGGTGCCTTCCACCCACCTTTGGTGATTCTGTGATTCCACGACCTTTCCCTCTGACCCAGCCACCTCCAATCCCCCCGGTCCAGCTGCTCTTCCACCCTGGAGCTGCGGTTCAGATTCCCTGAAAGCAGCTCCTGGCGTGGGGAACGTGGGACCTTGCCCTGTTCTGTCACCAGCCAAAGCTGGATTTCTGTGATGGAACATCACAGAGAGGGCCTGGGATGAGCTGGGACCTCCAAGGGATCCCGTGGCTCCTCTGGGCTTCCCAGAACCTTGCAGACCCTCGGGATGCTCCTGCACTGTTCCCTCAGTGGAGTCAGTGCCCACCCCCCAGCCTGCACCCGAAATCAGAGCCCAAAGGAACCAAGTTCTGCATCAATCAGCTGGGGCCACCCTCGGGGGATTTCCCAGGGAACAGGGGCAGAATCATGGAAGCCCAGAAGGGGTTGGACTGGGAGGGGCCTGGAAGCTTCCAGCACTCCCTGGAACCTCTGGGTGCCCTGTCCCATCCTCTGCTCCTGTGTCCACACCCCCCACTGCTCCAGAGGCTTTGTGGGCATTTCCACTCTCACTAAAACATCCCTTCACCTTCCAACTCTCTAAATCCTTCAAAAACCCCTTACAACCCTTCCTTTGGAGCCTGAAGGGGAGCCCAGCTCCTCCAACTCCCCAAGCCTTTCCTGTCCCAGGTGAGTCAGCTCTGCACAACGCCCGAGTCAGCACTTCCCACAAAGCAGCTGGAGCTGGAAAACGCAGCCCCATCCCCCGGGAGGGACCAGCCAGGACCTGCCAGGCTGGCACAGAGCTCCGGGAATGTGCTGCTGACAGCAGCTGGGAGAAGCTGCAGGAGGGAACAGGGAGCAGCTCTGCCCCCCCCCCCCCCAGGCACGGGGCTCTGTTTGGGATGTGTCCCAGGTTCCTGGGAATGCTGGACCCAGCCCAAGCCTGGCTGTCCCTTGTCCTGCAGCCCAGGGAAAGCTCCTGTGGTCATGGGGATGCCCCCAGGCTGTCAGAGTCCAGAGCATCCCTTTGGTGGCTCTGGAAGGTCTGGGAACTTAGCAGGGATGTCTGGGACCTGAGCAAGAGAGTTTGATACCTGTAAAAAGGGGGTTGATATCTGTACAGGAGTTTGATACCTGCACAGGGGGGTTTAATATCTACAGAGGGGTTGATATCGGTACAGGGGGTCTGGGATCTGTCCAGGGGGGTTGGAAACCCTGGCACAGCGCCCAGGATGAGACTGGCTTTGACTTCAGTCCATGGGAAAGGTTTCCAACACTGAGAGAGGAATTGCAAGGCCCCAAGGTGTGAAATACAGCAGTGCAGTTATCACTGGGTGAAATCTCTGTAGATTTGGGTTTTTAGAATGGAGGTGAATGGGACAGGAGGGAAGATTTGGGGTGGTGCCCTGAGTTCTTCATCTTCTTCCCCTCCACCTTCTGCTGTGCTGGTGGCACTTTGGGATTGGGTGAGAGCAGAGACTGATGTCTAACACAGGTGATGGGATTGGAAAATTGCTGTAAATAAAGGTCAGGTAGTGCAGGGTATAAAGAGTTAACAGCACCCCAGGGCCGGGGGGTGGGGATGGTCTGAGCTGCAGCAAGGATCCAAGCAGGATAAAGAACAAATGGGATAAAAAAGAATAAACAACCTCCAAAACAGATCCAAGCATTCCTCAGCTCCTTCTTTGGCTGTGGGGCTTGGGAAAAGGAATTTTTGTGACATCTCAGGAGTCATTCCAGCCAGACAATCCTGAGACCAGGCCAGGTGAGATCCCAGCCTCAGGAGAAGGGAGCTCAGGAAGGCACAGCCAGCAGGATCCCCAAGGATCCCTGGTGCCATTCCCAAGCCTCAGCTCAGCTCAGCCAAGCTCAGGTGAGGTTCCCACCTCCAGCCTCGACCTTCAGGAGCATGGAGCTCATGAACACAAGGCCCAGGAGGTACTGCAGGAATGCTTGATTCCCAAAGCTCATCCACACTCAAAGCTCAGCAGACACTCCAGGAATGTCCAGTTTGATTCCCAGTTCTCTGTGGGTCTGATATTTCTGGGTCTAAGAGATTTCAGCCTGCTAGCAGCTGCTAACCTTTTCCCAAGGGAAAACCTCTCAGATTCAGAAATCTCAGGCCCAAAATTCCCATCCTCCTTTCCTCCCTCCCTCCTCTCCCAAGCAGCTCCCAGGCTCCCATGGGATCCCTGTTCCCTCTCACTAAGCCTTCCAGACAGCACCTTTGCCACTCAGACCTTCCCTGTGCTCCCAGGTGCAACCCCCCTGCTCTCTCCTGGCTTTTCCATGGAAACCTGGACACCTTTCCCACCTGCCCTGAGCACTGTCCTGGAAGAGCCCCAACCAGAAGTCCCCCAGGTGGGATGAGGCTGAGTGGGAAAGGGCCCTTCCCGTGGCTGCCCAGATCCAAGGACAAGGCTGTCAGCAGCTGGGATCCACAAAGGGATTGGGGCAAACCAAAGGCAGCTCTCAGGGAATTCCCTGTGGGAATTCAGAGGAAAGCTCTGAGCCCCACCTGTGCCAGCAGAGGGGCAGGTGTGGAGGTAAAGCCCCACCTGAGGAGGGTCCTGCCTCAGGGGATCCTTTGGGATCTGCCCCAGTTACCCCCCAGGAGCTGGCACTGGTCAGGCTGACAATGTCCAACCAGGCAGCCCAGCAGCCACTCCTGCAAATCATCCCAGGACATCCAGGTGGAGAGAAGCCACCACACATTCCAGAGGAGCCCTGACAACCTCCACGTGCCCTTGTGTCCCTGCTCTGGCCACCCTTGGATGGAGACACCTCAGGGGATGTTCCTGCCTGAGGGGAGGGATCCTCTCCAGGTGGGCACGGAGCCAGAGCAGCTCTCAGGGGCCTTTGGGGGAGATATTCCATATTCTACATTCCATACTCCATACTCCATATTCCATACACTCATTAGAGATTTGGGAAGGATCCTGCACAGAAGGATCCTAAAAGGCTGCTCCAGGGCAGGAGCAGAGTCCCCATCCCAGAGAGTGTCCAAGGAATGCGTGGAAGTGGCACAGTCAGGGGTGACCTTGGTGGTGCTGGGTTGGATTTGGTGACTCCAAGGGCTTTTCCAACCTGAACAATTCCATAATTCCTGGCTCAGGCTGTCACCTGCTCTGAGGGGATGCCCAGACTGGCTGGATTAGAGGAGGTTTTTTTCCCATAAAACTTTCACCCTGCTGTTTTCCTCACGCAGGGGATGGGAATTCTGCCCAAAATGCCAGCAAGGATCTCTTCCCTCACAGCAGCTCCCTTCACTGAGCTTTTCCCAGCACCACCTCACACAGATCCATGGGATGGGTTGGGTGGGAAGGGACCTCAAAGCTCACCCAGTGCCACCCCTGCCATGGCAGGGACACCTCCCACTGTCCCAGGCTGTCCCCAGTGTCCAACCTGGCCTTGGGCACTGCCAGGGATCCAGGGGCAGCCACAGCTGCTCTGGGAAATCCATTCCAGGGCCTCCCCACCCTCACAGGGAGGAATTCCTGCCCAATTTCCCACCTAACTCTGTCCCTGGCACTGGGAAGCCATTCCCCCTTGTCCTGGCACTCCAGGTCTTTTTCCCAAATCCCTCTCCAGCTCTCCTGGAGCCCCTTTAGGTCCTGGAAAAGGCTCCAGGGTCTCCCTGGATCCTTCTCCTCTCCAGGTGAGCACCCCCAGCTCTCCCAGCCTGGCTCCAGAGGGGCTCCAGCCTTTGAATCCAAGCTGAGAGTGCCTGGAGCAGGGGTGTCCAGCAGGGATGTTCCCAGGGTTAATGGAGATGCAGAGACAGAGCTGAGCCATCCCAGGGCTGGCAGGTTTGGGAGGCTCCCTGTTCCCTCCCTGCTCCCTGTGTTTGATCCCTGCAGGATCCCAGGGAGCTGCTTTGATGTGTCAGCCTGGCAGCAGGGCCTGTTCCAGCACGGCTGCTCCAAATTCCTGCGGGAACAAAGCTGCACCTCAGCACCTTCCAGAGGCTGGCACTGACCCCAGGGCACAGCAGGGACACACAGGGACCCCTCAGCACCAGCTGCCCTGCCCTGCCTGGGAATTACAGCCCAAGAATCCAGCAGAATGAGCCCAGTTATCCTGGGATCCTTCCTGCTGCACCCCCTCTCACAGGGTCTGGTCCCTGCCCCAGCACATGATGGGCTTAATCAATTATCCAATGGGGCTTAATCAATTATCCAATGGGGCTTAATCAATTATCCATTGGGGGTTTAATCACTTATACATTGGGGGCTAAATCAATTATCCTTTGGGGGTTTAATCAGTTATCCAATGGGGGTTAATCAATTGTCCAATGGGGGTTTCATCAATTATCCAGTCGGGTTTCATCAATTATCCAGTGGGGGCTTCATCAATTATCCTTTGGGGCTTAATCAATTATCCAATGGGGGTTAATCAATTATCCAAGGGGGGCTAATCAATTATCCAATTGGGGTTTAATCAATTATCCAGTTGGGTTTTAATCAATTATCCAATTGGGGTTTAATCAATTATCCAGTTGGGTTTTAATCAATTATCCAGTTGGGGTTTAATCAATTATCAAATGGGGGTTAATCAATTATCCAATGGGGTTTAATCAATTATCCATTGGGGGCTTCATCAATTATCCATTGGGGGCTTCATCAATTATCCATTGGGGGCTAATCAATTATCCAATGCGGGTTAATCAATTATCCAATGGGGTTTAATCAATTATCCATTGGGGGCTTCATCAATTATCCAATGGGGGGTTAATCAATTATCCCATTGGGGGATAATCAATTATCCAATGCGGGTTAATCAGTTATCCATTGGGGGTTAATCAATTATCCATTGGGGGTTTAATCAATCTTAGCCTGAGCTAAGGAATGGTGGCAAAGATTCTGTCCATAATGATCCAAGGGCCTCCTGTACCAAAGGGGAAAAAGTTCCATAAGTGAATGAAAATAAAACAAACCTGCCTCAGATTGTTCCATAAATGAATAAAAATAAAGCAAACCTGCCTCAGTTGGTTCCATAAGTGAATGAAATGGAAACCTGAGGCATTGAAATGAAATCCCAGAGAGGGATTGAAGAGATCAATGAGGAGCTTCCACCCTGTGCCAGCTTTTCCAGCAGGACCAGGGGGGATAAAGCCTTGGAGACCCCAAGGAACCCTTCCCACCTGGAAATGAAACCTGAGGGTTTATGGCCAAGGCATTTCCATTTCCAGAACTGCAGCCTTGGGAATGGAACAACCAAACTCTCCCTGTTCATAACCCAGCAGAACAGGGGCTGCCTGCAGCACTTCAGGGAATCCTGGAATGGTTTGGGTGGGAAAGGACCTTAAAATCCATCCCATCCCACCCCTGCCATGGCAGGGACACCTCCCAGTGTCCCAGGCTGTCCCCAGGGTCCAGCCTGGCCTTGGGCACTGCCAGGGATCCAGGGGCAGCCACAGCTGCTCTGGACAAATGTCCTGATCCAGCCTCAGCCTTGGATTTGTGGTTGGTTTTCCCACCAAGATCCCCCCAGGGCTCTGCTCCCTCTCCAGGTCACCTCCCCAGTCCAACCTTTTCCCCAGAACTGGTGACACTGGGAGGGAAAAGCCAAACCCCCAAAGTGTGTCTGAATTGGGGCTGCTCTTTTCCCAGCTCTCCAGAATCAGATTCCCAGATTTTCACAAGCTGCCACCTCTCCCTTTTCTTCTGTAATTCCAAAGTGACAGGAGGAGCAAGAAGGAACCTGCCCTGAGCTGAGCCAAGGAAATCCAAACCTCTACCCTGGGACCTGCAGGGACAAGTTCCTGGGCTCTGGAACTGCTGCCAGCTCCTGGCTCCCACACCTGGGCTGCTTGGATTAAACTGGAAGTTGAATTAAATCCATTTTATGCCATGCCCCCAGTTAGAAATCATGGGATGGCCTGCGTGGGAAGGGACATTAAAGCCCACCCAGTGCCACCCCTGCCCTGGGCAGGGACACTTCCCTCCATCCCAGGCTGCTCCAAGCCTTGTCCAGCCTGGCCTTGGGCACCTCCAGGGATGGGGCAGCCAGGATTGAACATTGACACAATTGCCTTTCATCTTCCCAGCCTGGAATTCCATGGGGTGGGAGCTGCCCATGCCTCAGCATCAAAGCCAAACACAGCTGAACAAACTCTTTGGGAAAGCCTTGTATGGATGTGATCCAGCTCTGGCCTGGAGATTCCCTGGGAGGAAATGCAATTCCATTTGCTAAAGTCCAACCCAATTCCAGGAAGGGGGAGCTGCCAGAAACTTCTAAATGTGGTAAATTTGGGAATTTACCCATGAATGAAAACCAGGATGAGCTCTGGGAAAGGGCATGGGGTGGGGGAATGGGAAGGAATCACAGCTGAATGGAGGAGCCTGAAGAATTCCTTGTGCTCCAAGGGTTGAGAAGGAAAAGCAGCCATGGAAGTGGCACCAGTGACCACAGAACATGGAATGGCTTGGCTTGGAAAAAACCCTCTGAGATGATGGGGTCCAAGCACCCCCCAGGAGGACAGAGGCCACCCCGGCCATGTCCCCAAGTGCCACACCCACGGCTGGGGGGTCCCTGCAGGGATTCCCTCTCCTGCTGTGCTGGGAAGTTCTGGATGTGGCAGGAGCAGCCCCAGCACCTTTGGTGCTCTCAGGTTGTTTCCTCTCCAGTTCCTGCTTTGGGCCCCAGAGTTCCACACTCCATTTTTTCCATGGGAATGTGTCCTTTGTACTCGGCCAGGGAATCTGGGAGACAGCAAAGCGTCCCTTAGAGGTAATGACAGTAAAGAGAAATCCAAAATAAAAATAAAACCTTTTTTCTCATCGACTCCAACCCAATCCCACTTCCTCCAAGGGCTGCAAGCAGCTGCAGAACCACCTGGGAAGTGGAAGCTCCAGTGGCTGAAGCCTCAGGATCAGCTCCCCTGCCTCAATGCTTCCATGCAAGGGAGGGGGGAGTGACCTCCCCACAGCAGAGGGGAGGCTGAGTGAGTCCCAACACTTGGCAGGGGATTAATTAATCCCTGCAGAGATTAACTGGGAACAGGGCACAGCTCTGAGCCCAGGCTCCAGCTCAGCTGCTCAGGTTTTCCATCCCAAAAGCGCTGTGCAATCACACAGCCGAGATTTCCCATCAGGGAATCAAACCCATCCTGGGGATGCCAAAACTGAGAAAACCGGGGCTGGGAACAATCCCAAAGCTCAGAGCTCAGGAGCTTCCCGAGGCACAGGGGGAGCTCTGCATTCCCAGGGAAGCTCCAGCTCCCTCAGCAGCAGCAACCACCCCTGGCAGGCCCATCCTGGGATCAGGGACATCCTCCTCCTGCCCTGCTCCAGGTATCTTGAATCCTACCAGGGTGAGCAAGCCCAGGGGTCCCTCCAGGAAACTGAGGCAGCTGGGGCTGCCCCTGGATCCCTGGAAGTGCCCAAGGCCAGGCTGGGCAGGGCTTGGAGCAGCCTGGGACAGTGGGAGGTGTCCCTGCCATGGCAGAGACAATATTTGGAGTCCCTTCCCACCCAAAGCATTCCCTGAGCCCAGGATCTCCATTTCCCCATGACCATTCCTTCTCCATGAGGAAAAGCTTTGTTCCTGTCCCAGGGTTTAACCCCCAGCTGGAATTTCCCTCTGTCCCACCCTCATGAAAACTGGGAACACAATTTTAGCTATATGGGAAATGCAGAGTGTTAAAAGCAGGCAGAATTCTCCAGATCCTTATGGGATCTCCTCCAGGCTCTCCCATTGCTGTATCCCAGAGCTGTTCCCACCTCTCCAGTCCCAACACCTTCCTGCACAGCAGGAGCACGGAGCTGGAAGGAAAATGAAAGGGATTTTTCCTTCCCTTTGCTGAAGGACTGACTCCATCCTGAGCTCTGCAGGATCCCAGGACCCCAGAACCATGGAATTGTTCAGGTTGGAAAAGACCTCGGGGATTATTAAATCATCATCAACACGGCACCACCTTGGTCATCCCTGACCGTGTCCCCAGGAGCCACATCCACACTTTTCCTGGACATTCCCAGGGATGGGGACTCCCCCACTGCCCTGGGTGTCCTTTTCCAGTCCTTCACAACCCTTTCCATGAAGGAATTTTCTCAATATCCAAATCCAAACTTCCCCTTGAGGCCGTTTTTCCCTTGCTCCCTGCTGGCAGATTCCAAATCCCCCCTGGCTCCCCCTTGCTGTCAGGGAATTTGGGAGAGGGAGAGGGAAGGGGTACCCCTAAGGCTCCTTTTCTCCAGGCTGAGCACAAGGACTTGTTTTTGACCATTCTGAGCTGTATCTGTGGCAAAATCCAAAGGATTTGGCTGTGCCAAAGCCAAGCAGGGAATTCTGGAGCTGAGCCATTCCTGAGGCACTGGGACAGAGCCATATCAGCAATTCCAAAGTCCAGGAATGAGAGATAAGGAGCCATAGTGCAGTTACAAACACACTGGGCATGTGTGTCCAGCATGGACAGCATGGAAAAACTGGAAAAATAGGAATTATCAACTCCAAATGACACTGTTCCCTCAAGCAGCAGCCCAGGACTGATCCCCAGGCACATCCAGGGGGGATTCCCAGTAAATAAGGAACAGGAGCCAGGGTCTCTCTCTGAAGGAAAAGACCCTTCCAGCCAGGACAGTTTGGGGATGCACTTTCCTAGCAACCCTTCCTAGAATTTTTCATAGGGAAGCAGGAAAATCCCCAAAGGAAAAAGAAAGGCAGAAATTCTTTCCCCCCTTTAACTGGGAGCAGGGACAGGGCCGGGCTCAGTTCAGAAACGTTTCAAAGGTGAAATAAAACAGCACCAAATATTGACACAAGGGAAGGGAAACATTCCAGAGGGGGGGAAGGGTGTGGGATGCACGATCCTCCACTGCCCCCAGCAGCACGGCTGGGAAAGAGCAGCTGAGCAGGAGGAAAAGGAGGAAAACGCGGGATGAGCGACACCCCTGGAGTCAGCAGAGCTTCCCCAGAGCTCCGGGAATGTCAGGGAGCTGCTCGGCTCCCGGAGGGATTCCCGTGCTGGAAGAGCTGCGGGATCCCTATGGAAGTTTCACTTATGGGAAGGGCCTCAAAGTTTTCCTGCAGCCCTGCTCAGCATCCTGAAAAACCCAGAATTATGGAATGGTGCATCCTGAAAAACCCAGAATCATGGAATGGTGATGGAATTGTCCCTGGAACACCCCGTGCCATCACAGCCCTGCCGCTGTCCCAGGCTGCTCCAAGCCCCATCCAACCTGGCCCTGGGCATTCCCAGGGATCCAGGGGCAGCCACAGCTGCTCTGGGAAATCCATCCCCACCCTTCCAGCCAGGAATTCTTCCCAATCTCCCATCCAGCCCTGCCCCCTGGAGGTGGAAGCCATTCCCTGTGTCCTGTCCCCCCATCCCTTGTCCCAAGCCCCTCTCCAGCTCTCCTGGAGTCCCTTTAGGCATCACAAAAGGCTCCAAGGT
>WEIU01001937.1:45047-63323 GCA_013389925.1 Aegithalos caudatus
CTCCAGGTCCCGGCGGCCCAGGCGGCGCAGCCTCCGCGCCGCCGCCCGGTAACAGCGCCAGGGCTGCGGCTCCACCAGCAGGAAGGTGCACAGGGAGCCCAGCAGCGCCAGCAGCTCCAGCAGGCCCCGGTCGCCGTGGTTCAGGTGGATCCACATGGTCACGGACATGCAGAAGCCGATGTCGAAGGAGGAGCGGCCGAAGCGTCGCAGGAAGGAGTTCAGGAAGGGCTCCCTGGATTCCGGGTCCATGATGTCCAGGTTGGCGAAGGAGATGGAGGAAGGGAAGGGGCTGCTCTGCTGAGCCCTGCGGATCAGCTCGGGGTCGATGTCGCAGCACAGCAGCTTCAGCTCCTCCCCGGCTTCCGGAGCCTCCGGGCTGGAGGCGCCGTCCTGGAGCCCCAGGAGGTGCTGGTACAGAGCCACGCTGAGCTCCTGGGGGAGAGAACAGGGATTCAGGGAGAAATCCCCTGTGGGGATGTGTCAGGAAAGATTCTGAACCTCCAGGGTTGGTACAGAGCCACGCTGAGCTCCTGAGGGAGAGAACAGGGATTCAGGGAGAAATCCTCTGTGGGGATGTGTCAGGAAAGATTCTGAACCTCCAGGGCTGGTACAGAGCCACGCTGAGCTCCTGAGGGAGAGAACAGGGATTCAGGGAGAAATCCCCTGTGGGGATCCATAGGAAAAGGAATTCTCAGCCTCCAGGTGCTGGTGCATCCAAGCCCTGGGAATTCCAGGGTCCCCAGTCTGGAATCTCCTCCCACATACTGCTGGGAAGTGAATTAAGGGATTAATCCTTAATTCAAGGAGTTTCCATGGAGCTGGGAATGTCCTCTGGTGGTAACAGGCACCTCCCACTGCCCTGCTCCACAGGCTCACCTGGAATGGGATCTGGAATTGTCCTTCAGGTAATTCCAAACCCCAGGAAGCACAGGAATGTCCCAGCCAGGGCAGGGGTGCAGGTGGGATCAATAATTCACCTGTGCTGGATCCAGGCCAGGCCTCTGAGGGGGAATGGAGCTGGAAAATCCCTGAGGGAGCTGGGGGGGGGTCTCATGTGGGACCTCTCCACTCTCCAACCTGGACAGGAGGTGGAGCCAGGGGGGGTCGGGATCTGCTCCCAGCAATGGAATGAGGATTCCAGGGGAGGTTTAGGTTCGATTTTAGGGGAAATTCCTCATGGAAAGGGCTGTCCAGGGTGTGGGGGAGTCCCCATTCCCGGAGGAATTGAACAGATCCAGGACGATGTTTCCTCCCAGTCTCCTCCCAGCACCCATGGGTGCTCCCAGTGCTCCCAGCATTCCCCACCAGTGCCCCCCACACCGTGCCCATCTGCCTCCCTCGCCTCCTCCACCCCCGCCTTTCCCAGTATTCCCAGTTTGTCCATTGCCCTCCTCCTTCTTTCCCCACCAGTGTTCCCAGTCTGCACCACCCCTCATTTCCATGGGCAGGATTGTCCCGAAGCGGCCCCAGTNCCCAAACTGGTGCCCCCAAAACCCCAAACTGGCGCCCCCAAAACCCCAAACTGGTGCCCCCAAAACCCCAAACTGGCGCCCCCAGTTGTCCCCACCCCGTCCCCCCAAGGCGCCCCAAACCCGCGCGCGCCTCCCCCTCACCCCGGAGTTGCAGCCCACATCGAGCCCGAGGAGCGGGCGGGTGGCGGAGGGGAAGAGGCTGCTCAGGAGCCCTTGGGGCAGGAGGCTGACGCGCTCCTCGGGCGGGTGGAACCGGGAATAATTCGGGAAATTCCCGTAGGGAGCCGCGCCGGGCTCGGTGCCGCGGCGCTCCCGGCTCATGGGCGCCGCCATTTTCCCGCCGCTCCCACGCGCCGGGTGGGAACCGCAACTGAAGAGAAACGTTCCGGGGCAGAAACGTTCCGAGGAGGGCGATGCGGGGCAGGCACAGGGACAAGGGACAGCGCCACCAGGGCAGACACAGCTCCTTTAGGGTGAAAAGAGGAGATTTTAGAGGTTTTGTGTAAAAAAACCTTGTCTGGGCCCTGCCAGGCTGCGCACCTGGCGCCGACCCCCCCCCATGTGTTCTCCTTAAATTCTTCCCCCGCGTTGCCATGACGACGCCGCGGCCCCTGCGGGGTCTCAGGCCTTGGCGGGGTCCGCGTGTTTAAATAACATCTACGTGTTAATGAGGTAATATAAATACCGCGTTTTATCATATAAAACATATTAAATTTGTTCAAATGAATAATATGTAATCACATCAATAAGCACATCAACGTTATCGAAAGTATATTGGAATAATATAAACCGATGTTATAAAATAGATAACATATAAGTGTCATACACATAAATAGCAAATAAATGTTATTTAAATCACATTTAAACAGATGATTGCGCTGGGGGTAGCCAGGACCCCACAAGCTGCAGCTGGGAGAGGTTTTAAAGCAGAAGAAATTGGAAATTCTGTGTTAAAGGGGGTTAAGAGCAGGTTCAGGCTCAGGGCCCAGGTGCAGGTTTAGGATTAAGCTGGCACAGGAATTTGGATTTCATTTCCTGCTGATTTCATCCACAGAGCCAAGAGCAGAGGGCGCCTGGAGCTCACAAATGCAGGTGAAAGCCTCGTGCTCCATGGATCGGCCCTCCCGTGTTCCCATGGAATCACCCAGGGCTTGGGCTGGGAAGGGACCTTAAAATCCGTCCTGGGGATCCCATCCCATCCTGGAGATCCCATCCTGGGGATCCCATCTCATACCAGGGATCCCATCCTGGGGATCCCATCCCATCCTATCCCATCCCATGGATTCCATCCCATCCTGGGGATCCCATCCCATCCTGGGGATCCCATCCTGGGGATCCCATCCCATCCNCCACCTAACCCTGTCCCTGGCACTGGAAGCCATTCCCCCTTGCCCTGGCACTCCAGGTCCTTTTCCCAAATCCCTGTCCAGCTCTCCTGGAGCCCCTTCAGGCCCTGGAAAGGTCTCCAGGATCTCCCTGGATCCTTCTCCTCTCCAGGTGAGCACCCCCAGCTCTCCCAGCCTGGCTCCAGAGGGGCTCCATCCCTTGGAGCATCTCCATGGCCTTCTCCAGACTCACTCCAGCACATCCTCATCCTCCCTGTGCTGGGACCCCTGGCCACAAAAGAAAGGCAGAAAAATAAATACAAATTTTCCCCTTCTCCAAGCAATGGAATTCAGGGGTTTGAGGTCTCTGGCTGGATTCAGGAGCTCCAAATTCTTGTTTGGGAAGCAGCTCGATGCCTTCCTCTTTCCAGCATCCCTCACACCCTGACCTCCCCCTGATCCTACATCTCTCCATCCTTCCTTTGATGTTCCCAGCCTGATTAATCCAAATTTTTACCCCAGTGTCCAAAAGCCAAGTGCTGAAATTTAATGGAATCCTCAGCCTTTCATCGTGTCTGTGGCAACTTCAGGGAATGCTGATGATGCCTCATCCAAATTCTCCTGGACACCTCATTATTTCTGTGGGAATGTTCCACTTCAGTCTCTTTTTTTTTTTTTTTTTTTTGTCTTTTTTTTTCCTACAGAAAATGCAGGAAAATCCCTCCTGGCTTCACAGGCTGTTTCAGCATCACTTCCCAGGAGCCAAATTTCCCACATTTGGTTTGACTCCTTCCCAAAAGCACAGAGCTGCTGCACTGGGATTTCTGTCCTGGACAATCGTCCCTTCAGAGTTTTGATGGAGTGAGATGGGAGTTTACCTCTCCCAGTGCAGGTTCTCATTTCAGGGGGTGAATTGTCCCTGGAGGAATTTTTTTTTTTCCCTCCATTTACTCTTGGGAAAGCTCCAGCACTGCAGAAAATTCCCTTGGAGCTGGAGCCCTCTCACAACTTCTCCCCACTCGCTGATTTTTGAATCCTGTGGACACAAACCAAGTGGGAAAGGGAGAAAATCTCTAATTCCAGGATCCCTTTGGCCCTCAGGTCTCAGATATTCCTCATCCATGACACCTGCTCCACATCCATGTGCTGTTTATTGCTCTCTGGGGGATGTTTTCCTCACTCATTCCAGGGAAGAGGTGACTCAGGCTCAGTTAAACCTTCCAGCCATGCCAGGATCTTGTTGATATTTTCAGGGATGAAGCAGCACCTGCACAACCAGAGCAAGAACAGGCACGGGAACAGTTTTGCAGTCATTTATTAGCAATAATCAGAGAAGATACAAAATCTTATTTACAGTGAAACCATAGAACAGCTCCAAAGGATTAGGATACAGAGCTGGGTGAGGACTGCAGGTGGAGGACACAAGAGGAGGGGGAGCATCCCTGCCTATCCCACCCCAAATCCTGCCTTCCTCAGCCTCCTGAGGAGCTCCAGCTCCCCGAGCAGGCTCAGCATCCATCAGGGCTGGGCTGGGATCAGTGTGGAAAAGGGAGCAGGACACATGCAAGGGACACAGGAGGGCAGCAAATCCCCCCTCACCCAGGTGCCTGGAGCGGGGTCATGCCAGGTGTTCCCAACAGGAGCAGAAAAGCCAGGATGCAGGGGCAGAAAAAGCCAGGATATGTCAGCAGAAAACCAGGATGCAGGGGCAGAAAAAGCCAGGATATGTCAGCAGCAGCAAAGCCAGGATAAAGCAGCAGCAAAGTTACTCCACACCAGAAGGAAAAAGAACAATTCCAGAGGGGGCTGCAGCTCCACGTGTTCCTCCCCAGCTCCCAGCAGGGCGTTTTGGAGGAGTTTTGGGAATATTTCAGAGCCAGAGCTCATCATGGGGCTCCACACTCCTCCCTCCAAGCCTGGAAAACACAAAATCCCTACAGGAAATAGCTGTGAGCAAGGAAGGAAATTCCCTCTTGAAACGATTTCATCCACTTTTAGGATGTCTCCTGTGCCATTCCCAGTCCTGCCTGCTCAGTAATCCAAGGATTTGGTTCTCAGCAGGAACCAGCAGGGCACAAACTCCCTGCTGCCATCACCTCATGGTGTCCTTCATCCCTACAAAGAATTTGGCTTTGGATGGGGTTTTTTGGTCTGGTTGGGTTTTTTGTGCCTGATTTGGGGTTTTTTTGGTCTGGTTGGGGTTTTTTTGTGTCTGACTGGGGTTTTTTGGTCTGGTTGGGTTTTTTTTTGTGTCTGACTGGGGTTTTTTGGTCTGGTTGGGGTTTCTTGGTCTGACTGGGATTTTTTTGGTCTGGATGGTTTTGGGGTTTTTTGTGCCTGATTTGTGTTTTTTTGGTCTGGCTTGGGGGTTTTTTTTGGTCTGGTTGGAGTTTTTGTGCCTGATTTGGAGGTGTTTGTTTTGTTTGGTTTGGGGTTTTTGTGCCTGATTTGGGTTTTTTTGTCTGGTTGGGCTTTTTTTGTTCTGGTTGGGTTTTTTGTATCTGACTGGGTTTTTATGGTCTGGTTGGGAGGTTTGTACCTGATTTGGGTGTTTTTGTCTGGTTGGGGTTTTTTGGTCTGGTTGGAGTTTTTTGGTCTAGTTTGGTGTTTTTTGGTCTGGTTTAGGGGATTTTTGTGCCTGATTTGGAGTTTTTTGGTCTGGTTTGGTGGGTTTTTTTTTTGGTCTGGTTGGAGTTTTTGTGCCTGATTTGGGTTTTTTGGTCTGGTTTGGTTTTTTTTGGTCTGGTTGGAGTTTTTGTGCCTGATTTGGGGTTTTTTGGTCTGGTTTAGGGGATTTTTGTGCCTGATTTGGAGTTTTCTGGTCTGCTTTGGGGTTTTTGGGGTGTTTTAGGGAGGAAGGTCTCTCACCTCATCCCTCGTGCTCCTGGCGCAGCCGCCGAGGGGCCGGAGCGTTTCCATTCCCTGCACAATAACTTTCCCTGGACACTGGCCACGTGTGGCAGGAGGACAGGACATGTGAGGGGGTAAAACCCAGGGCAGAAGGAGCAGGAATGTGCAGTCCCAGCGTTCTGGCAGAGCCTCTCTCCAGCAGGGATTGCTGCAGGCAGCTCCGTGCCGTGACTGACGCACTCACCCCGGCATTCCCAGAGAGATGGGAGATACCAGCTCCTATCTGCAGCAAGGATCACCCTTGGAATGAGAGCAAAAGGGCCCTTATCTCCCTGGGGAGCTTTACAGTCCAAGAACAGCCAGCTGAGCCCCAAACAGGGAATGTGAGCATGGCCACGGTGGAAAGTTACCTAAGCACATCCAGAGCCTGTGCTGACAGCCCCGTTTGGGAGAGGAGAAGTGGGAAACAGGCAGGGAGAGGGAACATTGGGGTTCCATGGCCT
Source organism: Aegithalos caudatus (assembly GCA_013389925.1). Classification (NCBI taxonomy): domain Eukaryota; kingdom Metazoa; phylum Chordata; class Aves; order Passeriformes; family Aegithalidae; genus Aegithalos; species Aegithalos caudatus. The sequence goes on from WEIU01001937.1 coordinate 51,198, forward strand.
CAGTCCCTGGGAATGACCCCTCAGGAATGCTAAACTGGAGCAACCAAGACAATTCTGTGACTCCTCAGGGTGGGACACAGGATCCCAGCCCATTTCCCACGTGGAATGGTGTTTCCCAGCATGGAAGCTCAGCCTCCTCCATCTCTTCTCTGCCATTTCCTGGCAATATTCCTTTCCTGGGATCCCAACCCCTCCGGTGAGGAGCTACACTCCAGAGAGAACCAGCACACTGCCCTGGGGCTGGGATCCATGGATCCTGAGGGAAAGGAAGGGAAGGGGAAGGGAAAAGGGAAGGGAACTCAGCCCCACACCTGGATGCAAAGGATCCAGTGGAATTCTGCCTGCAGTGGCAGCAGGGATGACCTCAGAGAGCTGCACGTCCTGAACAAACAGGTTCCCCGTGCCTGGAGCACTGAAATCCAGCCGTGTGATCCCACACTCCACGTTTCCACCAGCAGGAGCCACCAGGAACAGCGCAGAGCCCACCAAGCTCCAGAGGCACGTGGCAAACGGGGCAATGCGAGGATTCCCCAAGGCTTTTCCCTGGGCTCAGCTGCTTTTCCTGCCGGGATCTCACCAAATTCCCTGCTCTGCTGCCCTCGCTGTTGTTTTGTCTCTTTCACGCCGGGATGGGCAGGACTCAGAGGATGCCTCCAGCAGCCCCGGGGGCCGGGAGGATCCCGGTCTCCTGCCCCAGTATCTGCACTGGTTTTGGGCTGGGCGGGACCGGGGGAGCAGGAGGGACACGACACTGAAGCCCTGCTTTGCTCTCTGGGTCACAAAGGCCTGACAGCAAATGTACAAAGCTGCGGGAAGGGCCCGGGGCTCCTCAGGGCTTGGATGGAGCGGGAAGGGAGGGGCTGGGTCAGGTCGGAGGCTTTGAACCCTTTCACCTCTGCTTCTCAATCGAACCCCTCACGGCTGCCGGCACAGGGAGCATCCCGCCCCGCTGCCCTCACTCCTGGCTGGAGCCAAAAAACTGCAGGAAGAAGGAGAAGATGTAGATGATGTCCAGGTAGATGTTGAGGGCTCCGAAGATGTATTCCTCGGGGCTCAGCGAGTAGCGGCGGTTCCCCATCAGCATCTGCGTGTCCAGGGCCAGGAACTGCAAGGGAAAGGAGGAAATCCCGGGATAGTGACAGAGGCAAGAAGGGCTCTAATGACAGGAGAAGGCTCCACTGCCTCCCTGGATGCAGGACAAAAGTGCAGCCCCTTTTTATGGGCTGTAACCACAATTTAAGGGCCCGGAGCAAGGCACTGAACGAGCTGTAACTTTCCCCTTCCCTCATTTCCCTCCTGACAATCAAACCCTGAGTGGAACTCCCACTCCAGGCCCTCTTCCCGCAGGCCTCCTCCATCCCAGGGCCAGCCCTGCAGCCACCCTCCCTCTTCCTCATCTCCCAGAGCCCACAGTTTGTTATTCCCACACTTCCCCAGGGTGGGAAACACCTGCCAGGGAACGAGGTTCTCACCTGGCCCCAACAGGACAGAAATCCCAGGCATGACTGCAATCCATCATTGTCTCCTTGCTCCTGTTCCTCCTCCTGCCATCCCCGTGGGCCCAGAGCTCCCCAGGGCTGCACCATCCTCCAGAAGCAGCTGTTTTATCCCCCCAGAACAAATCCCAGCCCAGCTGGGCTGGCAGGGCCAGGCTGAGGCTCTGACTGATGTTTATGGGGTAATTATCAGATGTCGAAGCCTCCTTGGATTTTACAGAGGGATCCTGAGCCGTGAATCAGCTCCAAGCTCTCTTGGAGTGACTTTTATGGGTGATAAAGGCAATTGCTCAACTGCTGCCATTCCCAACGTGCCCAGTGGGCACTGCCTGGGAGCACAGGGCAGCCCCAGGGAGCTCCGGGCACTCCCCACACACGGGGATCCCGGCTCAATCCCAGCCCAGCACCGCCGGGAATCGCTCTGGAAGAGGCTCTGGGGAGGGACCACCAGCAGCAAGCCAAGCTGCCCAGCTCCAGGGCTTTTCCTGCCCATGTAAACCCTCCTAATGCCTCTTAATCCCCAGGCTCAGCCTTCCCTGTCTTTCTACACCTCCGTGAGCCAAACTCATCCCAACCCTTGGCTCGCTCTCACCCGACCAGCCCCGACTCCGCGTGCGGCCTCATCCCTGGATCCCATCCTCACTCCCGGGGCTGTGCCAGGCTCAGCTCTGCCTGCTCCTCTCCAGAGGCACCTTTGGCCTGTCCCCAGATCCCTGCTGGATTGCAGGATCCCTGTTTTTGGGCAATCCAGCCGGGATTGCTCACCCCACACAGCGTGGCACTCGCTCCACGCCCTGCGCCGGCGCCGGCACCTCCCGTGCCGGGCTCGCTGCTCCAGAGCCACCCCGAGCTCTGCAATTCCCTGCCCCAGCTCCACGAGAGGCTCCCAAATCCTTCCCCAATTGTCTGTTTTCCCTGCTGGATCCCAGGAACAGCCACTCACCATGGTGAAGATGCCAGCCCCGAGCAGAGCGTAGACGGCGTGCAGCCATGGGACCTGAAGGACACGGACACAGGGTGGGAAGTGGGTTTGGAGGGAATTCTCCAAACCTGACAAGGCTCACACTGCCTTGTGCATCCCTGAGATAAACTCTGCAAACTCCCAGATAAAATATTCTGACTTAGAAAGGCCATGGAATAGGACAAGACATTGCTGAGAGAGAAGTGGAACTAAAAATAAGTTTCAAATGGTGACCTTGCAAACGGACTGGATATTTTGGAGAAATAAAACTATAAAAGATGTATTGTAGTAGGGCCCAGGAGGGGTGATTTTAGAGGACTGGCTTTAAGGCATTTACAGCATTGTGTGACAAAAGCTGATAGGCCAAGGAATGCTGGTAATGTGCTGTAATTAGGAAGTGGTTGGCTCCTGATTGTGGTGGCGTGGATTGCAACGTCTGCACCTCTCCCCCTTCACAGACTGGAAATGGAATAAAAATCTGAAATTCCTCTCAGGAGCCCAATCTGTGGGTGAGAAACAGGGAAAGTCCAACAACACAGGGACAGGGACACATGGACACAGACAGGGACAGGGACACATGGACACAGACAGGGACACAGGGACACAGGGACATGGACAGGGACACATGGGCACAGGGAATGGCTTCCCAGTGCCAGAGGCAGGGTTAGGTGGGAGATTGGGCAGGAATTCCTCCCTGGGAGGGTGGGGACGCCCTGGGATGGATTTCCCAGAGCAGCTGTGGCTGCCCCTGGATCCCTGGCAGTGCCCAAGGCCAGGCTGGAGCAGCCTGGGACAGTGGGAAGTGTCCATGCCCATGGCAGGGGTGGCACTGGATGGGCTTTGAGGCCCCTCCTGACCAAAATCATTCCATGATTCCCCTCCAGGAGCAGCAGGAAACATCCTCAGCCCTGGGCCAGTTCCATCCTTGAGCCATCCCAGAGAATGATCCCTGACCTTCCATCCTTCCAAGGGGGTCCCACCCATTTTGGGGGGAGCTGGACCCCCTCCCAGCACTCCCAGTTTGGCCCCTCCCAGCACTCCCAGTTTGGCCCAGTTTGGCCCTGTTGGTCACTCACATATTGGTAGGGCAGGATGACAGCCAGGACCAGCCCCCCCAGGAACAGCACCATGAGCAGCACGAAGAGAACGCCCTGGTAGGACGTGAAGTCAAACTGCAGAGGGAAAGGGAAATGTCTGTTCCAGGGGGAAATGTCCAGGGAAATGTCCAAGGAAATGTCCTGTTCCAAAGGGAAATGTCTGTTCCAGGGGGAGATGTCCAGGGAAATGTCCAGGGGAAATGTTCTGTTCCAAAGGGAAATGTCTGTTCCAGGGGGAAATGTCCAGGGAAATGTCCTGTTCCAAAGGGAAATGTCTGTTCCAGGGGGAAAAGTCCAGGGAAATGTCCAGGGAAATGTCCTGTTCCAAAGGGAAATGTCTGTTCCAAAGGGAAATGTCTGTTCCAGGGGGAAATGTCCAGGGAAATGTCCTGTTCCAAAGGGAAATGTCCAGGGAAATGTCGTGTTCCAGGGAAATGTCCAAGGAAATGTCCTGTTCCAGGGAAATCTCCTGTTCCAAGGGGAAATGTCCTGTTCCAAAGGGAAATGTCCTGTTCCAGGGGGGAATGTCCTGTTCCAGGGGAATGTCCAGGGGTAATGTCCCATCCTAGGGTGCATGTCCCTTTCCAAGGGAATGTCCCATTCCAAGGGCTGCATCCAGGGGCAGCAGAGCTCCCCAGTCCCCCCGGAGCTCACCTGGAGCTGGTTCTGCTTCCCCCTCCAGCAGCCACCCCCTGGCACAGAGCCAGCACTTCCCAAATCCCTGTTAGTGCCACAGGGAAGGGCTCAGGTCCCACAGCACACCAGGAATCCCAAATCCGGCGCACACCTTTGTGTCCCTCTGTATCCCACAGCCCAACCCTCCAGAATTCCCACTTTACCCCCATGCAGCCTCTTCCAGCCCCACTGACATCCTTGACACACTCCAATCCTCCAAAAATCCCAGATTATTCCCACCTGCCAGCATCTTCCGCTCCCATTTTCACCTATGGCACATCCCAATCCACAAAAATAAAAAATCTCATTTTATTCCCATGTGCCAACACCTCCCAGCCCCATTTACATCCCACCCTGCCCTGTCCTGACCTACTCCAACCTTCTGGTGACATTCCCAGGGCTGGTTCTGTATCCAGAACCTTCCAGACATCCCCAGCTCCCCATCCTGCCCTGGAGCTGCCCCTTCCCCAGGGAGGCTCCCACATTCCCACCTTGCTCTGGAAGCTGAAGATGGTGACAGACAGACAGACCAGGGCCGTGATCCCGAGGCACAGCAGCACTGACTTGGTGTTGTAGTAGCTGCAAAATTCCCAGGAAAACCACGTTTGGATCATTCCCACAGGGATGGGAATGGGGGGAATTCAGACAGGCTTGGTAAGGAAAGCATGAATCCCATGGGCACAAACAGCGCTAGAATTATCAATATTCCACATTAATGGTAAAAAAAGGAGGATAGGAAAAAAGCCTGGATGGGTTTTCCTGCTGTTTTGAAGGCAGGAGGGTCCATCTGGGCCTCCCAGGGCTCCACCAATCCCACTGTCCATGGACAGACAGGGAATGGGGGAGATCCTGACTGGGAGGTAACAAAACCAGGATGAGGAAAAGTCACTGCAGCCTGAGGGGAAACCAAAGGAGCAGCCCTGGGCTCCTGCCCAGCCTGGCTTCTGGAAAAGGGCAGGAAGGAGAGATTGGAGCAGGGACAGGGGCTGCAGACTCAGGCTGGAATGGTTTCCAGGCTGGATCAGGATTTTGGCTGCAGTGCCAGGCTCAGCCAGTCCTGCTCTCCCTGGGGGGATTTGTGTGGAGTCACTGGAGTTTTCCCCCTGGAGCTGCTGAGGCTGCAGATTTCTTTGTCCCAGTGCATCCATCAGCCTCCCTGGATCATGTCCCTCTCTCCAGGCCCTCACGTGAGCCAGGAGCAGAATTCCTGGTGCAAACGAGCAGAAGGCAACAGGCTGTGGGATCCAAATTCCTGAAAGTGCTGGAAAAAATTCCTTGGCAGCCCCACATGCCTGGGACCTGCCCAGAGAGAAATGTGGGACCACTGTGGTCACCTCCAGCCCATCCAGGTGCTCCAGGGCTCTCCTGCAGGATTTGGGATGTGGGAATCCCCCATGGGACAGGGACAGGCCTTGGAAACCTTCCTCAAAAAGTGTTTTCACAGGGCAGCTCCAGCTTTGTGTGGCTGCTGGTACAGCTCAGGTAGCTCAGGAATTTTTTTCAGGAAGAGAGGACACAGGACAGTGAGCAACCCACCTGGAGAGCATCGCAGTGAGATAGGCCATGGACAGGGTCTGGGGAAACAGAGCCAGGTCAGTGCCCCCATATCCCAGGGAAAACACCATGGGAAACCCCTCAGTCCCAGAGAAATGGGCAGGGAAATGCCTCAGTCCCGGAGAAATGGGCAGGGAAACCCCTCAGTCCCAGAGAAATGGGCAGGGAAATGCCTCAGTCCCAGAGAAATGGGCAGGGAAATCCCTCAGTCCCAGAGAAATGGGCAGGGAAATGCCTCGGTCCCAGAGAAGTGGGCAGGGAAATCCCTCAGTCCCAGAGGAATGGGCAGGGAAACCCCTCAGTCCCAGAGGAATGGGCAGGGAAATGCCTCAGTCCTGGAGGAATGGGCAGGGAAATGCCTCAGTCCCAGAGAAATGGGCAGGGAAATGCCTCAGTCCCAGAGAAATGGGCAGGGAAACCCCTCAGTCCCAGAGAAATGGGCAGGGAGGGCTCCCAGTCTCAGGAGAAGGAATTCTGGCAGTGCTCAGGACCCTCCAGTGACTGAACAGGAGAGGGAGGGCAGAGGGCACGGGGAGAGCATCCCCTGCTCCTGTTCCATATCCCTGCTCCCATCCCTGTCCCACATCCCTGCTCCCATCCCTGTCCCACATCCCTGCTCCCATCCCTGTTCCACATCCCTGCTCCCATCCCTGTTCCACATCCCTGCTCCCATCCCTCAGTCCCATCCCAGCTCCTGTCCCTGCTTCCATCCCACATCCCTGCTCCCCCCCCAGTTCCCACCCCAGTTCCCACCCCAGTTCCACCAGACTCCACAGATTATTTTTTGCAATTTTTTAACCAACAGAGGCTCCTTTTCCCCCCAGCTTCTCCCATCCCAGTGTGTGTGGGCCTGACATTCCTGACTCTGGAAGGTTTTCAGCCTGTCCGTGGCTGATTTTCCTTCCCAAGGGAAGATTTCTTGGGAGAGTTTTCTTTCAAGGACAATTCCTGTAAATAACTCCTAACATTTCTAAATAAACAATATTTTTCTCACGACAACAACTCCTGTAAAGGCCAGCAGAAATATCAGACCCACACCAGTGCAACCTCAGCCCCTCAGCCCACAGGACAATAAGAGGATGAAATTCCCAGGTTTTTTCCCCATGAATGGCAGCCCTGTGCATGTCCTGAGCAGATGTTGGCCAGATGTGCTACTCACAAAGATGCTGAGCAGGATCAGATTCCATGGGAAGTATCTCCTGCAAAGGAGACAGGGAATGGTGACCATGAGGGTAAACACTGACTGCGAGGGTAATTAATGACTCTGCTGGGTAATTAATGCCCGTGCTGGTAATTAATGGTAATTAGGGGTGGTTCAGGGCACGGTCACCCTGCTGGGAGCCCCAGGGCATTTGGGATCCTCCTGGGCCAGCAGGACAAGAGTCCCCAGGGTGTTCCAGCTGCACTGGGAGCTGCCAGGAGCATCCTCTGGAAGGTTTCATTCCCAGAACCCAGAGCTGCAAACGGGGCAGTTCCTGCTGCAAAATCACAGCTGCAGTTGGGCTCCTGAGCTGCAGCAACCCAGGGCTGCAGCTGGAGGGGAACAGCTGGAGGGGAACAGCTGGAGTGGAGCAGCTGGAGGGGAACAGATGGCCTGGAACAGCTGGAGGGGACCAGCTGGAGGGGAACAGCTGGAGGGGAACAGCTGGAGGGGAGCAGCTGGAGGGGAGCAGCTGGAGTGGAGCAGCTGGAGGGGAACAGCTGGAGGGGAACAGCTGGAGGGGAACAGCTGGAGGGGAACAGATGGCCTGGAACAGCTGGAGGGGAACAGCTGGAGGGGAGCAGCTGGAGGGGAACAGCTGGAGGGGAACAGCTGGCAGGGAACAGCTGGCCGGGAACAGCTGGCCGGGAACAGCAGAACAGCTGTTTCCAACATCTGGAACAGGTTTCCCAGAGCAGCTGTGGCTGCCCCTGGATCCCTGGAAGCATCCAAGGCCAGGCTGGATGGGATTTGGAGCACTGTGGGACAGTGGGAGGTCCCTGCCCGTGGGCTTTAAGGTCCTTTCCAACCCAACCCATCCCATGATCCCATCCCAGTGCTGGCAGAGCTCCATCCCTGCCCCAGAGCAGGGCTGGGAAGCTGAGGAAAACCTTCCTGCTGCCTTCCCCAGGCTGTCCCAGATCCCAGAGCCATCCCCTTACCTGGGCCCGGAGCAGCAGGCGAGGATCAGGTAGGTGACAAAGAAAACGGCGCTGCAAGGAGAGAGGGAGAGTTCAGGGGGGAAAACCAGCCTGGGGTGGGGGGACAGGGGGGATTCCCATGGGATGGGGATGCTCAAGGTGGTTCCTAGCCCTGCTCCCTGTCACTGAGCTCCTCCCTGCCCTCAGGAGCCCCCTCTGCATGTGCCTGTCCCAGGGTGGGACAAAACATCCCTGGAAAAGCTGAGGCTGGATTCAGAGCAGAGCCAAGGTTGGGTTCAGACCCCAAATAGGGCAGGAACTAGATTTGTGTTGGCTCCTAGGAACCCATTCCTAATTCCTTCCAGTCCTTCCTGGAAAGGGAATTGGAAGGGGCTGCCCAGGCAGTGCTGGAATCCCATCCTTGGAAATGTCCAAGAGCCCATGGAGGTGGCACTGGGGCACATGGTCAGTGCTGAGTGGAGGGCTGATGTTGGACTCCATGACCTCCAGGGGCTTTTCCAGCCTTCATGATTCCAAGATTCCAGGATTCTGTGAGTTTCTCTTTGCCCCTTTCTTGGCTTGGTGGTGCCAAGGCTGGAGGTTCCTAAACCAAGGGCTGGAAAAGCAACCAAGCTCAGGCAGGGCTGGAAGGGCTGGGATGGAGGTGAGAGCTGCTCCCATGGGACATCCCCCCAGGAATGGGAAGTTTGGGACTTTGGAAGTGCCCAAGGCCAGGGCTTGGAGTACACTGGGACAGTGGGACGTGTCCCTGCCCATGGCAGGGGTGGCACTGGATGGACTTTATGGTGCCTCCAACCCAACCCATCCCAGAATTCTGCTGCAGGAGTGCTTGAGGAACAGCCCAGGGCAGGGCAGGGCTCAGGGATGAGCCCAGGGCAGGAGGAGCTGCTCAGGGATGATCCCAGGGATGAGCCCAGGGATGAGCCCAGGGCAGGAGGAGCTGCTCAGGACAGGGCTCAGGGATGATCCCAGAGCAGGAGAAGCTGCTCAGGGATGATCCCAGGGCAGCAGGAGTTGCTCAGGGATGATCCCAGGGCAGGAGGAGCTGCTCAGGGATGATCCCAGGGCAGGAGGAGCTGCTCAGGGATGATCCCAGGGCAGCAGGAGCTGCTCAGGGATGATCCCAGGGCAGCAGGAGCTGCTCAGGGATGATCCCAGGGCAGCAGGAGCTGCTCAGGGATGATCCCAGGGCAGCAGGAGCTGCTCAGGGATGATCCCAGGGCAGCAGGAGCTGCTCAGGGATGATCCCAGGGCAGCAGGAGCTGCTCAGGGATGATCCCAGGGCAGCAGGAGCTGCTCAGGGATGATCCCAGGGCAGCAGGAGCTGCTCAGGGATGATCCCAGGGCAGCAGGAGCTGCTCAGGGATGATCCCAGGGCAGCAGGAGCTGCTCAGGGATGATCCCAGGGCAGCAGGAGCTGCTCAGGGATGATCCCAGGGCAGCAGGAGCTGCTCAGGGATGATCCCAGGGCAGCAGGAGCTGCTCAGGGATGATCCCAGGGCAGCAGGAGCTGCTCAGGGATGATCCCAGGGCAGCAGGAGCTGCTCAGGGATGATCCCAGGGCAGCAGGAGCTGCTCAGGGATGATCCCAGGGCAGCAGGAGCTGCTCAGGGATGATCCCAGGGCAGCAGGAGCTGCTCAGGGATGATCCCAGGGCAGCAGGAGCTGCTCAGGGATGATCCCAGGGCAGCAGGAGCTGCTCAGGGATGATCCCAGGGCAGCAGGAGCTGCTCAGGGATGATCCCAGGGCAGCAGGAGCTGCTCAGGGATGAGCCCAGGGATGATCCCAGGGCAGGAGCATCCTCCCGGCTCAGCAGAGCCTGACACGCCGTGGTTCCCCAGCCCCACCCAGGTCCGGGCAGTTTTTATCGGCCAGGATTTGACCCCTCTGGAGGCAGGGCAGCCCCAGAGCCGGGTGTTTTCCCCTCTGCCCGCAGCTGGGTGTTTTTCCAGGCTCTGGAAGCCACTCCCCCGCTTTGCCGATGGCTCCCGATAGCCGCTGACCTCGGCAGAGCCCAGGGCCACGGGCAGGGCACGGAGATAAAGCAGCTCTCCCACTGGGAAAGCAGGAAAGCCAGGCTGGACACGGCTCAGCGGCTGGGAGGAGATTTTTGGGAGCACGGAGCCAGCGGAGTTCTCCATCCCCTGCCTGCTCTGGGTTTATTCCCCCTGAGGTGTCACCCCAGAGGTGGGGAAATGTCCCGGGGCTCCCAGAGGATTTGTTTTACAGAGGTCTCTGGTTAGGAAGGAGATCCAGGCATGGGGCAGGAAAATCATTTGGAAGCACTGGGATGGGGGGAGGGCTTGGCTCACTGGGCAGGGAAAAATAAACCAGACAAAATAAAGTAATGGAATGGCCTGGGTGGGAAGGGACCTTGAAATCCATCCCACCCCTGCCATGGCAGGGACACCTCCCACTGTCCCAGGCTGTCCCCGGTGTCCAACCTGGCCTTGGGCACTGCCAGGGATCCAGGGGCAGCCACAGCTGCTCTGGGAAATCCATCCCAGGGCCTCCCCACCCTCCCAGGGAGGAATTCCTGCCCAATCTCCCACCCAGCCCTGCCCTCCAAGCCATTCCCTGTGTCCTTTCCTCCATCCCTTGTCCCTCTCCAGCTCTCCTGGAGCCCCTTCAGGCCCTGCCAGGGGCTCTGGGCTCTCCCTGGAGTGAGGTGAGCCCCCCCAGCTCCCCCAGCCCGGCTCCAGAGGGGCTCCAGCCCTGGAGCAGCTCCGTGGCCTCCTCTGGACTCTCCAGCAGCTCCTCCTCATCCTCCCTGTGCGGGGCCCCAGGGCTGGAGCAGCTCTGCAGGCGGGGTCTCACCTGAGCAGGGGGTGAACAATGACCTGGGGGGAAATTCCTGCAGGACAGAACCCCCCCAGCTGCCCCAAGGGCATTCCTGCTGGAAAACAGAAGGGAATCAGCTCCATGTGGGCAGGGAGCTGGAAGAGGTGACCCCAGAGGCCAGGGTGGGGACCTGAGCCTGTCCCCTGTGAGGTGGCACTGCCACCCCAAGCCCTGCAGCACCTTTGGTTCCCTCCTGGTGCCACGGAGCTGCCAGAGGCTCCCACCCCTGCCCTTTGGAGGCTTTCCCCAGGTTGTGTAAGCCTGGGCTGTCTCATCTCCTGATTTGGGTGTGAACTGATTAAAGCTGAGTTCACCTCACCCTTAATGAGCAGCACTGACCCTGCCAGCAGCCCAGAAACCACGGAGCCAGGAGATGCCAGGAGCTCTGACCTGGGGGATCAAGGAATGGCATCCCAACCTTGGGGGCTCTGGGATGGAGCCCCAGGAGTGACAGCCCCACTCAGACACAGCCAGGAGCATCCCAACCCCTCCACATCCATCCCCCCTGTATCCACTGGATATTAAACTCTGGCAACCCCCTGGGTTCCAAGGGGAAAATCTCAAAATTTGGCCTCCAGGGTACCCTGAGCATCCTTCCAGGTGTCAGGGATGGGGTTCTGCTTTTCTGGATGCTCTGAAAGGGGCTCTTTGGAGCTTCCCAGGGGTCATTCCCAAAACCAAGCCTCTAGGGCACCCTGAGCATCCTTCCAGGAGTTTCTGCTCTGTTTCCATAGAAACTTCTCAATTTTCTCTGGTTTTCTGCAGGAAATACTCAGGTATTTGCTCCAACCCTGGTTTCCATTTTTGTGGAAGTGTTTGGAGCTCACCTCTCTCGTGTCTCTGCTCATTCAGGTGAGATTTTCCACCTGCCCACCTCAGGCTCACCCATGGGCTGTTTCCCAGAGCAGCTGTGGCTGCCCCTGCATCCCTGGAAGTGCCCAAGGCCAGGTTGGACAGTGGGAGGTGTCCGTGCCCACTGGATGAGCTTTAGATCCCTCCCAACCCATCCCAGGATTCCATGACCTTCCCCAGCTGCCCCTGGACACTTTGGAGTGATTCTTCACATGCAGGACAGGGAAGTGTTTGGGCAATGTTTGGGACCCTTCCCAGAGCCCCACAGCCCCATCCAGGGTGTCAGGAGCACACAGGGCTGCAGGAAAAGCCAGGGATACTCACTAGGAAGCCCAGTACCAGGCAGAGTGGGTCTGGATGTAGCCCTTGACCGGTTCACTGCAAGACAGAAGGAAAAATCCTGAGCAGGAAAAATCCAGTCCCTCAGAGCTCAGTGAACCCCAGCCCCAGTGTGGGGATTAAAAACCCAGCCCAGGTGAATTCCCTGAGCAGCCTGAGCCTGTGGAG
>WEIU01001937.1:75357-94983 GCA_013389925.1 Aegithalos caudatus
GTTATTGATCAGTTATTGATCCCTGTTATTGATCCAAGCCCTGGGCAGGGGGGATCTCCCAGCACTGGCACTGGGGGAATCAGGGTTTTCCCTGCTGTGACAGGGCCTGGGGGGAAATAAAACCGCAGGGCACAGGGAGATGGGGACATCTGCTCTTGGGCCACAGGCAGCAGCACGTGGGGAAATTTTTCCCTTTTGAGGGGTGAAGTGACTCCCACAGACCCGGGACACAGGAGGGGACAGTGGAAACACAGCCCAGGCTGTACCGGGACCCCAGGAGAGGGGAAACCCAGCCCAGGCTGCACCTAAGCCCTGGGAGAAGGGAAACCCAGCCCAGGCTGCACCTAAACCCCGGGAGAAGGGAAACCCAGCCCAGGCTGCACCTGGACCCCGGGAGAGGAACGGGAGCTCTCAGCAGAGCAGCCACGCTCTCTGTCCCCCCAAAACGGGACAATTTGGAGCTGACACCCTCCATCCCCCCTCCCGTCCCTCCCCAGCCCCTTCCAGTCACCCCTGAGTTTTCCAGGTGGAGAACAGAGGTACGAACAATAAATCAGCTGCTCTGAGAACGCCGCCGGGAGGGGAAAAAAAAGGAACTCGACAAACTCCAGGCTCCCCAGGAAGGTGAGGAATTCTCGCAGGGAAACGAGGTGCAAAACCCCGCCCCCACCCCTGGGTTCTGCGGAGAAGCCGGGGAAGGAAGGGTTAAAAGGCAAGCACGGGCTGCAAGGGCAGGAATGCAGCCGAGCAAAGCAGCGCTGGCATCCGCACAGACCCAGCCCCGGCCGTTCAGTCGGAAAGGGGCGATTCCCCGGACCTGTCAGGATGATTCCCAATCAATTCAAGGCCATTTCACCACCGCCTCAAGGGCTTCGTTCTCCTGGGGCTGGGCAGGGAATGGGAAACCTGGGCAGGTCCCAAGGGAGGGCGAGGAGCTGAACCCAGCTCTGGTGCCCGGATCCAGGCTGCTCTGCCGGGGGGAGGATGGACAAATAACCGGGAAGGAGGATAAATAACCATGGATAACCGAGCACAAGGATGGAGAAACAGCCTCCAACTGTTTCTCAGCTCAGCTTCAAGGGGGCCGAGGGGTCAAGGGCTCGGGAACAGAAACTCCGGGTGTTTGTGACACCCAATTCCTCAGGAAGCCCCCGGGCTCGCTGCCCAGCCAAGCCAAATTCCTTGGAGCCAGGTCCCACAGGCTCCATCCCGGGCTAGGAAGGTTTAAAGTGGTGAAAATCCCAGTAAAGCAGCAGCCACAGCAGCTCCTCTTGGGTAAAAACAGCAGGGAGGAGATTCCAGCCCCTGCTCTGTTCAGGGAACATCCTCAGCGGGAAGGGACCCCAAGGGTCACCCAGTCTGACCCCTGCCTTGCACAGACACCCCAAAATCCCACCCTGTGCCTCTCCCAAAGGCTCCTGGAGCTGTGGCAGCCTCGGGCTGTGACCAAGCCCTGGGAAAGCTGTTCAGTGCCCCAGCAGAACCTTCCCTGAGACCCTGAGCCCTGGCACAGCTCCAGCAGTGTCCAGAATCCATCCCCAGCCCCCAGGGGATCTCATCCTCCCCTCCTGGCCTGTCAGAGTCCAGGGCATCCCCTTGCACACCCTGGAAAGTCAGAGACCTTGGCAGGGATGTCTGGGATCTGTAACAGGGGGTTTGATACCTGCACAGGGGGTTGGATACCTGCACAGGGGGTTTGATACCTGTAAAAAGGGGTTTGATACCTGTAAAAAGGGGTTTGATACCTGTACAGGGGGTTTGATACCTGTAAAAAGGGGTTTGATACCTGTACAGGGGGTTTGATACCTGCACAGGGGGTTTGATACCTGCACAGGGGGGGTTAATATCTACAGAGGGGTTGATATCGGTACAGGGGGTCTGGGATCTGTCCAGGGGGGTCTGGAAACCCTGGCACAGAGCCCAGGATGAGACTGGCTTTGACTTCAGTCCATGGGAAAGGTTTCCAACATTGAGAGAGGAATTGCAAGGCCCCAAGGTGTGAAATACAGCAGTGCAGTTATCACTGGGTGCAGAAGTAGAATTTAAGGTTTTTAGAATGGGGGTTTCAAGAAGGAAAAATGGAGGAATCTGGGTGTGTCCCTGTCCTTCTGCTTCTTCTTCTTGTCCTCCATCTTCTGCTGTGGTGGTGGCACTTTGGGATTGGTTTAGAGTGCAGCCTGAGTGTCTAACACAGGTGATAGGGATTGGTAATCTTTTATAAATAAAATATACACAGTATGTAGTATAAAGAGTTAACACCACCCCAAGGTCGGGCAGTGGGGATGATCTGAGCTGCTGTGAGAACCTCAGCAGGGCAAAGAAAGAATGTATGAGATAAGAGAGAACAAACAACCTTGAGAAACAGACCAGACCATTCCTGGACTTGTTCTTCGCTTGCAGGGCTTGGGAAAAAGACATTTTTGGGAATCATTGCAACCCAAAACAAACCTGACACTGGCCCAGCCTGGCAGCACCCCCGTGGGGCTCTGAGGAACCACCAGGTCCTTCCTGAGCCAGGAAAACCATCTGGGACATCCCTCCCAAAAAAGCTGCTCCAAGCCTGGATCCTTGTGGTCCCAAATGTGCCAGAGTCCTCCTGGGGTGTCAGTGGTCTCTAAGGTCCCAGTCCCAGAGGGAAAATGTCCCAGTTCCAGGTGTCTGGCATCCCAAACCCAACTCTGGCCGTTCCTCTCCTCGCTCTTCCCTTTGACACTCAGAGGGAGAAATAATGGAGATAAAAAATCCCTGTCCAGGCCACGCCCGGCCAAATCCAGCAGGGATTTTGCAGGATTAAAACAACTTTGCTGAGCACTCAATCACATCAAAAACAAAGGAAAGGGAACCTGATGGGATAATTAAGGGATTTGCTGCACCAACATCCACAGTGGCACGCCCAGAAGCCCTCAGTAAATACCCTCTCCCCCACCCCAAGAGGGAAAAAAAAAAAAAACAAAAAAAAAAAAAACATGGCAGTGAAAGCTGTGCCCTGGACTTCAAAATAAAACATGAAAAATTCAGGAATTTACCCCAGGCTGCTGAATTATCTCTGGATTATTAATGCTAAATCCCTGGGCCCTTGATGGGGGATTAACATGTGGGCTGGGAACATCAGGGAATGCACAGAGAGGGGTTTGGAGGATAAAAGAAATGAAAACCTCCTTGTCCTCGAGGGGCAGAGCCCTGCCAGCATCCCAGGGAGCTTCCCAGGGCTGTCAGCCTCAGAGCTTCATCCCCATGAGAGATGGAAACATGGATAGGAGAAAGGAGAATGGTTTGAAACCAAACCAGGAAAGATTGAGATTGGATGTGAGGAAGGAATTCCTCCCTGGATGGATTTCCCCAAGCAGCTGTGGTTGCCCCTGGAGCCCTGGAAGTGCCCAAGGCCAGGGTGGACATTGGGACAGTGGGAGGTGTCCCTGCCCTGGGACTGGGTGGGCTTTAAGGTCCCTTCCCACCCAACCATTCCATGATTCCCTGCTCCCATCTCCCTTCCCAGCCAGCTCCTGCCCCTTGGCTCTCAGCAGCACCTTCCAGCTGAAACATCCCCTCCTTCCTGCCCAGGATGCTCCTGAAGGATGGGACAACACCCCCTGAACACATGGGAGAAGGAGCTGGGTGAGCCTGGAGCCTTTGGGTTGGGAATGTTCTCCGGCCTGGAGAGCTCCTGCTGGAACCAAACCCCACTTCCAGCACCCCCCTCGTGCCTCCAGTTTTCCATTGCGTGGAGGGAAATCCCACAAACTGAGCTGTCCCCCCTGCTCCTGGGCTCCCAGCTGCCAGGGAACATTAATTAAAACCACTTTAATTAACGAGGGCCTGGCCTGCCCTGCTGGGCAGCACCTGCAAGGAGCAGCAGCTGAGGAAGCTCCTGGTCCATCCCTGCATTTTGCTGGTGCCTTAGGACCGAGGCTATGGCAGGATTTGGGTGTTTGGAGGAATTTGGGGCTGGTTTATTCCTTAAAACACCTCCAGAGCTGTGCTGTGAGGTTTGCATGGATCACAGGGGATGGTGGGGATGTCACTTTTCTATTGGGGACAGCAGGAATAACAACATGAGACTTTGCTTTTCCGAGTCCTCTTTTCTCATCCCTGTTAGCACTTCCCATGGGAATCCAAGGCAGGGAGTGGCTGTGACTGATTTTTTGGGGCAGTTTTAACCCATTTTGTGGGGTGTGAAGTTGTTTGTTGCTATTAGATTGGGGATAGCAGGAATAACCACATGAGACTCTCCAGCTTTTCAGCAGGGGAGAGCAAACTTTGCTCTTCCAAATCCTCTTTTACAGACAGCTCTAAAAAGGTAAAGTTTTACTGATTAACAAACCAACACAAAACCCTCACTGGGCAATTTAAAATGACACCTCTTGACCATTTCCTTGCAGGTAAAATCTTCCAAATCCTCTTTTATAGGCAGTTCCATAAAGGTAAAGTTCTATTGATTAACAAACCAACAAAAACCATCACTGGACAATTAAAAACGACACCTCTTGAGCATTTCCTTGCAAGTAAACAACAGGAGACAAACAACAACACCTGCCAGGATTGTTTTCCCTTCTCCAGGGATTGGTTGGGTTCTTCACCTGCCAGGATTGTTTTCCCTTCTCCAGGGATTGGTTGGGTTCTTCACCTGCCAGGATTGTTTTCCCTTCTCCAGGGACTGTTTGAATTCCTCCCAGGCCATTCCCAGCCCTGTGTGTGAGGTTTTTGTGATTTGATTTCGCACAGACACGGAGCTGCTGCCTGATCCTCACGTTCAGCACCCACAGTAGGACACAAAAGCACAAACAGAAGCCAAATGCAGGCTCCCACGTCAGAGAGGAGCAGTTCTGAGCAAACACTGAAATCCAGCCTGGCTCTGCCCTGGATTAAACCCTGCAGCTCCCAGGCCTTGGCAGAGCCTGTCCTGCCCCCGGGTGCAGCTGCTGCAGGGCAGGAATTGCACAAGAGCTCCCAGGCCTGGCTGGGAGGGAGGGGGGAGCAGAACAGGTTTGGGGACACCCCAGTGACACCTTTGTGCCACCAGGCAGTTCTTGCTGTGGATGCTGTGAAGGGATTTTGTGTAACACAGGCAGGGGTGGCCACGGGGCTGTTTGACCTCCCTCCTGCTCCAGGGGTGGCTGTGCTGGTGATGTGGCTGTGCCCAGCAGAGATGGAGGAAAGACTTGGATGATCCTTGTGCGTCCTTTCCTTCTCAGCTTATTCCAGGCTCTGTGGTTCCAGAGCCCAAATTTCCAGCAATTAGCTCAAAATCCAGGTTTGCTGCTGGAAGGGTCCTCTGTTTTTGCTCTGGAAGCCCGAATTCACAATTAAGGACATTTCCCATCTGGCCTAAAGATGTCCCAGGAATGGAACCACAGAATCAGGGAATCCTGGAATGGTTTGGGTTGGAAGGGACCAGGGCAGCTCCCACTGTCCCAGGCTGCTCCAAGCCATGTCCAACCTGGCCTTGGGCACTGCCAGGGATCCAGGGGCAGCCACAGCTGCTCTGGGAAATCCATCCCAGGGCCTCCCCACCCTCACAGGGAGGAATTCCTTCCCAAAACCCGAACTACACCTCTCCAGGTTTTTGGAGCCATTTGTAGACCAAGCCTGTGGCTGGTGCCTCCCTGACCTTCATCCCCAGGACCTCGCTCTCCTCCTTTGTGTGGCTCCAGACACTCCAAAAGTCACTTCCCCCTTCTCTTTCCTCCCTAAACCCCACCTTTCCCAGGACATCCCTGCACTCAGGTCCTTGCTGGGTTGGGAATCTCTGCCTGGAAAGCACCTTCAGCTCCTAAAAGGGTGCAGATTTCTCTCCCCCTGCTCCATCCCTCCCAGGATGGATCTGGGGCTGCCCCCAGCTCCCCCTGTCCCACGTTGGGACCTTTACCCCCCCACACCTCCAAGCAGAATATTTTTAGTCTTAGTTTGTGCTCTTTGGGTGGATTTTCCCATTTTTTGGGGTACAGCAAAGCTCCTCCACCACAGCAAGACCCAGCCCCTCTTGGATTCCACAGCAGCAGATTCATGAGCTCCAGTGGAGCAGCAGAATGAAATTCTGAGCTCCATGGGCAGCTCCATCCCCACCCAGGACAGGATTTCAGAGCTCTCCTCACGCTGGACTGGCTGGCACAGCCTGGAGGAGCTGCCAGGGCTCCCTGAGCCTCAGCACAGCTCAGAGAGGCAAAGAAAATCACAGTGACAGCGGGGCCAAATCCCATCAGCACAGGCACGGGAGGAAATCAGAGCCACAGCCCAGCTTCGAAAACAAAACTCCTCCAGAAGTCTCTGTACCGTGGCAGGAGGGCAAACCCCAACCCAGGCCTGACCACACCCAAACCTCACTGAAATCCACCCAGCGCAAAGGAAAATATCCCACCCCAAGCCCTCACCCTGCCCTTTCCCCTCCCCAGGGGAAGGAGGCAGGGTTTAAAACCCACTTTGGTGTTCTCTCCATTGCACCTCAGTGCTGAGGAGGGGTCTGGGAAGGAGAAGGAGGATGGGAGGTGAGAGGTCATGAAAAGAGATGGAAGATAAATGGGCCTTCCACTGAAAATCAAAAAGCAGGATCTCCTGTCTGCACCTCCTGTGTAAAACCAGAAGTTTTGGGAGCTGCTTTGGAGCCTGTCCCAGCCCCTTTCCAGCTGCTGATCACCTGGAGACCTCTGCAGAATTCGGGCTGGTGGGAAGGGCTGCAGCCAGCCCTGAGGGCTCTGGAGGCCTTTCCTTGGGATGTCCAGCCTGTGTGGCTGCTCTGCCCTTGTCCCTGCTTTTCCCACCATCCCAGACTCAATCTCCATGGGGGAAACTTCCTGAAGCAATTGTGAGAAACCTGAGGGTTTTGTTTGCAGTGTCTGGAGGCTGCCAGAGCTCGGTGGGATGGGACTCTGGGAATTCATCACAAGCTCCCAGCCTTGCTCCTGATGCTGCCCCAGAGGCCAGGAATGGCTTCCAGCCCCTTCCAGCCCCAGGAGGGGCAGCTCCAGGCAGGGGCAGCTGCTGGATGTCCACAGGAACCATCCCTGTCCTCCTGGCTCTGGGCCAGCCCCAGCCCAGAGGCTGCACCCTGGCTTCCCTGGATCCCATCCTGGCTGGGATCCACCTCCAGGGAGCAGCTGGTCCTGCACAAAGCCCACTGGATGGGGAACCCAGCACTGGGAATGCTGGGGCTGGCAGAGCCCAGCTCCAAACATGGATTCCAGCTCCATTCCCAGATCCCAGATCCACACAGAGATCCATACCCAGATCCCAGCCCCAAATCCATGCCCAAATCTCAACTGCAACACTCAGATCCCAGCTCTGTACCCAGATCCCAGCTCCACATCCAGATCCCAGATCTATACCCAGATCCCAGCTCTATACAGAGATTCCAGCTCCACACCCTGTTCCCAGCTCCACACTCCCCCAAAGCAGAGGCAGAAGCAGCTCCTTACTGAGAAACTGATTTGAAAATGTTCCATGTAAAGGCCAGGAAGGATTTGGTGCAATCCAGCATTTCCTCTTCCAACATTGCCTGAAAATTATCCTTGTTTTTTCCCCTGTGGACCCCAAAGTTCCCTGCACTGCCACGAGGGCCATGGGCTGACCTTGGGCTCAGGCAAGAGAAGCCAAAACCCTTTTCCTTTCTCCCTCAATCCCAGCTGGTTTTGAGAGGGATTTTTGGAAACAACCCTCTCCCTTCCCTGCCCATCCCTGCACCTCCTCACCAGGAGGAAAGTCCTGGCACAGGGATAACGAGCAGGGGACAGGACAGGAGGGGACAGGGAATGAGAACAAGAACCTTGGATCCCCGGGGCTGGAGGGGACAGGGATCAGTGCCAGGTGAGGAGGAGATACAGGACATCCTTCCTAGAGCCACCACCAGGGAATTCCCAATTCCCAGCAGCATCTCACACCGCTTTGAATTTTCCTTTTTAACTCTGGGGGATCACCTGGAGCTGGCATCTGCCCGGAGCTCCTTCCCTTCCATCCCACGGGCCTGGATTACTGAGATTTGCATAAAATGAGGAAACCCGCGCTGAGCCCGCGTCACTGCCCCGTGTCACTGCCCCGTGTCACCCCGGCTGTCACTGCCCCGTGTCACTGCCCCGTGTCACCCCGGCTGTCACTGCCCCGTGTCACTGCCCCGTGTCACCCCGGCTGTCACCGCACGGTGTCACAGCCATTCCCCGGGCCTGCCCGCAGCACCGGGGCTCTCTTGGGGCTTTGGTTCTGCAAACAAAGCCCGGCCGAGCCGAGCCGAGCCGAGCTCTCCTGCCCTCAGCAGGGTCGTGTCCCACCCTCCCTGCTGCTCCCTGGTGTCACATTCCAGGTGGCAGAGAGCTCCCACCAGCCGGGGGCTCCATCCCTTGGGATTCTGCACGTCCTGGAGTCCGCCTGGAGTTGTTTCATGGATTTGAGAGAACATTGCACCTCGGTGCTGAGGAGGGGTCTGGGAAGGAGAAGGAGGATGGGAGGTGAGAGGTCATGAAAAGAGATGGAAGATAAATGGGCCTTCCACTGAAAATCAAAAAGCAGGATCTCCTGTCTGCACCTCCTGTGTAAAACCAGAAGTTTTGGGAGCTGCTTTGGAGCCTGTCCCAGCCCCTTTCCAGCTGCTGATCACCTGGAGACCTCTGCAGAATCCGGGCTGGTGGGAAGGGCTGTGTTTCATTATTTTCCTGTAAATGTTTATAAACCCTGGCTTGAACTTCAGCACCAAAACATGGGATGAATGTTCTCCTTCCTGCCCTCTCTTTTGGTGGGATTGGAGGTCCCAGCTTCCATCTCTGATGTCGTGGGATGTTGGGAATGGCCAAATCCCAGAGAAGCTGTGGCTGTCCCAGCCCTGGCAGTGCCCAAGGCCAGGTTGGACATGGCTTGGAGCAGCCTGGGCCATTGGGAGGTGTCCCTGCCCACGGCAGGGGTGGCACTGGATGGGCTTTAAGGTCCCTTCCCACACAAACTGTTCCACGATTCCTGCTGGGCCAAAAGGCTCCGTGGTCTCCACAGCCACGGGAATGTCCTCATCCCAGCAGGATCCACAGCCTGGCTCTGGCAGCACCAGCCTTGATGTCTGCCTGCACTGAAGCCCAGGCAAACATTCAGGACTGAACTTGCAAGTCCTTGAGATGGGATAAGGAAACCAAGGCAGGCCTGGGAGGAGGGCTCAGCTCCTGGCCCGCTCCCAAGGGCCCTTTGGGAGGCACTGGAGGGAATCGGGGCAGCAGGAAATCCATGTGCCTCCCCAGGGAACAACAAACACAGCCACAGCCAACGGGAGCTTTGTGGGAAAAGGAATTTAGGAGCTGGCCTGCAAGGGAGAGGAGGTGGGGATTCTTTCCCTGCTTTGCTTGCCTGGGTGAGTGTCCTTTGGATGGAATTGGGCACTGGGAGGAAATCCCTTCTCCTGGTGGTCACCAAAAGGGACCTTAACCCCCCCTTGCTGTACCACAGCTCCTTGCTGGAGAGGGGCTTGGGACAAGGGATGGAGGGACAGGACACAGGGAATGACTCCCTGCTGCCTGAGGGCAGGGTTAGGTGGGATATTGGGAGGGAATTCCTCCCTGTGAGGGTGGTGAGGGCCAGGAATGGATTTCCCTGTCACTGCCCCATCCCTGGAAGTGTCCAAGGCCAGGTTGGATGGAGCTTGGAGCAACCAGGGATAATGGAAGGTCTCCCTGGCCATGGCAGGGGGTTGGAATTCAATGGTCTTTGAGATCCTTTCCAACCCAAACCAGTCTGGAATCAGGCAGCAAGAGCCAAATCCTGGAAAAGCCCAGCTCAGGGAACAGTGAGGGACCTGTCCCTGCTGAGGGACCCCCACTCACAGCCCCTCCTGTCTGGGAATTTCCCTCCAACACAGATCAGGACAGCCAGGGTGCAAAGGTCCCTGGAGCCAAACTGCTGCTGTTGCTGCTGCAATTCCCAAAGGGAAACCAGGCCAAGGGGTCTCTGCCCCTGCTGATCCCCTCACAAATGAGTCCAATCCTTCATTCCCATCTGCTTCCCAAGCCCACAGCTGCCATTCCCCACACTCTGCTGGGGAGCAGGACGGGACCAAAGGCCCTGGCACATCCATTTTTTCCCAGGCAGCGAACAGGGAACCTCAACCCAGAATAGAATTTGTCACAGTACAAGAATTTTTTTTTTTTTTTTTTTTTTTTAAATTTAAGGGCTGCTCCTAGAGAACTCTCCAAGAAAGGCTTTCAATTTTACCCATTCCAGTTTTACCTAATCCAGTTTTACCTAATCCAGTTTTACCTAATCCAGTTTTACCCATTCCAGTTTTACCTATTCCATTTTTACACGTTCCAGTTTTCCCCCTCCTTTGTGGGACAGAAATCTCACATTTCAAGGAACAACAGAACCAAAACCATCCAAGTTTGTACAAAATTTTCTCCTAGGCCTCATTCCTGTGGTGGATTCCCCAGTTTCCAATGAAAAGGGTGTTTGCTGCAATGGGAAGCAGCAGCTCAGGTTGTCCCTTAGGCTGTTTTAGAGGAGGGGGAGTTGCCTGCAGGTGCTCCCTGCTCCCAGAAAAGAGGAAAAAAATGGGATTTCCAGCAGGGTCTGGGCAGCGTGGGACTCCTGTGACAGGTTGGATACAAGCAGGAAGACTGCACACGTTGTTTATGCAAGAAGTGTTTTTGTGGCTCCAAGGTATTTCAGATGGAATGGAGATACCTCAGGATGTTTATACTTTCCTGGAAGCCAGGGGAGCAGAGATATCAGGGCCATCTAAAGCACTGGAGGAGCTCCTGGTTGTGCAAGAACCGTTCCCTGCCTTGCAAAACGTTCCTCAAAATGTGGCACCTGCAAAACATTCTTCGAAACGTGGCACCAGGACCTTTCCTGCTGCACCAGCTCGGGGCTCCAAACGTGGAAACCAGGATGGGGTTCAAACATGGGGCACCAACGGCAGATTCCAAACACAGGGAACCCTCACAGGACTCCAAACACAGGGATCCAAATGTGGAAACCAGGATGGGGTTCAAACATGGGGCACCAACAGCAGATTCCAAACACAGGGAACCCTCACAGGACTCCAAACACAGGGATCCAAACGTGGAAACCAGGATGGGGTTCAAACATGGGGCACCAACAGCAGATTCCAAACACAGGGAACTCACACAGAGATCCAAACACAGGGATCCAAACATGGAAACCAGCTCAGGGTTCAAACACAGGGAACCCACACAGGACTTCAAACACAGAGCTCCAAACGTGGAAACCAGCTTGGGGTTCAAACACAGGGAACCAACACCAGACTCCAAACACAGGGAACACACAGAGGACTCCAAACATGAAGCACCTACACAGGGTTCAAACACGGACACCAACACCAGACTCCAAACACAGGGAACCCACACAGGACTCCAAACTTGGGGTTCCAAACATGAGGCACCAGCACAGGCTCCAAACCCTGGGCACCAGGGTGGGGCACCAATACGAGGCACCAGCAGGGATGGGGTTCCAAACATGGCACTGCCACATGGGACACCAACACCGAGTTCCAGTCATGGGATTCCCAACACAGGGCTCCAAAATGGGGGTCCAAATATGGGGAATCCACATGGGGTTCCAACCCGAGACACCAAAACAGGGCTCCAAACATGAGGCACCAACACAGGCACCAACACAGGGCTCAAACATGGGCACCAACACACCTTCACAAAGGTGGGGATCCAAGCACAGGGCTCAAACACGGGCACCAACACAGGCACCAACNAAAGATGAGGCACAAACACAGGCACCAACACAAGGTTCAAATACAAGACATCAACATCGGATTCCAAACACAGGGAACCCACACAAACACCAACAAAGGGCTCCAAGCATGGGATTCCAAGCATGGGATTCCAAACACAGGGCACCAACATGGGGTTCCAAACACAGGGTTCCAAACATGAGGCACCAGCACAGGGTTCAAACACGAGGCACCAACACCAGATTCCAAACACAGGGAACCCACACAGGACTCCAAACTTGGGGTTCCAAACATGAGGCACCAGCACAGGCTCCAAACCCTGGGCACCAGGGTGGGGCACCAATACGAGGCACCAGCAGGGATGGGGTTCCAAACATGGCACTGCCACATGGGACACCAACACCGAGTTCCAGTCATGGGATTCCCAACACAGGGCTCCAAAATGGGGGTCCAAATATGGGGAATCCACATGGGGTTCCAACCCGAGACACCAAAACAGGGCTCCAAACATGAGGCACCAACACAGGCACCAACACAGGGCTCAAACATGGGCACCAACACACCTTCACAAAGGTGGGGATCCAAGCACAGGGCTCAAACACGGGCACCAACACAGGCACCAACACAGGGCTCAAACACAGGCACCAACACACCTTCACAAAGGTGGGGATCCAAGCACNAAACACAGGGTTCCAAACACGGGACTCCAAACACAGGGTTCCAAACACAGGGTTCCAAACACGGGACTCCAAACACAGGGTTCCAAACACGGGGTTCCAAATATGAGGCACAAACACAGGCACCAACACAAGGTTCAAATACAAGACATCAACATCGGATTCCAAACACAGGGAACCCACACAAACACCAACAAAGGGCTCCAAGCATGGGATTCCAAGCATGGGATTCCAAACACAGGGCACCAACATGGGGTTCCAAACACAGGGTTCCAAACATGAGGCACCAGCACAGGGTTCAAACACGAGGCACCAACACCAGATTCCAAACACAGGGAACCCACACAGGACTCCAAACTTGGGGTTCCAAACATGAGGCACCAGCACAGGCTCCAAACCCTGGGCACCAGGGTGGGGCACCAATACGAGGCACCAGCAGGGATGGGGTTCCAAACATGGCACTGCCACATGGGACACCAACACCGAGTTCCAGTCATGGGATTCCCAACACAGGGCTCCAAAATGGGGGTCCAAATATGGGGAATCCACATGGGGTTCCAACCCGAGACACCAAAACAGGGCTCCAAACATGAGGCACCAACACAGGCACCAACACAGGGCTCAAACATGGGCACCAACACACCTTCACAAAGGTGGGGATCCAAGCACAGGGCACCAACACAGGTACCAACACACCTTCACAAAGGTGGGGATCCAAACACAGGCACCAACACAGGTACCAACACACCTTCACAAAGGTGGGTTCCAAGCACAGGGCACCAACACAGGGCTCAAACACAGGCACCAACACAGGGCTCAAACACAGGCACCAACACAGGGCTCAAACACAGGCACCAACACAGGGCTCAAACACAGGCACCAACACAGGGCTCAAACACAGGCACCAACACAGGGCTCAAACACAGGCACCAACACAGGGCTCAAACACAGGCACCAACACAGGGCTCAAACACAGGCACCAACACAGGGCTCAAACACAGGCACCAACACAGGGCTCAAACACAGGCACCAACACAGGGCTCAAACACAGGCACCAACACAGGGCTCAAACACAGGCACCAACACAGGGCTCAAACACAGGCACCAACACAGGGCTCAAACACAGGCACCAACACAGGGCTCAAACACAGGCACCAACACAGGGCTCAAACACAGGCACCAACACAGGGCTCAAACACAGGCACCAACACAGGGCTCAAACACAGGCACCAACACAGGGCTCAAACACAGGCACCAACACAGGGCTCAAACACAGGCACCAACACAGGGCTCAAACACAGGCACCAACACACATTCACAAAGGTGGGTTCCAGACATGGGCACTAACACACGGTTCCAAACACAGGGCACCAACACACCTTTACAAATGCGGGGTTCCAGACATGGGCACTAACACAGGGCTCAAACACAGGGCACCAACACACCTTTACTAAGGTGGGTTCCAAACACAGGGCACCAACACACCTTTACAAATGTGGGGTTCCAGACATGAGCACTAACACAGGGCACCAAGCACTGGACACCAGCACAGGGTTCCAAACACAGGGCTCCAACATGAGGCACCAGCTCAGGGGATCCACACAGGGCAGCATCAAGGGGCTCCAAACATGAGGTGCCAACATGGGGTTCCAACAGGGGACATGAACCGTGTCCCATGGGGGACAGGGAATCCGCATGGATCCAAGCACGGGCACTAACACAGGGTTCCAAACATGGGGTTCCAAACATGGGGCTCCAACATGGGACATGAGCACAGGGAATCCACATGGATCTGAGCACAGGCACTAACACAGGGTTCCAAACATGGGGCTCCAACTTGGGATGTGAACAGAGGGAATCCACGTGGACCTGAGCATGGGCACTAACACGGGGTCCAAACACAGGGTTCCAAACATGGGGCTCCAACCTGAGCACCAACACAGGGTCCCAGACGTGGGCACCACCACAAGGCACCGACACGGGGCACAAATGCAGGGTTCCAAATGTGGGGTTCCAGCACAGGGCACCAAAATGGGGGTCCAAACACAGCACACAAAGATGAGGCACCAACACGGGATCCAAACACAAGGAATTCAGCACAGGACATCAACGTGGGGCTCCAAACAAGGGGGTCCAAACATGAGACATCAATGTGGGGCTCCAAAAACGGGGCTCCAAACATGAGACATCAACGTGGGGCTCCAAACATGAGACATCAACATGGGCCTCCAAAAATGGGGCTCCAAACATGAGGCCCCAGCACAGGGCTCCACCATGAGGCACCCCACGGGTTCCAGCTCTGCAGATGCCAACCCACTCCTCGAGATCATTAAATTTGCACTTGGTCCTAGGGAGGGCTGATAACACTGTCACACTCCAGGGGCTGGGGTTAGCAAGTAAAATAATGCACTTTCCCAAACTTGTTGGTTTCCCTGCAGGGCTGGAATGCTCCTGGCTGCTCCCAAAGCAGCAGCACACCTGGGGTGAGGTGGAAAGGTACATTTCCATCCCCTCCAGCAGCTCCAGGACCCCCTCCTAGACACAGGCATGGATTCAGCAGCCTATTCAGCTTGTGGGGTCTCCCATTTTCCCCAGACATGGGGCAGTGCCCAGCTGTGGGACTGCCAGGGAACCTTGCCTGGAGTCAGCAGGGTCTGCTTTTGTGCCGTGGATGAATTCCTCTGGAAAACCAGTGGAATTACAGTGCTGGAGGTCTCTGGGGAAAGCTGGGATGTTCTTGCTAGAAAACACCATCTCCCAGCAATGCCATGAGCACCACAGCTGTTCTCCAAACACAGCTGTGACCATTTCCCCAGTCCAGCACCACAGGAACTCCCCAGCCACGGCACAGGCTGCTCCAAGCTCCAAACAAACATCTCCAATTTCAGCACCAACATCCCCAAGCTCAGTACAAATGAGCTGCAATGAGTTTTGCATCTCCAGACAAAGGTCAGGGCCATGAGGTTGGACTTTAAGTTGCTCAGAACTAATCCTGCTGACTTCTCCTTCCTTTTAATTAGTCCTGAGCACTGAGACATCCCCACACTCCCCACAGGTAACCACTAATCAGGCAGGGTATGAGCTCCAGTAATTACCTGGATTTGCTCTCCATCCTCCCTGCAGTAATTGCAGCCCTGAGTGACTCCTGCCCTGAGCAGGGCTGAGCCCTGTGCCAGGCATGTGGAGCACGAGCCTGGCCAGGACCACGATCCCGAGGCTCAGCAGCACCCAAATCCCTTTCGCCTCCAAACCTGTTTTACAGGACTGACTCTGCTGCTGGAAAAGCTCTGGCTGGAGAGATGCTGGGGCAGGACACAGTCCAAGGGGAGGATTTTCGGAGGAAAAGGTTTTGTTGGACCACAGTCCCACCTTGTTCAGACTCAGCCATGGGTTGGAATTGTTTGTCCCACAGTGCCTCACTTGTTAAGAGTGATATTCCCAAAAAACTTGTTTTTAGAGGGAGAAGGAGAGGGAGAGGGAGAGGGAGAGGGAGAGGAAGAGGAGGAAAGAGAAAGGAAAAAAAAAAGGAGGAAGGGGTAAAAGAAAGGGGAAGGGGAAAAAGAAGGGAGAAGGAAAGATAAAAGATGAAGGGTAAAGAGGAGGAAGAAGGAAGGGAAGGACAAGAAGGATGAAGGAAGAAGACAAGAAGAATGGTTCCATTGGAAGGGACCTACATCCATCCTGTGCCCCACCTGGGAGCTCTGCTCCCCACCTGCCATGGAGAAAAGAACCTTCACACACCCCCATGGGTCCCTTCCAACCTGGGATACCCCAGCATTCCATGATTTAATCCCAGCAATATGGAACATTTGCCATGGCATTTGTCCTCTGGAAGGGAAAAATACTCAGTTTATTGTAGAGCAAGAGCCTTTGTTAGAGCCCAAAACTGGACACTTGGTCCTGGTGCTCTGCATCCCTCTGGGATGAAATGGTCCAGCTACAGCTGGGGGAGTGATCCCAGCACAGAATCGGCTCTGGAGAGGAAAAACCAGCTCCTCAATTTCCAGCCCCAATGAAAAGGTGAGGAAAAGGTTTCACAGGTATCTCTCAGGAAGGGGAAATGGAGAAAAGGGAAAAGAAGCTTTCTGGGCAAGGAGCAGATGGGAAGAACCAAATCCCAGAGAAGAAATTCTCACTTGGGATTGACACCAAGAACAAAAAGGACACTTCTGAAGAGCTGAGTTGGCCAAAATGGCCATGATTTGGGCACAGCCGGTGCTCCAGCCCTGGGGTCACATTTTCACATGGGAATTTCTGACAGTCTTTATTTTGGGGCTGGTTCCCAATTTTCTGGGTAGGAAATCTGTGCCCAGGCTGCAAAATTCTGGTGCTCTGAGGAGCTGAGCTGTGGTGAATCCCTTTTGTGCCTCCCCTGCACTCACTTTTCATGGAATCATGGAATATCCTCTGTTGGAAGAGACCCTCAAGGATCATTGAATCCAACCCCTGGACACCCCTAGGAATTCCTCCGTGTTCCTGGATTTTTCTGGTTGTTAAATCACAGCCCATGGACTGATTTTCAACACAACCCCACTCCCACTCCAGCTCCACAGACCCCCATTGCTTCCTGCCCTTTCCACACTCCCAGGGTCCAGCTGCAACAGCAGCTCTGGGATGGATGCTGAAGGAATCTGGAAGGAAGGAAGCCCAGGAGAAAGGGAGCAATCCTTCCCAGCACTGCTGGAGGCTGATCTCTGACCTCCCGAGGCGGCGAGCGCCGCATTCCCCGGCTTTAATAGAAGGGGCAGGATCTGATGTTCCCTCAGCTGGAACACGGAAGGAAAAAAGCATCAGATTTCCTGGGACCACGATCCCATCCCCTTCAGCAGCTGATCCTTTTGGCCAGGGGGGGNCCAGCCACGGCACAGGCTGCTCCAAGCTCCAAACAAACATCTCCAATTTCAGCACCAACATCCCCAAGCTCAGTACAAATGAGCTGCAATGAGTTTTGCATCTCCAGACAAAGGTCAGGGCCATGAGGTTGGACTTTAAGTTGCTCAGAACTAATCCTGCTGACTTCTCCTTCCTTTTAATTAGTCCTGAGCACTGAGACATCCCCACACTCCCCACAGGTAACCACTAATCAGGCAGGGTATGAGCTCCAGTAATTACCTGGATTTGCTCTCCATCCTCCCTGCAGTAATTGCAGCCCTGAGTGACTCCTGCCCTGAGCAGGGCTGAGCCCTGTGCCAGGCATGTGGAGCACGAGCCTGGCCAGGACCACGATCCCGAGGCTCAGCAGCACCCAAATCCCTTTCGCCTCCAAACCTGTTTTACAGGACTGACTCTGCTGCTGGAAAAGCTCTGGCTGGAGAGATGCTGGGGCAGGACACAGTCCAAGGGGAGGATTTTCGGAGGAAAAGGTTTTGTTGGACCACAGTCCCACCTTGTTCAGACTCAGCCATGGGTTGGAATTGTTTGTCCCACAGTGCCTCACTTGTTAAGAGTGATATTCCCAAAAAACTTGTTTTTAGAGGGAGAGGGAGAGGGAGAGGAAGAGGAGGAAAGAGAAAGGAAAAAAAAAAGGAGGAAGGGGTAAAAGAAAGGGGAAGGGGAAAAAGAAGGGAGAAGGAAAGATAAAAGATGAAGGGTAAAGAGGAGGAAGAAGGAAGGGAAGGACAAGAAGGATGAAGGAAGAAGACAAGAAGAATGGTTNGAGGTAGAGGGTGAAGGAGAGGGAGAAGGAGAGGGAGAGGAAGAGGAGGAAAGAGAAAGGAAAAAAAAAAGGAGGAAGGGGTAAAAGAAAGGGGAAGGGGAAAAAGAAGGGAGAAGGAAAGATAAAAGATGAAGGGTAAAGAGGAGGAAGAAGGAAGGGAAGGACAAGAAGGATGAAGGAAGAAGATAAGAAGAATGGCTCCATTGGAAGGGACCTACATCCATCCTGTGCCCCACCTGGGAGCTCTGCTCTCCACCTGCCATGGAGAAAAGAACCTTCACACACCCCCATGGGTCCCTTCCAACCTGGGATACCCCAGCATTCCATGATTTAATCCCAGCAATATGGAACATTTGCCATGGCATTTGTCCTCTGGAAGG
This sequence comes from Aegithalos caudatus, assembly GCA_013389925.1. Taxonomy (NCBI): domain Eukaryota; kingdom Metazoa; phylum Chordata; class Aves; order Passeriformes; family Aegithalidae; genus Aegithalos; species Aegithalos caudatus. The sequence continues at coordinate 93,736 of WEIU01001937.1, forward strand.
GAAAAATACTCAGTTTGTTGTAGAGCAAGAGCCTTTGTTAGAGCCCAAAACTGGACACTTGGTCCTGGTGCTCTGCATCCCTCTGGGATGAAATGGTCCAGCTACAGCTGGGGGAGTGATCCCAGCACAGAATCGGCTCTGGAGAGGAAAAACCAGCTCCTCAATTTCCAGCCCCAATGAAAAGGTGAGGAAAAGGTTTCACAGATATCTCTCAGGAAGGGGAAATGGAGAAAAGGGAAAAGAAGCTTTCTGGGCAAGGAGCAGATGGGAAGAACCAAATCCCAGAGAAGAAATTCTCACTTGGGATTGACACCAAGAACAAAAAGGACACTTCTGAAGAGCTGAGTTGGCCAAAATGGCCATGATTTGGGCACAGCCGGTGCTCCAGCCCTGGGGTCACATTTTCACATGGGAATTTCTGACAGTCTTTATTTTGGGGCTGGTTCCCAATTTTCTGGGTAGGAAATCTGTGCCCAGGCTGCAAAATTCTGGTGCTCTGAGGAGCTGAGCTGTGGTGAATCCCTTTTGTGCCTCCCCTGCACTCACTTTTCATGGAATCATGGAATATCCTCTGTTGGAAGAGACCCTCAAGGATCATTGAATCCAACCCCTGGACACCCCTAGGAATTCCTCCGTGTTCCTGGATTTTTCTGGTTGTTAAATCACAGCCCATGGACTGATTTTCAACACAACCCCACTCCCACTCCAGCTCCACAGACCCCCATTGCTTCCTGCCCTTTCCACACTCCCAGGGTCCAGCTGCAACAGCAGCTCTGGGATGGATGCTGAAGGAATCTGGAAGGAAGGAAGCCCAGGAGAAAGGGAGCAATCCTTCCCAGCACTGCTGGAGGCTGATCTCTGACCTCCCGAGGCGGCGAGCGCCGCATTCCCCGGCTTTAATAGAAGGGGCAGGATCTGATGTTCCCTCAGCTGGAACACGGAAGGAAAAAAGCATCAGATTTCCTGGGACCACGATCCCATCCCCTTCAGCAGCTGATCCTTTTGGCCAGGGGGGGCCCTCCTCCAGATATATAAATGTTGTCCCAGGTCATCCTCGGGGACACGGCACCGAGGACGGGACCGCTCCGGGAGCCTCCACCATGTGGGAACTGCGCTCCATCGCCTTCACCAGGGCCGTCTTGGCGGAATTCTTGGCCACCTTGGTCTTCGTCCTCCTGGGCCTGGGCTCTGCCCTGAGCTGGCCGTCGGCGCCGGCGCCCAGCACGCTGCAGATCGCGCTGGCCTTCG
>WEIU01001937.1:95082-105329 GCA_013389925.1 Aegithalos caudatus
GGGGATTTGGGGACGCTGAGGGGTGGGAGGAAGGGGTTTGTGGCCAGCAAAGAGCTTCTGGGGTCGGCCAGGGAGCCTCTGAGTGGCAGGATGCTGCTGCTCCAAGGGTGCTGCCAGGAGCAGGGGTGAAGGCAAGGCTCCTCATCCTGCTCTGGTTTTAGGGATAAAATTCCCTGAGGTCAGTCAAGTATTTCCCATTGAGCCGTTTCTTCCACCTGGGAAATTTTTCCTCTTTTCATATCCAATGTCCCCTGTTTTTAGGGCTAAAGGCAGAGGAAGGACCCAGCTGGCCACAGATGCCTCCCTTGGAGTCACAACCGTCTCATGTTTCCCTGGGACTGTACTGGGGGGCACTTGGGCTCTGGGGGTTCCAGGGGTTTAAGGAAGGACACATCCAAAATACCACCTCTGCATTCCTCTTGTCCCAGGCTCATCCTAGTTTTCCCTCTGGTGTGGGTACAGGCAGCCTTTTCCTGGCTCTGCTTTGGCAAAGCCACAATTTCCAGGTTGCTGAAGTGGTGGGGAGGGGAGAGATTTGGGTCTAAATCCCAGATTTTCATTAGATTCAGCTCATTGTGATGGGGTGGCCACACCAGATCCAGCTGGTTCATCCCAAAACCCAGCACTGGGATTCCCTAAAGCTTCACAAAGATCTCAGGCTGCTTTCAGACAGGGAAAAAAATAAAGTTAGGGAAGCTTAGGATGCCATGGGGGATTCTCCAGTGGTATCCTAGTTTCCAACACCCCCTTCCCCACTGCTGCACACAACAACGGGGGGGAGAAAGGGAATTGAAGCCCAGGGATTCCCTGTCCCCTCTCCGTGCCCGCCACACCGGGATCAGCATCAGCCAGCCCCAAGGGAGCGAGGGAGGAGCTGGGTTGGGAAGCAGCACAGGGAAATCGCCTTTCCCACAGCAGGGAGGCACTGCCAGGGCTCAGCAGCACCCAGAGTGATTAAGAGGGTTAAAAAGAGGGATTGTGGTTTAATCTGAACAAGGGGATTTAGGCTGGTAATGACCGAGGGTAATAAAAGCGGGAGGTTTAAGGGAGACTCAGCTCCAGCTTTGTTGGTTTACAGCTTAAAACACCTAAAAGTGAGAACTGGGGATTTCGAGAAGAGTTTTATTTTTCCCCTGTGGGCTGTTCATCGTGTGGCTGCCTGCACAGATTATAACCTATAAAAAGGGAGGGGAATGCTGGGGAGGAGAAGGAGGAAGATCTGACTCTGGAGCTCGGGCAGGAGGGCAGTTAGAACCTTCCTGGGATCATGGAGAGATGGGAATAAATTTGGGGGGGACACAGGGAAAGAAGGGGCTGAGTTGGAGGAGAGGGGGTGCAGCCAGGAACAGCTCCAGATCAGGCCTGACAAATTCTCTGGGTCAAATATGTGTGGAAAGGGATTCTTTTTTTTCTTCTTTTTTCATACCAAAATATTTCTTTTCGATGACTTCAAAACGCAACTTGCAAAGCTTTCCAAAAGTTTGAGTATGAGGGAAAAAAAAAAAGGAAAAGTACCAAAAAAATGCCAATAAAATTTCCTGACAGGTCAATCAAGCATTTCCAACTGAGCCACTTCTTCGACCTGGGAAATTTTTTCTTACTGGTGCCAAAATTCTCCCCTGTCTCCCTTGGCTCCCCCTGATTTTGGATTCGTGCTCCGTATTTCCCATCCACTCCCAGAACTCAGTTTTTCCTCCCCTTCCAGCTGAGCAATGAGACCACCACGGGGCAGGCAGTGACTGTGGAGCTGTTCCTCACCTTCCAGCTGGTCCTGTGCGTCTTTGCTTCCACAGACGAGCGGCGTGAGGACAACCTGGGCTCCCCTGCCCTCTCCATCGGCCTCTCCGTGGCCGTGGGGCACCTCCTCGGGGTGAGTGCATGGCCCAAAAATTGGCACTTTGGGGGTTCTTTTCTTGTTTATGCCCGAAGTTGGTTTGGCTGCATCTCCAGGCTTGATGGGGGGATTTGTAATCCGTGGTTTTTTGAGTAGAGAGAGAAGAAAAAATCCCACCAAAGCCATGGTAGAGGCGTGGCCTGAGCTCAGGTTTTATTTGGCATGGAAAACTTGATCTGGAGTTCCAAGGATGCGTGGGATCTGTCCTGGAGTGAGCGTGTTGGCAGCTGGGGCTCTCAAGAGCACGATGAGCCTGGGGAGTGTTTGGGATTTGGGATGGATCAGGGAAATCCCACCTGGGTGACAGCCCATGGCAGCCCCCACAGCCAGAGCACGCAGGACAAGGCTCCTGGTCCCACCACACCTCCCACCCCAACGCCCCACGAGCCCCTGTGTCCATGGCACTGCTCCTCTCTTGTCCTCAGAGCCAGAAGAGGGAATTTCCTGCAGGACTGGGAGCTCATCCCGGCAGTCCTTGGGCAGCAACACCAGGCTCAGGGCACACAGACTCAGAGCCCTCAGCGTTGACTCAGGTGGCGGCTGCTCCTGGGATCCCTTTCCCTGGAACGGGAATCCTGGAGGACGAGGCAGCAGCTCGGGGGATGAATCACCTTTAATGGCACCCCAAAGTCTTTTAAAAACGTGGTGGAAGGGTTAATGGTGACACGGGCCGTGGTGTTCCCTCCCGGCAGATCCGTTACACCGGCTGCTCCATGAATCCCGCCAGGTCCTTCGCCCCCGCCGTCATCGTCGGAGACTTCAGTGACCACTGGGTGAGAGCTCAGCTCTGGGGCTGGGGGGGATGAGGCCCCCAAAGTGCCAATATTCCTCGAAACTCGCCAAGCCAGATGAATTCCCGGCATTTCCACACCAGCTCCCAGCTGGAGGAAAGATGGAGAGATTAGGAGCAGGAGGTGGGGCTGCGGGTGCTTAATTGGCTTTTCCAAACTCCAAACTGGGAGCATTGCAACAGGAGCAGGGTGTGAGGTCCTGTTGGCATGACTTAGCACAGGGAACAAAACCAGTGGAGCTGTTGCCAGTCCCAGGGAACTTTCCTGGTTCCTGGATCCAGGTGTAGCTTTGGGAACACTCCCTGGCCCCCCAGGGAATGGCCATGGCTCTGAGCCAGGAGCATTTCAGCAATGCTGTCAGGCACAGGGTGGGATTGGTGGTGGTTGTCCTGAGCAGGGCCAGAGGCTGGATTTTGAGGATCCTTGTGGGTCCTTTCCAGCTCAGGAGATTCCACGATTTCATTGTTTCCACCTGCAAAGAGCCCAGCTGGAGGCAGAGCTGTGGTGCTTCCTGATCTATTCCAAGGTGTCTGGCCCAGGCTGGTGCCTCCTCCTCCTCCTCCTCCTCCTCCCACAGCAATCCATGAGCTGGTAGGGAAATACCTTCCAGACGATGCCACATCACTCAGCACATTCCCAATGGGCCTGTCATTAATGCAGAGTCTGAGCAGAGGGGGAATGGTGGAAGAGGATGGTTGGGAATATCCAGGCACTGGAGGGGAGTTCAGATCCCCAGAGCTGACCAAAGCAGAGCCGACTCCACGTTTTTGCTCCCAGGAAGGAACCCAAACCTGGAACACCCCTCAGAGACCCCAGCTCCTCCCCACCCTCCAAATCCAGGCTGAGTTTTGCTCACCCCACTCCTCTCTCCTCTCCAGGTGTTCTGGGTGGGCCCCTTGATTGGGGCTGCAGCAGCTTCCATCCTCTACAACTACATCCTGTTCCCTCAGGCCAAAACCTTCTCGGAGCGCCTGGCCATCCTCAAGGGCTGCGAGCCCGAGCCGGACTGGGCCGAGCGCGAGGCGCGGCGGCGCCAGTCCGTGGAGCTGCACTCCCCCCAGAGCCTGCCCAGGGGGATGTCTGAGAAGGTGTAGACAAACCTCTCCCTGGGAAAGGAGATGGAAACCTCACCTCCAGCACCTCACCTCGCCCCTCTCTCCCTTCGTTTCTCCCGGGGCGCCGACGTTGGCTCCTCTCCCGGGGAGATGCTGTGCTGGCCTCACCCACCTCCTGTCCCCAGCTGTGCACGGGTGGGTCCTGATCTGGGGGAGAACAGGAAATCCCAGCCCTGCAGGAACAGGGGATCTCCCTGGGATGGCCTCTTCCACGTCCCCCCAGCAGGACAGGGAGCCTGGCTGAGGCTCTCCCTCCCGGGGAGCCCCGAGGAGCCTGAGGAGTGTTCATTACCCTGGGTGTGGAGGTTTCCACCCGATGCCTCATTGCTGCTGAACTCTGCTCCCCATCCCTGGTCCCTGCTCGGCTCCTGGCTCACACACAGGAGCAGGAGCAGCAGCAGGAGCGCTCACTCCGAGCCCTGAGCGTCACACACGACAGGTTCTGCTCTGAAAGGGACCCAAGTGCCACTTCCCACCCACCACGAGACCAGAGGTGTTCCCACAGGGGCTTTCCTGGGAGATGGGACTGGGAGCGTGGCCAGGAGTCCCTGCAGGCCCCACTTGCAAATCCTCTCTGCTGTGAGACAGGCCTGGATCACACCCCAAACTCATACACACCTCGTTACTGGGCCAGGGTTGTCCTTCCTCTCCCTCCCTGGTTTTCCCTTCTTTCGTCTGGTCCTGGTCCCCTCGGATGCTCAGATCACCTGGAACACACAAAGGAGGGATTTCACACCCAACGTGTTTCAGGCATGAAGAATCAGAATTCCTGGGATGGGTTGGATGGGAAGGGACCTCAAACCCCACCTGTGCCACCCCTGCCATGGGCAGGGACACCTCCCACTGTCCCAGGCTGCTCCAAGCCCTGTCCAGCCTGGCCTTGGGCACTTCCAGGATTGGGGCAGTCACAGCTGCTCTGGGAAATCCATTCCAGGGCCTCCCCACCTCCACAGGGAGGAATTCCTTCTCATCTCCATCACCTGCTCCTTTTACATCCCTTTCTCATGGCTGCATCACTCCAGACCCTCCAAACCCCTTCCACCCTTCCCCTCTGCCCTGTCAGGACCTGGCCATGGTGCTCAGCCTGGCCAAGGAATTTGGGTCGGTCTTTGGGTGAACTTTGCTCTTTCGGCCACTGATTTAACCCCATTTCACTTGCTCTGCCCCAAGTTCTCCATTCCCAGAGTGAATCCCAGCAGTCTCCAGCATTGCCCCACCAGGATTTCTCTGGAGAGGCTGTTAATGGGAATATTCAAGGAGACTGGGCCCAATTCCCAACCATAAGGGATAATTTGTGGATCATTGTGGATCAGGACCCCCCACCAAAGGATGCTCTTGACTCCAGATCCATCCTTGCCTTTCCCCCGAGCTCTTCCTCAGATGTTGGAATGGCTGGAGGGGTAAGGAGGGAGCCCACCTTTGTTCTGGCCCACACCAGGGGCTTATCCAGAGCCAATCCATGCAAATACCCCCAGAGGGCTTTGCCAAGGCAGCACTTCCAGCCCTGGTTTGATCTGCCCAAAAACAGGGATTCTGCTTCCCTTTGCTCCTCGATGGTGAATTTGAATTTTTAGCTCAGAAGAGGCTTCTCAAAAATTCCCTCTGTTCTCAGCAATGGCAATAAAATCATGTTTTTAATCAGTCCCAGTGTCAAATTGTATTTCTGTTATCCAACAGTAACTTTTAAAAGTCATATGGGCTTTTGGATGCTTTTTAAAGGAAAATGGATCCATGGATGTATGCAGGAAAATCCCAGCAGACTTTTCCAGAAGTCACCCTGGGCATGTTCTGCTGTAGAAAAAGCCACAGCTGAATTCAGTTATTTATTTCAATTAATATTGGCATGCTCAATATCTCTTCTCCAGATGGAAGCATTTCATTTATTATTTACCCTGACAATGTTTAAGTCTCACAGGGCCTGAGCCTGAGGTTTGATGCCTGATAATGTCTCTCCTCTTTCACATGAACTGCTTTAAATTCCCTTTTACTCCCTCAATTCAGACACACGGATCAAACACTGACACATGTATGGAAACATTGACACATTTATGGTAAATAAGGGATATTAAAATGTGGCTGAAGCAGCCCCAGGGAATACAAATTCACCTTCCCTGTGTGGCTGTGTCACTTCCCAAACTCGCCCTGTCAGGAAACCACTCAGGAATTCCAGATGGCTCTGTGGGAGCTGGAATTGGACGGCAGGATCAGGAACATGGAGCTGCCACAGACCAACCATAATCCTCCCTAAACTGGCAACACTTGGGATGCCAGACCCCAAGGGAATGATCTGAGCCAGGATTTGAAGCATTCCCGTGTCCTTCCACCCCCAAGACCACGAGGTTTTCCCCTTCTCCCACCTTGGGGTCAGGGATGGCCTCAGCTTTGGGCTGATCCTTCTGCAAAGCTGTAAAACTTCCAGAGCATTTTGCACACAGCCACATCCCCTTCCTTGTCCTCCACATTCCTGGAACCATGGAATTGCTTAGGTTGGGAAATGCCTCGCAGACCATCCAGCCCAAGCATCACCCCAGTGCTGCCAAGGCCACCCCTGACCGTGTCCCCAAGTGCCACAGCTTTGAATTCTCCCAGAGATGGGACCCCCCGTGCCATGAGCAGCTGTGCCTGGTCTGGAAAACCCTTTCCACTGAGGAAATTTTCCCTGATGTCCAACTGAGCCTCCCCTGGCCCAGCCTGAGGCCATTCCCTTTCTCCTGCTGTTCCTTGGGAGCAGAGCCTGACCCTGCCCTGGCTGTCCCCTCCTGGCAGGAATTGTGCAGAGCCAGAAATTCCCCCCTGAGCCTCCTTTGCTCCAGACTGAGCCCCCCAGGTCCCTCAGGAGTTCTCCAGACCCTTCCCTGGAGCTCCAGCCTTTTCCCAGCTCCATTCCCATCCCTGGACACGCTCCAGCCCCTCAGGGTCTCTCCTGGCAGTGGAGACCCAAAGGGACCCCAGGATCTGAGCAGAGCCCAGCACTGGGGCCGTGCCCTGCTCCTGCTCCTCACAACTTTTGAGACAATTTGGATTTATTCCCAAGGAATTCCCTCCTTTCCCCATTCCAGCTGCAGGAAGGAGCTTTGCCACACCCACCCACCCATCCCTTACCTGTTGTAGGGACCCAAGATCATCCAAATCCCTGCTCAAGGAACCTGAGAGAACCTGGGAACACCAACCTCCAGCCCAGAAACCCTGAAGGGTCTCTGCATCACATGGGAAATGGGGAAAGGACTGGGAGAACATGGAAGTAAAATCATGGCCTGGAGAAGCCCAAACCCAGCTGCACCTTGGAAATCCCAGCAGAGGACAAAGCCCTCCAGGCCCTGGTCACACCTGTGGGACAGGGAGGACAGAGATCAGCCCAGGGTCACCTCGGGTCTCTGCTTGGGATTTCTTGGCCTGACCTTTCCAAATTCTCCCAGTCCCAATCCCAGAGGCTCCCCTGCAATGTCATGACCTACCTGGGATCAGGTGCGTCATTACTTTACATCCTGATTTTTGTGGATCTGTTTATAGATGGAGAAATACTTTCCAAGTGTGTTTTCTTGAGGAGCCAGGAGGGCAAGAGTAGGAGGCAAGGCCAGGTGTAGGAAATGGCCCCAGACCATCCCAGAAGGTGCTGGTGCTCCAAACATCCCAAAATTCTTCCATTCCCAGCGCTCTGCTGAAGGATCTGCTGGAGAGAATGGAGGCTCTGCTTTGATTTTTATCCAAACTTCCCAGGAATCCCAACAATTGCAAGAAAAATCCCACATTTCCAGACACCATCAGTGCAGGGACCTTCAGCTCTGGATCTGATGGCACAAGGGATGTTCCCAGCATGGCTCTCCTTAACTCCCCAGTGAATATTTTTAAAGCTGAGCAATTCCTTGGTGCTTTTGCTCTGAGTTTCAGAGGCAGAACGAGGGGAAAATGGATTTTCCCATTCCCCAGATGTCCTGGTATTGTCCCCATTGTTCTGCTGTGAAACCCTGGGCACTTAGAGCCAGGGGATTGTGTGAAAATCTTGGCTTTTTCATAGAACCATGAGTTAGAGTGGGAAGAGACCTTAAAGCTCATCCTGTCCCATCCCTGCCATGGCCAGGGACACCTCCCACTGTCCCAGGCTGCTCCAAGCCCCCTCCAGCCTGGCCCTGGATACTTCCAGGGATGGGGCAGCCACAGAGAAATCCATTCCAGGGCTCCCCCACCCTCCCAGGGAGGAATTCCCTCCCAATATCCCATCCATCCCTGCCCTCTGCAGTGGGAAGCCATTCCCTGTGTCCTGTCACTCCAGACCCTTGGAAATTGTCTCCTCTCATCTTTCCTGCAGCTCCTTCAGGCACTGGAAGGCCACAGTTAAGTGAGCCCAGAGCCTTCCCTTCTCCAGGCTGAGCAATCCCAGTTCTCCTGGCCTCTCCTCACAGCAGCTGCTCCATCCCTCTGACCATTCTGGGGCTTCCTCTGGACTCTCCAGGTGCTCCTTGTGCAGGACCCCAGGGCTGGGGAGCTCTGCAGGTGGGGTCTCACCTGGGCACAGGGGCAGAACCCCCCCTCTGGGCTCAGGGGTCTCTGGGTCCTGCCCAGCTCTCCCCCCTGCCCCAGCACCCCCAGAATGATTTTAGGAGTTTCCAGATTCCTGCAATGATATCGAGAACTCATTTGTTCATTTATGGTGGTTTTTTTTCAGGTGATTCAGAGCCTGGTTGTGATTTCAGGCCCCTCTGCCTTGGTGCAGCTGAAGCTCCTCCAGCCCAGGGGAGGGGGAAATCACCTTCCCAGGGACATCTTTCCATTTATTCCCAGGTGTGCTCCTTATAAACCAGGGAAGGACTGCACAGGTGAGGACATTTCCACAGCAAAGCTTTCCAGAGGAGAAACACCACAGCTCTGAAGCTGAGGACACAACAAACAGCCCAGGAGAATTCCAGGAGAGCAGAAAGGGACCCTTGGGATGTCCCTGGTGCCAGTGGCTTTGCTGGAAAGGGCTGCACCTGAAAATCAGGACATGGGGGTTCTTCCCACCTTTCCTACTGTGTGATCTGGTTTTCCAACTGGGCTTTTGCTTTCCCTGATGCTCATTATCCCATGGGACAATTTAATGATGATTTACGTGCAAATGAACTCCCGAGGAGGCAGAGCAGCCTGGAGACCCCCAGGAATCTCTGAGCAAAGAGCAGAGCAGGGCTGTCAGTGAGCTTTGTCACCAGGACAGAGCACAGGTCACTGTGACCCCACCACTGCAGGAGCAGCAGGGACAGCAGCAGGGGACGTGAGGACAGCCCCAAAACTCAGTGTCAGTGTCAGCTCTGCCTCTGAAGCACGGACTGAAGGAAGCCAAAGCCTCGTGGCTGCAGGGCAGGAGAAAGTGGAAATGCCACCGGCCCCAGGACAGCAGTGCCACCCCTCAGCTTCAAAGAGAGGGCAGCAGGTGGAGGAGAGATAAGAGGTCTGCTCAGATAAGAGGGATCCTTGAAAGCCCCGTCTGAAACACCTGCACAGGTGCATCCCAAAGCAGCAGCAAACCCTTCCCTGCAGCCCCTGAGGTGAAGATCACCAGGGCAAAGTTTGCTGCTTCTGCTCTGTGAAGTCTATTTCAGTTTTTCCTTATCAATCTTTTCCTTATCAGTTATCCCCGTTGTAAAATCCTGGAGCTGAGCCAGCAAGAAGCACCTTTTCTCATGAAAAACTGAACCAAACTTCTCCTCTGATGTCATCCCAATCAAGGTCTTTGGGTCACCTAATCCCAGCCCATGACTTTAGGTGATGGGTTGGACACAAAGAGCTCTGAGGTCTTTTCCAGCTCAATTAATTCTGTGTTTCTGATCCCAGTTCCAGCAGAATTGCTGTCTCCTGTTTGGGACATCCATTCACTGTTATTATTCCTGCCTCTCTTACTGGGCCAGTTTTAAGGTCCTTGGCTGAGGTAGGGAGCCAGGTGAGGAGGAAATCCCAAATCTTGGCTCAGCAGTGTTTGTCACCTGCATCTGGAGCAGCCTCTGCCAGGCCCCGAGGTGCAGCATGGAGCTCAACTCACCAGGATCACCGAGGAAATGCAAATTAACAACAGCAAATTAACATCAGCAACTTAACATCAGCAAATTAACAGCAGCAGGGGCTGACAGGGACTGGCACAGGGTGGCCTCAATGACACACACGCCTCCCTGGGTGAGGCAGAGCCCAAAACGGCCCCAGGTGAGGATGAGGCCGAGGCAGCCTTCATCCCACATCCTCCCTGCTTTGGGGGCCCTCTCCTGAGTGGCAGACTGGGGCAGGCTTCGGTTATATTGGTTTGTTTTGGTTGTTTTGGTTCTTCTGTTTGGTTCTGGCAAGGAGGAGAGGAGGAGGACGAGGAGGAGAGGAGGATGAGGAGGACAGGAGGAGGGGGACAGGAGGAGGGGGACAGGAGGAGGAGGAGGAGGAAAGAGAAGGGGAAGGAGGAGGAGGAGAAAGTGGACAAGGAGCAGGAGGAGG
>WEIU01001937.1:106048-120140 GCA_013389925.1 Aegithalos caudatus
GGAGGAGAAGAGGAGGAAGAGGAGGAGGAGAAGAGGAGGAAGAGGAGGAGGAAGGAGGCAGCCAAACCTGCCCATGCTGCCAAAAGCCTGCCCGTGCTGTGTCGGGCGAGGCCAGGCGTGTGTGCCCCCTCCACGTGGGTGTCCGTCTGTCAGCGCCTTGCCCAATTCCATTAAACCTGACACATCAAAGCACTCTCAGCTCAGCCGAGCTCCTGGGGTGGCGTGGAGCCACGGAGAGGACAGGGAGCCTTCCAAATGCCAGGGCTGCTGTCGCAGGAGCCAGGCAGCAACGCAAAAAGGGCAGAAAGGTTCCCAAACAGCCTCGGGAAAAGAGGCTTTGCCCGGTGTGTTTGGGACAGAAGCGTCTGGTTTCTCCCCAGAAGTCATTCCCAGCTCTGATTATATCCCCATGTCAGCTGCAGGATTTAGGCTGTTATTGTCCACACTTGTGGGGCTGGAAGAGAATTTTTTTGTCTTTACAGACAAAGAGAAGAGTGTGGTGGAGGAGCCAACAGCAAAATGCAGCCACTGCCAAGGGAGATCCAGGATGGGGAGGTTGAGGAGGGGTTTGAAGGATGGGAACAGGGAGCATTTTATCCAGCTGGAGCCACAGACAGGGCTGAAGGGAAGTGGCAAGTAATTATGGCAGCTGGAGTCCAGCCAGGGTGTCTTGAAATACCAGCTTGCAAAACTTTCACCAAAACACGCCAACAGACCAGGTGTTTCGAGGATAACAGATCTGGGCTTTGACTCTGCAATCAGCCCCGGGATCAGCAGATCCAGGAGAAAACCATTATCAGGAATTAAGGCTGTAACAGATCCTCACTCCCTCGAGGCCCTCCGGGTCTGTTTTGCTCAGGATTTGGGGTACAAAGGAAGAGAAAAGCTCATTTATTTCCAGTCCTGGACAAGAAGTCCCCTCTCCTTGCTCCTGGTGTTTGACCCCCCAGGCCTGACAGCCTCCTCAGAAGGCAGCAGTGAATCCAACTTTTTGGATTTAGGGAGGATTTTACCAACGTCCTTCCTGCAGAGCTTTGCTCCCTGAGTGCTGGAGCGTGGCTGCCCCTGCAGAGGGGCCTGGCAGCCAGGGATAAACCCAGCCTGGGCATCATTTGGGAAAGGAAACATGGACCAACTGAGCAAGGAGAGCAGATCTGGCACCCAAAGCCATCTTTAAAAAATATATCCTGGCACAAGGCTGTGAGGGCTACGAGGGAACCAAGAATTCTTTGTCAAATGTCAGCCGAAGCCTTTTCCACCCCAAAACCTCCGTCCCCAACAGCTCCATGTGCACGGCCCCGAGAGCCCCCCCTGCCACTCCCTGCCAGCCAAGCACGGGCAGAGGATGAGGTTGGGATGGAGGGAACATGAAAGGAGATGTGCAAACACAGCCTGAGTCCATGCAGAGCCTGTGCCTTGGTGCTGGCATTCCCAGGAGCAAAATCATTGCTCGTTGAGCAAGAGCTGGAAAGGCAGAAAGAAAAGGAAAGGGTGCAGGGTGGCAGGGGAGGAGACACCATTCCCAGCTGCAGGCTGGGAGCAGCTCCTGATTCCAGCACCTGTTCCAACGCCCTGGAAGGAGCAGCAGAAAGGAAAGAAAGCAGAGGTTCCCAGCCAGGCTCTGCACCAGGAGCCTTCTCCATCCCATTTCTCCATCCACGCACCTCAGGAAAGCTCCAGCTCATCTACAGCTCCCCAGAAGGACAAAGCTCCCAAAACCTCCCCTGCTCCCTGCACAACTGCAAACCACTTCTTTCCTGGAGCTGAGCTCTCTTGACAGCCTGGGAGAAGCTCCAGGTGCTTGAGTTTCCTTTACATTTCAAAGTCCCATGGAAGTGGAATGCACACAGAGCCCAGCCCCAGGAGAGCTCCTCCAGCCCAGCAAGGGTTTTCCAACAGGAGCGGTGTGCAAGCACAGGGAAGGAAGGGAGGGAGCAAATATTAACAACACCTGTGCTAATGAAACACCCAGGACCTGGCGAGAGGCAGTAAAAGGGAAAAGCAGAGGAGGGAGCTTAGCCTCGTTATGCAACCTCGTTATTTAACGACCACAAGACACCCTATAGGGGCTCTTTGTTTGCAGAGGGAAAGGAGAGAAATACCACCAATATCTGAGTCACCGGTTCACCAAGAGGCTCCGAAGACATTTTCAGGTGGAAACTTTTCCAGGTTCACATGGTAATTTGGGAGGACTGGCTAATTCCCCGGGCTCCACCCACCGCCCTGTAACACAGCTCCTGCTGCTCTTGCATATATAGATAGGTATGGCCCTACACCTGGCTGCACACACCAGAGCCCGGACACGGAGCAATCCTAAACTTCCCTCCTCCCTGGCTGCCCTCCACCCGCTCCCACCATGAAGAAGGAAATACTAACCCTGGCCTTCGCTCGAGCCGTCTTCGTGGAGTTCCTCTCCACGCTCATCTTCGTCTTCATCGGGCTGGGCTCGGCGCTGAAGTGGCCGTCGGCGCTGCCCAGCATCCTGCAGATCGCGCTGGCCTTCGGGCTGGCCATCGGCACCCTGGTGCAGGCCTTCGGCCACATCAGCGGCGCCCACATCAACCCGGCCGTCACCATCGCCTTCTTCGTGGGCAACCAGATCTCGCTGCTGCGCACGCTGCTCTACGTGCTGGCCCAGCTGCTGGGGGCCATCGCCGGCGCCGGCATCCTCTACGGAGTCACCCCTCCCAACACCCGCGGGAACCTGGCCATCAACGAAGTGAGTCCCTGCCCAGAGGGGCTCTCCTCTCCTCTTCCCTTCTTGTCCAAAGGGGCTCTCCTCTCCTCTTCCCTTCTTGTCCAAAGGGGCTCCTCTCTCCTCTTCTCTTGTCCAAAGGGGCTCTCCTCTTCCTTTGTCCTTGTCCAAAGGGGCTCTCCTCTCCTCTTCCTTTGTCCTTGTCCAAAGGGGCTCCTCTCTCCTCTTCTCTTGTCCAAAGGGGCTCTCCTCTTCCTTTGTCCTTGTCCAAAGGGGCTCCCCTCTCCTCTTCCCTTGTCCAAAGACACTCCTCTCTCCTCTTCCTTTCTTGCCCAAAGGGGCTCCCCTCTCCTCTTCCCTTGCCCAAAGACGCTCCCCTCTCCTCTTCCCTTGCCCAAAGGAGCTCCCCTCTCCTCTTCCCTTGCCCAAAGACGCTCCCCTCTCCTCTTCCTTTCTTGCCCAAAGGGGCTCCCCTCTCCTCTTCCCTTGCCCAAAGGAGCTCCCCTCTCCTCTTCCCTTGCCTTTCCGTCGGCTCCGGCGGGATGGATCCTCAGTGCTCTGTCCCGGGCTGGGAATGGGACGGGAGTGGAGCCCGGCTCTGACATGACGGCTTTATTGTGCGGGTGATGAGTGGGATGTTTTTCCCTCCTTTAATGAGGGCTTCCTCTGTCCTGAGGGCCCCGTGAGTCACCCGCACCATTGAGATGTTCCCGAGTGCAGCCTCTCCACCTGGAGATTAGCGCGGGATAGGAGCTGTGCCAGCAGCAGGGGGGAGGGAGCAGAGCCCAGTCGGACCAGTACGAGCAGGGGGAGCAGGAGCCCACTGGAACCAGTGCCCTGGGGGAGCTGGGAATGGAGAGGGACAGGGAGAGGGGTGGGGAACACCTGGAGCAGGAGCCAGGAGCAGGACGGTGTTGAGGGGCTGCTCCCAGGGGAGGAGGGGGACAGCAGGACCCTCTGAGATAAGCAGGAATGAGGCACAGCCTGAAACGCTTGGGGCAGAGCTGGAAAAACGCCTGGAATGGGAGCAGTGGAGCTGCTGCTCCGACCACGGACAGGTCCCCTGGGAGCAGCACGGGCATTGCAGAGGGTTTGGAGCTCCAGTGCCTCTCATCCCACAGGTTCCACATCCCAAACAGGCCAGATTTAGATTAAAAAATGAGCTGAGATGGGTTGGGTCACTTTGTCCTTCCCATGCCCAGTGGGGTCGAGTGCCCCTGAGAGGCCCCAGGGTTTTGTGCGGAGGCACTGGGACACAACAGCCCATCCCACCCCATGACCTTCATCCCTTCTCCCTCCATCCCATCCCAGCTGCTCCTCATCCTCCAGGTGCTCCACAGAGTGCAGGGCAGAAGTCAGGGTACAACAGCCTGCAAGGATCCAAGAAATGCAGGAAAAAAGGGGATTTGGTGGGAAAGCACTCAGTGTTGTGAAGACACCGAAGTGGAGAGAGATGTGGAGAGCCCAGGGAAGGGACAGGCTCGGGGGAGAGACAGATTTTGGAGAACTGCAAAGAGAGATTCATTCCTTTCAGAGAAGGAGCAGGGAGCTGGGCAGGGGCCCTGAGGGGCTCCTCATCCAACTTCACCCTTCCAAAGGTGATAAAGCTCCCGGGAGCCCTCCCGGTGACACCGAGCCCCAGAGAGGGTTAATTGTTGTCACTCTCATGGTTCCAGCTCAACCACAACATAACCCCAGGCCAGGCCCTGGTGGTGGAGATCATCCTCACCTTCCAGCTGGCCGCCTGCATCTTCGCATCCACGGACAACCGGCGCAACGGCGTGGGCTCCCCGGCGCTGTCCATCGGCCTCTCCGTCACCCTGGGCCACCTGGTGGGGGTGAGTCCAGCCTGAGGGTCCTGCCAGCACGGAGCTTCCCCAAATGCCCTCGTGCAGAGGGGGAAAACGTGGGAGAGCTTGGGGCTCTTTGGTGGTGAGGGGTCATCTCCAGCTCTCCAACACCAGGACAGACACATGGGGACAGGGACACCAGGATAGGGACACTGGGACAAGGACACGAGGACAGGGACATGGGGACACCATCAGAGGTGTCACCTTCAGTCCCTGCTCCCCAAGAGTGGCTCTGATCTGCTCCTTAACCCAGGGCTCTTTCCACACCTCCAGATTTATTTCACCGGCTGCTCCATGAACCCGGCGCGCTCCTTCGGGCCCGCGGTCGTCACCAGGAGGTTCGGCTCCATACACTGGGTGAGTGCTGGTGGCACTGGGGACAGGGACAGGGCAGGGACTGCCTCGGGAAGGTTCCAGAGCCCACCCCAGGCAGGAAGGATTAAAAGGGGCTGGAGAACGAGGGAGGTTTTGTCCCCTGACGCATGGGGAACAGTTAATCCCTTGGCACAGAGCCAGCCAGGGGACAGAAATGAACCCATCCCAGGGGAGGTTGGGTGGGAACCACCTAAAAACTCATCCACTACCACCCCATGCCATGGGCAGGGACACGTTCCACCAGCCCAGGTTGCTCCAAGACCCATCCAAGCTTGCCTTGGACACTTCCAGGCATGGAATTCAGCCGTGGTGCCCTCTGAGCACCATCGGGGCATCCTCTGGAGGGAGGGCAGCCCACAGAGAAGCCCAGCTTGGTCCTTCCTCTCACCCAGCACCTCCTGCACCCCAGCCCCAGGCTGACAGGGCAGGTTTGGCCCTCAGCGAGCACAGGCTGAGGAGAGCTCAGCCCAGGGAGTCTCTGGAACAGGAATTTTCCTCTCTCCGTGTGGCAGGCAGGAGACGTGGAGCAGGGATGGAGGGATGGATGGATGGATGGAGGGATAGATGGAGGCATGGATGGATGGAGGGATAGATGGAGGCATGGATGGATGGATGGATGATGCATGGGTGGAGGGATGGAGGGAGGAATGATGGATGGATGGAGGGAGGATGGATAGATGGAGGCATGGATGGATNATGATGCATGGGTGGAGGGATGGGTGGAGGGATGGAGGGAGGAATGATGGATGGATGGAGAGAGGATGGAGGGATGGAGGCATGGATGGAGGAAGAATGGATAGATGGAGACATGGATGGATGGATGGATGGATGAAGGAATGGATGGATGGAGGCATGGATGGATGGAGGGATAGATGGAGGCATGGATGGATGGAGAGATAGATGGAAGGATGGATGGATGGAGGCATGGATGGATGGTGATGCCATGAGCAGAGCTGGAGCACCAGCCCCGGGAGCTGCTCTCACCGTGTCCTTGCTGTTTCTTTCCAGGTGTTTTGGGTCGGGCCCATCCTTGGGGCTTGCTTGGCCTCCCTGCTCTACTTCTACATCCTGGTGCCCTACTGCATGAACATGTCTGACAGGGTGGCCATCATCAAGGGCACCTACGAGTCTGAGGAGGAGTGGGAAGAGCAGCGGGAGGAGAGGAAGAAGTCCATGGAGCTGACCCCACCGTAAGAGCAGCTGGAAGAGCCAAGCCGAGGGAGGGGAGGAAGCCCCACACATGGGCTCGTGTGCCCCAAAGCCAGGCAACTGCCACACCCAGCTGCAGACTGAATCCCAAGCCTTCCCACGCCGCTCCCGTGGGATGCAGGAGGGCCAGGGGCTCCGTGTGTGTGTGTATGAACCCCTGTATGAACTCCAGAACCTCTCCAGCTTCCCCGCAGCCACAAAGCCCCCCAGGCAGGCCCTCGGCTCCACCCCTGCCCTCCCTGCAGCTCTGCACCACGGCAGGGCCCCACACCCCATGGGCCACCTGCAGGACCTCACCTGGCCCAGGTATGGCAACACCTGGGGGAAGGGGAACAACTGCTTTGGGCAGGGGGTGCAGCCACCCCCAGCCCAGGGGCTGCTCGTAGATGCTCTTTCACCTTTCCTGGTGCTGGGAGTCCTTTTTATTCCCAAAGAACGAGACTTTTTGGATTCTGTGTTGAGGTCTTTGTATTATAGTTTATTATTTATTGCGAATAAAGGAAAGTTTAAAAAAAATCCTGGGTGCAAATCAGCTCAAATCTCGAAGTTTAGGTGGGAAAACAGATGGAGCTGGATGCAAACTCATCCCAAAGGGTCAGGGGAACAGCAAGGGCTCAGACCTGGAATCCTGTGGGAGCTGTTGGGGTGGGAGGGGAAAGCATCAATCCTGGGCAGGATAAGCGGGCACTTGTGATGGAGCAGGGCAGAGCAGCAGGTGCAGGGCAGCTGGGAGTCCATCCCAGGGCTGGAAGGAGCAGGAGCCATCCCTCCAGTGCCTCCAAGCCTTCCCACACAGCCGGTTCCACTCCGGCCGTACCAGTTCTCCCAGACGGCTCCGCGGGTGCCCTCGAAAAGTGACCCACAACTCCCCAGCCCCTCACCTGTGCCAAACCCACACCTTCACCTCACCTTGGCTCCGGCCCTGCTCTTCCAGTTCTGCCACAACCCTCTGCCAGAGCAGCTCCCGGCCAAGGCACCGGGACAAGGACACGGGGACAGGGACATGGGGACAGGGACATGGGGACAGGGACATGGGGACAGGGACATGGGGACAGGGACATGGGGACAGAGACAGGGGGATAAGGACATGGGGACAGGGACATGGGGACAGGGAGACAGAGACAATGGGATAGGGACACGGGGACAAAGGCATGGGGACAGGGACATGGGGACAGGAACAGCCAGGCTGGCCCAGCTCCCTCCCAGCCCCTCTCCTGCTGCCAAGGGGAGGTTCCTGGCCCGGCCCCCCCGGCAGTGGGAGTGTCCCCCCCGGAGCTCCCGGATCCCAGGTTCGGCTCCATCCCAGCCCGCAGGGTCCCGCAGCCCTGGCCGGGGGGATGGGCAGCCTCACCTGGAGTTTGTCACCCCCGGCCCTGCGGTCCCGGGAGCGGCTCCTTCACTCCCTCACTTGTTCCCAGAAGGGGTTGGGGACGTGCAGGAGGGGGAGGGGAGGTAGAGGAGCTCTTTGGGTCAGCAGCAGGGCCAGGAAATTAAACCCTGCAACCACCCCCAACCATCCTCAGGGATGGGCTGAGGACCCCCGTGCCTCAGTTTCCCCTTTTCAAGGATATTCAGCCCCCCTTCCCATGGGGAGATCAGAAAAACACAGGCCCTGGGGAGAGTAAAACGTGTCCAGATCCCAGAGACCCCCTCCCAGGGGCTGGGGCAGGGCAGCCCCCCAAAACCTGCACCCCAGGACCCTGAGGATGCACCCAAGGGTGCATTCAGCCCCCCCAAATCAGGGATCTTGGCCAAGCCCCTGGTTCTGGAGCTCTGAACCCCATCCATCCTCCCAGGGATGGGCAAGTCCCAGTGGGAACTGGGGACCGCCAGAGCCCCCCTCAGACGTGCCCAGCCCCCCCAGTGCCTCCAGGAGATCAACACCAGGGGAAGGAGCCCGGGCTGGGTGTGAGCCCAGGGATGAATCAGAGGCTTCTGCAGCTCCAGCTCTGTCAGCACAAAAACCATCCTGGGCCCAGCCCTGAGCCCAGCTCGGGCACCTCCAGGGGGATTTGGGCTCAGTGGGACCCCAAAGGTGCAGCTGGGGCCAGCAGGGCCCTCAGGAACACAGAGCTTGGAGCTCCTTCCCCACCCACCTTCCCTGGGCCCTGAGGATTTGATCCGAGGCAGGGAAATGGATTTAATCCAGGCTGAATTTTGGCACCCAGCAAACCCTGTGACCTCACCTGGCCAGGGCAGGGCCCAGGTCAGGGCTGGGAAAGGCTGAGATCCTCCCACCTGTCCTCACCTGTCCAGGAATGGGAACAGCAGCGCTTAAAAACAAATGGAGAATTTATTATTGGTACTTCTTTACCATCCCAGCCTCCTCAGACCAATTTCTAATGAGATTGGAAGGCTGGGAGCCAGCAGTGCCCCACTCACTCCCTGAGCAGAAATTGGCTTTTCACAGGAAAATCCACCTTTATCTCAGCAGAAACAGCAAGGCCAGGTACAAACCTGAGTACCTGCAGTGCTGCACTGGTTTTCCTGCTTCTCCCTAAACACAGGAAAACATTTCCCTTCCAGCAGCATCCATCCCATCCATCCCATCCCATCCCATCCCATCCCATCCCATCCCATCCCATCCCATCCCATCCCATCCCATCCCATCCCACACACTGCCCCAAGCCACACAGCTCCACCATCCTTTGGGGTATAAAAAGGTGAAATACACTTTATCACCAGCTTTTTTTTTTTTTTNTTTTTTCCCTGGTTTAAATGTTTCTCACCAGGTGAAACCGTTCCTAAGGCACCTCATTACCATTCCTGGGTGCTTTTGCTCTAATTAAGGGTTATTCCCTGAATATGCCCAGGAGCAGCTGCTCTGCTCTAAGATTTCACAGATAATTCCTCACTCCTGAGTACCTTTTCCATCCTCAGGTAATCACTGCTCAGCTTTAAAAATTCGATTTTTTAGTTTTTTTCTGGAGGGAGGACAAGCCCAATGATTTTCACAAGTTGCAACAGTCTGGAAATCTCACTTTTTTTACACATCAAAGGGCTTTCAGGTCTATTTAAGTCTAACTAAGGAAGATAATTTAATTTAAATTCCCTGAACCCCAAATTTTCTGGACAGGGAAAAGAACCAGGGGCACGAGAAGAAACAAAATTCAGTGGGAATGGCCCAGACAAGGATTTTTCTATGGGATTCAGGAGCTTCTTTGTTTCTGCTCCTTGCAGAGAGCGAGGCCCAGCTCTGCCCAGGAGGGATCAGGGACAGAGCTCCACACCTGGGGTGCATCCCTTCCTCCCTGCTCCCAGCTCCAACTGTTCTGCATCCCTGGAAGCTCTGCTTGAATCCTCGGGCTCTGGAGAGCAGAGCCTGCTTTCACCTGGAAGCTCAGCCCAGCTTGCTGGAAAGGTGAGGAGAAAACAACCCAGGAATTCCCAGGGAGGGAGAAAAGCCTCACAGAGGGGCTTGAATCCCATATGGGATGTCTGAGCAGCCCAGGAAGCACCTCCCTGCTCCAAGAGGAATTCCAGGAGAATTCCTCTTCCTCAGGAATTCCTGGAGAGCCCCGAGCAGGCAGAGAGCAGCTCAGGAGCACCACGAAGGAGCTGAGCCAGAGGAGAGAACAGAGAACAAAACCCAGAATGCAGAACTCAGAATAAAGAACAAAGAACCCAGAACAGAGCTTGAGGCTCCACACCAGGAAACTATTCCTGCAAATCCTGACATTCCCAGAGCATTTCCAAAACATTTTCAAAACAATTCCAGAGCATTTCCAGGGTTGAAATGCCTCTGGAGTGGAGCAAGCTGTGCCCCAGGAGGAGAGCCTGGCCTGGGTGTTGTCATTAGTCATGGCACAGCCTGTGCCAGCACCCACCTCCTCCAAAGCCTTCCTCCTCCTACTCAGCCTCAGCCCAGCCTGTTGTGCCATGAGATCCCTCGTTAGGAGCCAGGAAACAGCTCCCAGGCCACCGAGGGCCAGCAGCCACCCTTCCTGTTGTCACCCTGGCCAGGAACGCCTCCTCCACCTCTGCAGCAGCTCCTGGGATTTGTGTTTGGCCCAGCTGATGGGGATTTGGGGGTCCAGGGGAGGCTGGGTGGGGTTGGCACCCCCCCAGTGCCACCAGTGCCCTGCCTGGTCCCCAGAGTGCACCGAGACCCCAGTGTGGGCATGGCAGGGGCAGCACCAGCGCTCGTGGAGGGGTGAGAGTCACCCCAAAAACACCCAGGAGGACAAAAAGAGCAGGGAGGGCAAGAGGAGATCCAAAGGTGTTCCTGATCCCACCAAACACCTCCCACAGCCCTCAAAATGCCTCTTTAATTACTCCCAACTTTAATAACTCCCAACTCCTACAACCCCCAAAACACCTCTTTAATAAATCTCAACAACTTTAATGAGTCCCAATTTAGCTTTTAATAAGTCCCAACTCAACTCGAGTAAGTTCCAACTCCTTCAGCCCCAAAAGCTCCTCTTTCAAGCCAGAGCAGCTGGGGGATTTTAGCAGATGTCCCAAGGTGGGGACCAGGAGGGGACAGGTGCCCCCCTGCCATGGGCATCTCCTGCTGCCCTGTGCTGGGATTGCCCATGGGGAAAGGAGAAGTGGGCAGCAAAACCCACCCCAAAACAGCTCCAGCTGAGGGAAAAGCCCCTCTTGTTTCCATCCAGCCTTCCCAAAGCCCTCAGCACCCCCTGGCACGGGAGGATCCCTCCCTGGCGTGTGGGGACTCCAGCTCAGCGCCGCCCTTCCCGCTGCCAACTTTCCTCTTGCTCAAGGTTTTGCCTTGGCTTTCCAGGATCTGTTTGTTCCTAATCACCTTCCAAACAAAGTCCAACGGCGGCTCCTCTGAGGGCTCCTGGTGGTGGCATCAATAAAAATCAAGAGTAATAAAAGGGGAAGATAAAGGCGCCCTGCACGCCTGAGCTCGGCCTAACAAAGGGGCTTTGTTGGGAAAGGTCAGCTCCGGAGCTGGGAGGATTTCCCAGGCTGGAGAAAGCAATAACCCAGCAGGCAAGGAGGGGATTAAGCTCAGCTTTGTTAAACCACAGCCCTGGGGTGAGGCCTCTGAGCTGCCTCAGCTCCTCCAGCCAGGCTTTGGGCTGGGTTCTTCCAAAACAAGAGTTCTTCAAGCTCGGTGCCTCCATCCAGCCCCAGGATGGGCAGGAAAAGGAGGACAAGACCTCGAGGGCCCTCTCCATGCGCAGAACCACTCAGGAGAACTGGGACCTCATCCATGACAGAAACAAGCCCTGAAAAATCACCGTGAACCAGCAAAATAAACCAAATAAATCCCTTGGCACGAGGCCTCCAGGATCCAGGCCCGGCTCTGCCACTTGACATTAATCCTGCTTGGCAAAGGCCACAGAGCTGCTGTGCCCACGAGCAAGGTGCAGCTGCAGGTTGGGATAAAGCCCTCTTGTGCAGCCAGGATTAAAAATGGGAGTGAAAGCAAACTTAAATGTTCAGCACAATCAGCCTTTTCTAAGAAGTCAGAAAGGGAAAAAAAAAAAAAAATCAATTTTCCTCTTCCCCAACAAATCTTTCAGCTTTTACCAGCGGGGATTTGTCCCTCCTTCCCAGGAGCTGGTTTCTCTGGGGACAGGGCAGTTGGTTTTCTGCCATGCAGCCAAAGAAAATAAACCCTTTCTCCATTCTTAAAAAAAAAAAAAAAAAAATCCTTATTTTTTAAGCTCCTTATCCCAACAGCCAATTGTTTCCTCACCGGGAGCCCCCCACTTGGAGATCAGAGTCCACAGGAATTCTGAGAGCTGTTATCACCCTCGCAGGGGAAGGATACAAACCCGAGCTTGTTTCCTTATCTCTTGGAACAGAAAACCCCTCGTGTGTTTCGCAAAGGAGCCCTGTATGAACAGTTAATCAGCGCATAAAAGCGTCTTGGGTGTGGAAACACAACCTTATCCCACCGCTGACATCGGGCCTTGCATCTCCACGGCTTTGTCCTGGAGTTTTGCCACGTTGTGTTTGGATTCCGAGCTCAGCTGCGGCGCTGGGCTCGGCTCTCCCTCCCTGCAGCAGCATCCCCGCAGCAACCAGAGCTGCGCTGGAGTTTGCTCATCTCCCCTGCACCATCCAACCCCTAAAAACTCCTTTTTATTTTCCATGGAAACAGCAGCGTGCCTGAGAGCTCCCCGTGTGCCAGCAGCCACCCGAATCCCCCGGGCTTTGCAGGAAAACAACGCCTGGGTGTCATTAACCAGAGCAGGGAACCGGGAACTGCCCGCAGCCACCCCGGGCACGACCCCTGAGCATCCCTGGCTGAGCCATCCCGCAGCACCGGGAGCGGCGGGAGCAGGAGCCAGGATCCAGGAGCGGGATCCAGCAGCAGGATCCGTAGGAGCAGGATCCAGGAGCAGGATCCAGGAGCAGGATCCAGCAGCAGGATCCAGCAGCAGGATCCATAGGAGCAGGATCCAGCACTGGGCTCTGTCAGCTCAGCCCGGTGCTGTTTAGGACCGGTTCTGGTCTCAGGACCAGCCCAAAGGGGCCAAATCAGGCACAGCCGGGGGTGCCTCGGGTGGAGGCAGCTCCTGCCCCAGCTGGAAGTCCCAAATCCTCCTGCCCGAGGTCGGAGGATGGTCAGGATAAATCCTGCACCCGGTGCTGGGCCGGGGCCACCTCTGAATTCTGGGCTCAGGCTCGGGCCACTCAACCCTGAGGGGCTGGAGTGAGTCCAGAAGTGGGAATGGAGCTCCAGGAGGAGGGTCTGGAGCTCCAGGGAAGGGTCTGGAGAACTCCTGAGGGACCTGGGGGGCTCAGCCTGGAGAGAAGG
Organism: Aegithalos caudatus; assembly: GCA_013389925.1. Taxonomy (NCBI): domain Eukaryota; kingdom Metazoa; phylum Chordata; class Aves; order Passeriformes; family Aegithalidae; genus Aegithalos; species Aegithalos caudatus. The sequence continues at coordinate 118,917 of WEIU01001937.1, forward strand.
AGGCTCAGGAGGGACCCTGTGGCTCTGCACAATTCCTGCCAGGAGGGGACAGCCAGGGCAGGGTCGGGCTCTGCTCCCATGGAACAGGGACAGGAATAAAGTGCCCGGGGAAGTTTAGGTTGGATATTGGGAAATTTCCTCAATGGAAAGAGTTGCCCAGCCCTGGCACCAGGGCAGTGGTGGAGTCACCACCCCTGGGAGTGTCCAAACACCACGGGCATGTGGCCCTTGGGGACCCGGGTCAACGCTGCCCGTGGTGGGGAACCGATGATCTCAGAGGTTTTTTTCCAACCTTGATGATCCCAGGATTCCACAACCTTGGGAAAAAGAGGGCTGAGACAATCCAATGCGGCCAAAAAGCCGAATTTCCCAGCTCCGGGTGAAGGAGCTGAGGCCAAAGCATCCTGAGGGTGCAGCTGCAGCTCCCGGGGTTCATCCCGGTCCCCGGGGGAAGAGCAGGAGCCGCGGCCAAGCCTCGGCGGCTGAGCAAACACGGGCGGCTTCTGTCCAAGCAGGCAAGTGAATCTGGAGGCACAATTTGTCATCTAATTGCAGCCACACCCCCCTCGGGATTAATTGCTGCATTTGAATGCAAAGCTGGGCAGATTTATGGCCCCATCAGGTTTCATCAGCCGTTACCGGTGATTGATGCCCGGCTAAAAGCACTGCAAACAGCCAAAAAGGGCCCTAATAGGTTTTTATTTTCAGAGTATTTGGGTTGTTTAATCACCCCCAAGCCTGCAAGAGGGGGAAATTAAAACCTTGGCCACATTTGCTCCAGACTCCGCTGAAGATTTTTGGCTCATGCACAAGGGGAAGTTGCCTCGGGAGGGTGTCTAAGATTTCCACGGAATTATGGGCAGGAAGAAGAGTGAGGGTAACAAAACCCTGATGGTTTTCCATATTCAAAGCCAGAGGGACATTTAGCAGAAATAAACCTTTAACAAGGATAAACCATTAACCACCATCTGCCCCTGCCTCAGATAAAGAGGGGGAATTAACTCCCACCCTGCCCTGAGATCAGCAGTTGTGAGGCTGCGGGTGTGTAACCATGAGGTGCTGGGCCAAAAACATCTCACAGCCACCCCAAAACCATCCACAGCCAACCAAAAATATTCACAGCCTCCCCAAACCATCCCACAGCCACCCAAAACCATCCACGGCCACCCAAAACCATCCCACAGCCACCCAAAAATATTCACAGCCTTCCCAAACCATCCCACA
>WEIU01001942.1:0-56148 GCA_013389925.1 Aegithalos caudatus
CGCAAGCCAGCACTTCTGTCGAGAAAAGAAATCACCATTGGAGAAGTTACAAGTTGATTATTGACCCGGCTCTGAAAAAAGGACAGCACAAACTCTACCGTTACGATGGGCAACATTTCAGCATGCCTGTGAGTGGGGGGCTCCCGGGTTTCCCTCATTGTGTCGTGTCTCCCCCCACCAGCCTCCGTCTTACCGGCGTTTTGGGGGCTGGGGGTCCCTCCGGGTCGTGATAATCCTCGCCGCTTGTATGTGGGAGAGGGGTCTGGGGGGGGGACACGCACAGCCACCAAAGTTACAGCCACCTGACACATTCAACTGTCAGGAGCCAAAACCTGCGGCTTTTTTCTGTGTTTCCAATCTGTGTGCATTTCCCAGCAGTATTGCAATTTGACACGTGTGTGTGTGCGCTTTCCCCTTCCCTTGAGACAGCCCGTGCTTCCTTGGGGTTTATTTATTCTTTTATTTTTGTCTTAAATTTCAAGTCTTGTTATTGCTGTTTCTATGTTTTCTTTCCTTCTCTTCCTCCTCCTCCTTCTCCCAGAACTCGGGGATCGCTCCTGTGGATTGTGTCAGGGATCCCAGAATAGGGCGAATATGGACCAAAACTAAGGAGTTGGAGCTGTCTGTCCCCAAATTCAAGGTACTGCCCCGACTTCTGGCTTTAGCTCTGGAAACTTGTTTATCTGGGAGTTCCAAATAGTTTAATGGGCCGTTTAAATGACAGTCATATTCCTATTAACATGGTTATTTAGCAAACTGTTTTAACAATAATCCTCTTTTATGAGGACAACAAGAAATGCATCTGTCTAACGAGAGCACTTGAAGGTTTTGGAGCTGAGGCTTCTGGGGCGGGGGGCAGTGGGGGGGCTCTCCGCTGACAGTACTGCTCAAAATGCATCTTTGTAGCCCAGAAAGGAGCCGGTTCCATTGAATGGCTGCAGCGGCACAGCCTCTGCTCAGCTCTGAGGTTCACCCAGAGCCTTGGAGGGTTTTTTTTTTCCCCCCAAAGTTTGCAGTTTTAACCCTCTCCCTCCCGTGCCGTCCTTAGGCCCTCCCCCACACTCATTTACAATGCCGATTATTTTTATCGTTCCCCACCTTGTGCCCGTTTCCAGATTGATGAATTTTACGTGGGGCCAGTGCCTCCCAAGCAGGTCACTTTTGCCAAGCTGAACGACAACATCCGTGAAAACTTTTTGGCCGACATGTGCAAGAAATACGGCGAAGTGGAAGAGGTGGAGATTCTCTACAACCCCAAGAACAAGAAGCACCTGGGCATTGCCAAAGTCATCTTTGCCACTGTCAAGGGTGCCCGGGAGGCTGTGCAGCACCTTCACAACACCTCCGTCATGGGCAACATCATCCACGTGGAGCTGGATACAAAAGGTGAGGGGGCACGTTTGGGGCTCAGGCCTTGGGGGTTTGCAGAGCCCTGCCCGTCCCTCTCCCCGCACAGAGGCTGTTGCAGAGGGCAGGGACTTGGCGATTAAAAATACGAAGGGAGCCGGCAGCGGGTCTGGTGTCTGGGGCCTGGGCGAGTCACGTGGAGCCAAATGTGTTGTCTGTTGCTAAGAGACAGCCCTGTAATTTGCAAAATGCTGCCATCCTGCCTGTCCCCTGCCTCTCCCCTGCTCGTCCCTGTCCCTGCTCGCTGCCCTCTCATGTCCCCCATCTCCCTGCCCCAGCCTGGTCCCTCTCAGCCACCTACCAGGGCTGCTGGACCCGGTGGCACCTGTGTTTTGCCAACTTGGGGTTTTTGGTCAAGTCCTGCTGGTTCTTGGGACCCAAATGTGTGGATTCTGAGGGCAGCAGCGGGGCTGGGTGCTGTCCCCTGCGTGCCTGGCATTTCATTGATCCTTGGAGCGGGCTGGGGGCTGGCACAGCAGAGTGCACACGCAGCACTTGTCAGTGTGTGCGAGTGTGTAAGTGTGAGACTGGCTCTTAAAGAGACAGCAGCTCCCTGTGCTGGAGGAGCCAGCTCCCAGCCCACCCCCGAGCCCTCAGAAGCCAAATAAAGTTTCTGCAAGTGTGAAGGCATTGCTTTTGGTCTGTTCTCTCTCCTCCAAGCGTGCTAGGGAAAGGGCTTTGCTAAAATCTGCCTGAATTTTAGGAAATGTCTAAGACTGAGGAGGTGTTGATCAGTTGCTGATTGTATTTCTACATTCCAAAGGTGGCATTTCTAGATTAAAATTGGCTTGCTGCACTCTTTCTTGGGAAAAAGACATTGCTAACACCATTTTCTTTAAAATGCTGCTATTTTTGTTCTGTATTTAAAGGTTTCAACAGTTTAGTGCACAACCAACACAGCAGTTGGTGTGCCACATGTGATAGAGTAGAACAGGATGTTTATTGACATTACTGACCACTGTTAGAAGAAAAATCACAGTAGCAGTGTAATATTTTCTGTTGGGAGCTAAGCTTGACCTTACATGTGTATACTTTGAAATTCTAGTGTCAATAATTTTTACAGACAGGCTCCTTCGCTTGCTTTGAAATTTGAAGGTAAAAAATCACATTTAAGGTCAAATTAACCATTTGCAGATTTAATAATATAAGCTAAAGCTGTTTTGTAAGTGATGGATGTCTTTATGACAATCATTTTAAACAAGCTGATTATACTGCCTTCCTTCTTGTTCTCCTCCGTTTATAAACTAAGTTGCAAGTCTTGACCAGGCAGCTGTTCCAGAAAGTTTGTAGCACATCAGGGAAATGAGGGGGGTTTATGCTTCTGTTTCCTGGGAGAAAATGCTGAAGTCAGTTTCAAATTGCATTGCTGATTTGTTTGCCAGCTTTATGTTCCTAATGTATTTTTTTTCACACAGTTGCTTCTCTTTCATTCTAAAAGAGTAGGATTGTCAATGTGCTATAATCTGTCAGAATCAAGTAAAAATGGTATTCCTAAAATAGCATTAGCAGGTTAGGACATACTTAAAATATATATGTATCATTTTCACTGTTTCTAGTATTCTGCTGTGCAAGACAATGAAGGGTTGGTTAAAAACTTTGTTTTCACAGTGTAGCAAAATAAATTTTAGGAGTGAAAGTGTAATTTTTATCTATCTGGTGTGAGCATAGGCCTGGGAATCTGAAACCAATAAATCCAGTCTCCTCATCTGAGACAGGATTGTTTAAAGAAACTTCTCTGGCTCAGTTTATCCATCTACAGACTGGACATAACTAGTAATTATCTGTCTTAGAGCGACAGCTAGGAATCTTTTCACATTCATAAACAACTTTGAAACTGTAACTTTTCCTGCATTATGTTTGGGATCCAGGAAGAACTATGTAACAATTCCTTTATATTTTGTAAAGAACAAGTGAAAATAAGCCTAACACTTTGATATCCCTGGCGTTGTAGTGTCATGTGTGGGTGGTGTGTGTTAAGGTTTCAAGCTTATCTTCAGACTCTTGCAGTGAAGAGATCTATTTTGTCATGGCTTTGGTTGAACTTAAACTGTTTACATAGTTGAGGATGAGGCTCAGGCCTTTGTGAAATGAGATTTGATGCCCAAATAACTTCTTCTGTAACATTTGTTTAAAATAAGTAAGTCTTTTCCAGGACAGAATTGTACTAAGGGGTGCTTTGTTTTTTAATTGAACAGGGTGATTCACAGGGAGTTTGTGGTTTGATCCTGCAGGACTTCCTCATAAAAGTAGTCCTGGTTTGGGGGAGATACTGCTTGAATTAGTTTCCTGGGCTCAGGTGCCAGGTCTGTCCATTTTTCTATGCATTCTTCATCTTTCAGAGCAAAATTCAGACAGTTTCAGGGGCTGATTCTGTTGCCTTTGAAGCCGATGACAGATTTCTTACAGACTGCAAAATAAGAAGGATTAAGTTTTTGTAGTAATGAAAAATTCAATATTAAGAAACTGGGTCTTTGTAGACTTTAGGAATGAAAAGGCTGAGGCTCAGTAACACTATATGGGACAGTTTGCTTCTCTGGCTTTATTCTTTGAAGGATGCCACTGATTTCTCCTTAAACCAGAGGGGAAAAAAGGATTAATTGGTGTCTTTTTGAAAAGACAGCATTAACGGTTTTGTCCTCAGCATTCCCATGCATTGTGTTTGCATTAGTAACAGGCAGTTCCTATGAGCAAGGTGTGTAGGGAGAGCTTTCTGAAGTGGCTCTGAGTGTTGGCAGAGGCTTCTCCCTTGGGTGAGAGTTTCACTTCTCAAATCTGCAAGCTATTTGCTTGGCATTTTGGAGAGGAGGGAAAGGGCTGCGCTCCAGAAAGCATGGTAAAGAGCAGAGCTGCCAAGGAGGCTGAGAAGAGGAAAAAGGATTTAGAAACCTCCTTGTCTTGGCTGGAGAAGGGAGTGTCTGACTTCTCTTGCCCAGCAGATTATTTAAAAATGATCCCTGCAAGCTCCGAGGTGATAACTGCTCCTCTCTTGCATGGATGCAGTGGGCTGGGAGTGGTAGCAGGGACATCCCAGTGTCAAGAATGTGTATTTTTACATGGGTTGGGATATTTCTGTTTAATCAGCTCTTGCTTTGTGTTCTGTGCAGGTGAAACCCGCATGAGATTCTATGAACTGCTGGTTAATGGTCTTTACACTCCTCAGACCCTCCCTGTAGGCACCGAACAGGACGTGTCCCCAACTGGGAGTGAAGCTCTCCAGGTAGGTGTGCTTGGCTTTTTTGAAAGAAAAACTTCCTAGAAAATCCCAAACATTAATGTTAGCATTTTAACATTTTTAATTTAGCCTTTTTTTTGTGTCTTGCTGTAGTTCCAGTGGATGTTACTAATTCACATTTAAATAGAACTTGCTCATAATTTGCCATAGCAAATGTACCTCTGAATGTGGAACACATGGCTGATGTGTGCTCGCTTTGCCTAGGAAGTGCTTTTTGTCTTTCTGAGTGAAAAGTGCCTACAGAACCGACAGAACGTGCCCTATTAACATTAGAAATTCCTGCAGTTAGGATGGATCAGATCTGTCCCTGAGATGAGATTATTCCCTTGAAGTCAGGGGAATGATTTACAGTGGTACGTTTGGCCTGGCGTCTGCCGTGTGTAATCCTCAGCGCATGTTAATTTCAGCCTCGCTTAAAGGCTGAGAGGTAGAAGGTGTCTGAGCTTCAATAGTGGCATCAATTTTTCAGAATCTTAATTAGTTGCTGGAATCAGCTTTTAATAAAAGCAGTGGACAGAATTCCCGTGGGCTTCCAGGGGTCCCTTGATATTTAGGGCACAATTCTCTACGTGGCTTTGCACGATTACCTGCTTCCCTGTGAACCCCACTGGGATGAGAGGGCCAGGGGGAAAGGAAGCCTGTTTGTGTGGTCACCAGCCTCTTTGGCTTGTTTAAATGTACTTTGGCTCCTCATTGTGACTTAAGAACTGATTTTAAGACATCAAATTTGAAAGAGATGTGGCAAAGATTTTCTTTTCTTTCTCTGTACTTCTCTGTACTCATACAACTTCTAAAAATGCCATGATTTTGTTAATTCTGTGATGAAGTATTCTCAGGACAGGTAATAGCTGTACATTAAACATGAAAATCTCTGGGATCTGAAAAAAAGAAATGTCTCCTCCCACCAATGCACTCTGACAGCACCAAGGCAAAACCCTGGTATTCTTTTAACAAAGTCGTAAAGAGGTTGGTTCTTCCTTACCTCCCAGCAAAGTGCTTTTAAAGGCAGGAGGGAGGCAAGTAATGATTTTGCTGGGAGTCCTGCTATGAGTAGACCCTGACTGCTCCTTTCTGCTGCTTCCACATCTCAAATAAAAATGGGCAGATTTGTTCTTACTTGTTTTTTTCAGGGTTGATAGCAAAACATTTAATTGATGGTATCACCCAAAGCAGTCCCTGCTGTAATTATCCTTAAGATTCTTTCTCTGGATATTGTGTTCATGTGTTATATTATTGTCCTGAATTGATTTTTTTCCCAATTACCACCAGAATTATTGCTTTGTGAGTAACTTTTAACTGTTTTCATCATGGTTTTGACACTAGAATCTGCCAACAAACTTGTTTGCTGTTGTAGTTGAGTAAATTACTCCTGACATTTGCTCCTCCTCTCATGCAGAGCAGCAAAGATCTGACAGTTCTGCAATCCCTGCCTCCAGGCCATAGACAAATCCCACTGAAAAACACTCCACAGCACATCTACACTAAAGGTGCAGCAGTGTGGATGTTGTTAAGAACCAGCCACGTGCTTCCTGCTCCTTTCTGTGGGTTTTAGGACAGTTGAGGAAGAAACTTTCCTGATGTCTCTCTGGTCATGGTGTCCAGGGGGTCAAACTGAGAGCAAGTCCACACTACAGAGTGGGTGAGACCTGTGAACATAGCAGGCAGGTGAGAGTTCAGCTTGAGTTTGATGGTGCTGGCATGTTCCAAGCAGGTCATTTGACACGTCTCTGCCTACCTGTGCTTTAGAGGTCTCACCAGTTGACTGTCCTGGTGTGCTTTTGGGCAGCTGGAGCTCAGTCCATCCTCTCTTGCTGCCAGGAGGATTCTCACTGAGTTCTTGCTTTGCATGATGGAAAATTGATTCTGGAGCTGATGATGAGTGTGGCACTGTTTATGACTCAGCAGAGTCTGAGCTGGAGCAGGGCTGCTCCTAGAAACCCCCTGAATGTGCCTGTGAAGTGAGTTGCAGGGCAATTACTTGGCTGCTCTGTAGGTTTGTAGGGTTTCAGTTTCAAACACCATAATCAGTAGCACTCTGAGCATTTGTCTTTGTGAAAAGCTTTGAAATGGTGTTTTTCTGGCAGTTGAGAACTTTTTGTACTTTTTGTACGAGTAGCCTTTTCCCTTGTTACAGATGAGTGGTAGGGAGGATGGTGAGCCAGCTCTGCTGCATAGGTTTGGCTCCAGGTTTGGCAGTTCACTCATTTGTGTGTTTTAATTTGTTCACAAAAAAAGAGATAAATGGACAATTTCACATCTCAGACTTGTTTTCTTCCCTGTTTGCAGTTTAGGACAAGTATTACATAGTTGCTAGAAACTGGAACTCTTCCAGCTGAAGTGGTGTGCAAGTCTCCTGTTCCACCTGATGCTCTTGGGGATAGCTTAGGAGGCTGCTTTCTTCTTCCTCCCCTTGCAGACAAGTTATTCTTTGCCTTTTTCTTTTAAATCAAAGGGAACTGTTAGTAATGGATAGCAGTTTGTGTTTTCAGGGATGCTGTAACCTATTTTTTTTTCCTTGGAAATCAGCACGAACTCTTGGGTACTCAACTCCTCTGAAAACCAAACAGACTAGACAAATACCTTTACAAAACCGTGTGTTTAGGTGCTTTTCTCTCTTCTGTTGTTACAGTTGACGGACTCCCTGAAGCGCCTGAAGGACAGTTCCCTTTCTTCCGTGGGATCCTCCGTTACCCCAAACAGCAGCACGCCCTTCTCCCACGACACGGCCTATTCCAGCTGTCGGCAGGACACCCCAAACTCCTACAGCCAATTCACCCCGCAGTCCCAAGGAACTCCCCACACCCCGCGCCTGGGGACACCGTTCTCGCAGGATTCCACCTACTCCAGCCGACAGACGACGCCCGTGTACCATTTTGGGCAGGACAGTGGCTACAAACCCAGGAGGCACGAGGCGAAGTTCACGGACGCGTACAACCGTCGCCCGGGGCACCACTACCTGCACAACTCGGCCGGGGTGTTCCGAGGCACAGAGCATCAGTTTAGCACGTTCAAATCCCATCAGCAGGAGCCAGTTCAGTTCTCTCACACTCCTCCCCTGAGCCACTCTAGTTCTTCGAGCTATAAATCTGCCTTCTCCCCTTACCAAGCACCAGCTGTTTTTCCCCAGTCGGACGAGCAGCCGTTTCCCCAAACTTCCAGGGAGGCAGAGTACCGGAGACCCGCTCCACCTCCCGCCGAGATGGTTGTGGAAAGCAGCGCTGCCCCCAGCATCGATTTTGTCCCAGTGAAGGAGAAACCGGAGGAGCCTCCGCCCTTGCCCGACTCGAACTCTGTTCCTGAACCGAGCACAGCGTCCTTCTCTCAGACTCCAGAGAGGAGCGAGACCCCTGGCACCCCCACCATGGAGGCTGAGATGCAGCATAACAGTTTAGACTCAAGGATTGAGATGCTCTTAAAAGAGCAGAGAACAAAATTACCCTTTCTTAACGAGCATGACTCAGATAATGAGATCCGAATGGAAGGTAGCCCTATTTCCTCCTCTTCTTCCCAGCTCTCCCCCATCCCAACGTACGGTTCCAACTCTCAGCCCGGTTTCAGGGGTCAGACGCCTTCCTCGCGCCCTTCCAGCACAGGCTTGGAGGACATCAGCCCCACACCCTTACCTGACTCTGATGACGACGAGCCCATCCCTGGGACAGCTTCTCTGGGTCAGAATTCCCGGGGGACATCAGAGGCCAGCATGACTCCCATCGATCCGCTGAACAGGACCTCCAAAGCTGAGACCCTGGAGGCTAAAGAAATGGTGCCTGGTGACCAGACTCCAACGTCAGAAAAAATGGACGAGGTAAGGCAGCTGGAACTGAGTTACAGAGCTTTGCACGTGCCCCCAGAGCTGGACAGGACGGGGAATTGCACTTGTCTTTGCGTCGTCAGAGCGTGGGGTTTCTGGTGGCTTTTCCTTTTACTCGAGCCAGCTGGAAATGAGTTAGATGTGACACAAAGTAATGATCTTAATCAATTTGCAGTCTCCAGCTTTCCTTATTTATAATACCAGCCTGCTGCAATTTATAGCTTCAGGAGAGCTCAAGGACTGCACAAGCCACCAAAGTTTGGCCAGTGCTCAGGCTGTGTGAATGTCCTGAGTGTTGACAGGCACTTAAGCCACTAGAGGAGTTCATGGAGCACTTTCTGCCATTGCTGTGGTCCCTGAGCAGGGGTGTGTGTGCAGGCACACACTCGCTTAAGGGGGCTTTCATGTTGCACTGAAGTATTGAGTGTATAGGGTGTTTGAAAGCTCTCCAGCTATTCCTGCCATCTGCTTCCAACAGGAGACAGTTGCTGGGTTTTAATACTCACTTTGCTTGGGAGGGAGTGAGTATTTGAAAGAGGGAGGTGGTTGACTTGTGGGGGATGTGCTCCACTGAGTCTTCCAATAATAGAGCGGAGCTTGTTGCCTCTGCCGGGGCATTTGTGGATGAAGGGGGAGAGAGAGCTGAAGAGTGTGGAGTGGTGCCAGCAGACAGGAATTATGTTGCATGGTGTGTCTGTTTGGAAGGTCTGTTGCAACAAATGTGAGTATCACTGCAGTGGATGTGTTGGTCCTATTGTGCTGTGTCAAGGAACAGTCAAAATACAGATCTTCACAAATGCCAGACCTTTCTCCTCAATGTTTATAATGGTCACGCGAGCAGATGAAACTGCTGTCCCTGGTGTGCAAGAATGCTGCAGTCAAGAGGGCTGGCCTTGTGTAAATGTCCTGAGTGTGGTAGATCAATTTAATTTACTCATGAAAGTTTATTGGGGTTAAGCTGGCAGAATGGATTTCCCTCCAGTGGTTTGCAGTTGTGAGGTTTTTACCGGAGAAGCGGCTGCATTTCGGGAGAGCAGGAGCTGCTCCCGTAGCCATGGGATTTGCAGGATGCTTCACCGGAGGGAAAGCTCTGCAGCAGTAACACAGGGCAGGTCTGGGTGCTAAATAGTGAAAACAATGTGACTGTGCTGGATATTTTGTTTTTTTCTGCATGCCTTTCCAAACCTGCTTGTCCTTGCAGTTGCCAGTTCAGCCTTTGAAACAGTTCAGCTGCTTGAGTTCTCATTCATCATCCAGGCTGGCCCAGGCTCCTCTCATGGGAGGCAAGTCCCTGGCTGGTGGGGCCTGATGATGTGTTAATTAGCAACGGAGTTTTGATTCCTTAAGCTCCAGTCTGGCAGGCTTAAGAGGGGACACTCTTAGTTTGACTGAAAACCAGTGAGGATGACATCCCTCATCTCCTTGCCTTTCTGGGTTTGTATCTGCTGTCCTTGCCCTCATGCAATGGGTTGCAGCCAATTCTGACTTTAGGAAGATGGGTAGGTGCCAGCGTGGTGTGTGGGGTCAGGCACTTCCAGAGCTGACTCAGGTTTGGGGGGCTGGCTGGGGTGTGATGTTGTGGGTTGTGATTTGGGGCAGCAGCGTGCTGACAGTGAGGCTCATGTTAAGTCTTTGTTTTCCCTGAATGAGATGCTGGTGTCAGAAGTTCACATCGGTGGTTCTGTGATACAAAATTATGTAAGTGCCTCAATCCTCTGCAGAAGTCAGAAGGGTGGTAGCAGGGTCTCTCATTGCTGCCTTATTTGTCTCCTTCCCCCAAAAAAAGTTGATGTTTGTTGTTGGAGCTGTTTATTCAAACTTCCTCTTGGTTACAAATCACGCTAAGCTATTCTGACACGTTTGAAAAGTTGCCTGCGCCTTTCATTGCTCCTTGTGATGCAGAAAAAACGATCTCCATGTGTTTGTGCTTCCTTTCCCCACCCTTCTCCCCACACAGTTTTTTGCTTTAGAAAAAGGCTCTTCTGGCTCTCTTGCTGAAGGAGCAGAGCTGAACAGTGACTTAACATAGACTGAAATTTGAGCTGCAGCTTTCCAACTGAGTTAGAGAGGGGCATTGAGTCTGTGTAAGGGCTGGAAAGCTGAACCTCCAGCTTCAGCCTATTGTGATACCACTATTCAACTCCAGTCCTTCAGAGACTCCTCCAGAGAAACAGAGGGAGGGCAGACATGAATATTTCTAGTGACTGTGTGGCTTGGGGAGCGGAGCAGGAGTGATGTCTTAGTGCAGAGAAGGCACATTAAGTATCATAAGCAATAAAGGGCAGGGAGTTTGAACTTATTTACTTAATATTTGGCTCTTCAAGGGTCAGAGCAGCCCCAGGCCAGCTCTCTTTGGGTGGGTGCTCTAGCTGAGAAAATCAGAGGATTCATGAGGATACCAGCAAAGGCACAGGGAAGTTTTTCCTGAGGTGAGCAGTGCTTTTGGAGGATGTCCTCCTGTTTCCCATCAAAACAAGCACGATTTTTGTCAATGATTGCTGACACAGTAACATCTGTTCTATAGGTGAAGTGCTGTCGAATCATCAGGCAAATTAACCCCCCCTAGACTTGCCATGAGTAAAGGAGGTACAGCCAAGCCCAGCAAATGCTCTGAATTATCCTGCAAGACCCTGGAATTTGATTTCAAGATCCGGTATGATACTGCTAAGCCAGAGTTTGGCAGGGATTTTGGGTGTGGGAGAGGAAGGGCTCTGCATCTGTCTGCAACACCTAACCCAGCTAATCTCAGAGCAGTGATTAAGGTCTGCAGAGAAAGTCCAGCTAAGCTTAGCCAAGGGACCAGGCTGAGAGGTGGAAGAGTGAGATGTGGGCAGTACTAGGTAAGAGGAGGAAAAGGATCCTTTCCAAACAGCACAACCTGCCAAACAGGAAGGCAGGGCAGAGAGGGCTTTTTCAAGAAACTAGAAGATGGCAAAGAAAAAAAAAACAAAAGGAAAAAAGGTGAGCTGCATTGTTACATGAGAGAAAATTTTGAGGGAACAATGTACAAACTTTCCTTCCTATGTGCTTGAGAAGATAAAAAGGACAGAACTGTAATAATTTCTTTTGAGAAGATCTTTGCTGTTTCAGAAGTGCAAAGGTTAAGTACGTACAGTTTGACGTTCTGACATCCCATCTGAGCCAGGTCTTGTTTTGGCTTGGCTTGTGACAGGAAGAGGCCCTGCCTTTGTGCTGGGGAGGGTGACAGGATTGCAGTGAGTCTCTTTGTTGTATATTGATGATGCCTTTCGTGTTCCAGCTTATGAATGTATCAGTTTGCATGCATAGCCAGTGTGCAATGGGAAGACTGTATGGTTGACAATGGTATTTTTTCAGATTTATAAGTACAAAAGCACTTTTTAATTGAGGGCTCAGGAGTCTCCTGTCCTCCTGCTAGTTTGGCTAAGCACTGAGGTGGGAGGGGCACCTTCAAAACGCCAAAGATCATCATAAAAATAAAGATCCTGAAGCGTGAATGAGGCGAGAGCAGTTCTCCTGCTGTTTGCTGGGAATTTTAGCAAATGGGTTGGGGAGTGACCTGGAAGTTGCACAGTGCTCAACAGCCCTAGAGAGCCTGAAAGCCACTGCTGTCACCAGCTGTCTCACCCTGCTGTTGTCAATGCTTTTAGTGCTGGGTGCTGAGGTGCCTCTTGCAGGACAGCATCCCTGGGACGAGCTGTGAGGATGCACACAAGCTGTGGGTCCTCTCACAGCTACCCAGGGAGAATTTCCCAGCTGTGCTTACACTCAGACAAGGTGGGTCAGGCTCAGCCCTACAACAAACTCTGCTGAAGTCCCTGAGGTTACATCTGGGCTGAATTTGCCCTTTGTATTGAAGCATCTTCAGGTTCTTGTGTGGTCATGGCCAGAACTGGAAGAAATTTTTGTTGAAGTGTCATATTGTCCCTGTGGAGCCTTAGCAGGATGTGATGACATTCCCCTCAAGACACTGCCTCGTGTCTTGTGTGGCTCCATGCTGCTGCATCCCCATCCAGACTGGGCATTGTTTCAGTAGCTGGTAAATGATTGGCCATTCCTGCAGAGCCAAATTCAGCCTTTAGTTGTTCAAACTCTGGTGAGACAAAGCAGAGCCCAGGTGTTGTCCAGGCACTGAGAGGAGCTGTTGAAGGTTTTGGTGTTAGCAGTACCTGCACTGGTTGCCCCAGGGGCAGCTGATGTCCCTTGGAGCTGAGCTGAGCAGGAGCAAGTCCATCTGTGCCTGCAGGAGGATGTTCTCCTCCTGTACCCTGCTCCCACCCATGGATTGGGGGGGTTGGAGGCAGCCCCTGGGACATTGGTGATGAGTTACATGGAGCCTCCTAAAGGTGAACCCAATCCTGCTCTACTGAGGGATGTTTCTGGGCTGAAGAGCTCAGAAGTGATTTATTCAAGGTATATGCACATTAAGGTTGAGAAGGTAGATCCTCAAGAGCCAGAAAATCTGATACCTTCGTTTCCACAGTAACTGTGCAAGAGCCCTTATGGCCATAAGTAGCTGTTAGTATATATAATATATATGGGTACACCTGGGATCCAGTTTACAGCTGGAGTGGGATTCATCATTTCTGGAGGGAGATGGGGAGAGTAGATGGGGGAAATGGTTGCTCTGAATGTAGTCTTTTAATTGAAGAAGGGAGAAAAACCTGAGAGCTGTGATTTATACCCAGTCTCATAAACACTTTTTCAAATTTTCCTGCCTCCTGAGCTCTTGCAAATGCGATCACGCCTGACAGAACCGGTTCCTAATGGAAACTCAAAAAATAGGTATCATGTTATGACCATGAATTTCCAGAAATGCAGCCAGCCAATGCCCAGGCAGAAGAGATTTGGATGACTGCTGTGGTTTTACATGTGAATTACACCAGCCATGCTAAACCTGTGAAATTAAAATGAGAGTGAACTGCTTAAGCTGTGGGTTCAGTTCTGCCCTCCCTGACCCACGCACAGCAGCAGTGAGAAGCCACAGGGACTTCAGGGGATCTTGTGGAGTTTAAGCTTGTTCAGGAGAGAAAGGCAGCACACAAATCCCTCAAAAGGTGATTTAAATGTGACACTAGACTGGCCCCTTTGAGAGCTCAGTGATCTGTTCAGCCACTGAGTCCTGAGGAGGGAGCAGGCTGAGGCAGGACTGCAGCCCTGCATCCTCCCAGGGATGCTGAGGGTCAGTTCCTAAATAAACTGACCAAGGCAAGGATGTCCAGGCTCCCAGAGCAGTGGAAGTGCAGGTTGTTATTTTACCTTTTTATTTCAGAATTGATGCTGGAAGACCACAGGCAGGGACTGCTTCATGTACACTGATTCATTTACCACATGACAACCCGCTGCTCCTACAAAAGTAGCATGAAGCAGAAGAGTCTGTTTGGTTTTGCTAAGTTGTATTTCACTTTTGCCTTTTTATATTTGGCTCTGATTTGGTTCTTGGAGTGCTTGCAGAGTGGCCAGCAGAGCAGAGGGCTTGACCAGACAAATGTTCAATAGAGGAAGCAGCAAGAGGTAACAGGCCCAGTGTCAGTTTTTACAGTCACTTTTTCAGAGCAGTATTGCATAGGATTCACCTGGCATTCCTGATGATACACCCCTCATGCATGTATGCTTGTGGGGGGAAGGAAACCTGAATGGAAAAATATTTGACTGTTGGTGGTTTGGTTTTTTTGGATACCAAACAAGTCCAGTAGAGAGAGAGAGAGTGTCTCTGGTTGATAACAGAGCTGGAAATGGTGAAATGCTCTGGAGTGTAACTGAAAAATAGAAAGCAGGCTGTGGTTGGGAGGCTGAGTGGTTCTTTTGCTCTCAACCAGGCCAAGGCTTTGAGGCTTTTGCATTTTGCATACCTGATAGAATTGACATTCCTTTTTATAAATCACTGTTGCTGACAATACTCTCACCACTAGCTCAGTTTGTTCTGTTTCTCCACCAGTGACTTTCTGTAAATTTTCAGTTCCTGGTGGACTGGCTGTGTATACTTGTACTACTTGTTAAGAGGTAGAGCATTGCTTATTTTGTGTTTGTGTAATCTGTAGATGCCCCTGCACTACAAAGTTAGATCCAAATTTCAGTGTTTAACCATAGCTTATGGTGGAATAATATCTGCAAATCTGAGCTCTGCAGACCATCCACAGTTAGAGAGCCATTGGCAAGAACTACTTGCAGAGTTCTTCCTATTCTTTACAACACTCAGGGTTTAGCAGTGACGATATTGAACGTTCAGATGTCATAAATGCAGGCTGTGAAGCCTCACATTAAAGTGACACATTTTCCTCACAGTTTCTCCAACCCATTATCATTCCAGTTGCATTTCGCATCTGATGGCTGTGAAAAGTGACCAAGGGAATGCAGACAAGTTACTGGATGGCGGCGTGTGTTGCAACATGCAGTGACACTGAGAAAACGTGCCAGTGTGTTAGGTAATCAGTAGAAATATTGAGAAAATAATTGCTGTTAACATATTGTGCTGGCAGCCTCCAGAACAGCACTAATTTCTGGGTCTGGTTGTGAAGATGCCGGAGCAGCCGCTGTGTTCTATATGTGTCTGTGTCTGACACAGAGCACTGAGCAGACGAGCTCTTATTCAAATTTCTGCTGGCTGGTGCCTTTCCTGGAGTCCTCTAAATAGATACAGTTCATCAGTAGAATGTTTTTTCCATACTGCATCAATTTTGAAGCCCGTGACTTTGCCACCCCCCTTCTGTTAATTTTAATTTTCAGTTTGGGGTACTTGTTTGTACCTAGTGAAGATGGGGCAGAACTCAGAATGAAACTTGTGAGATTGTTAACTCTGTGCATCATGTACCTGCCCACAAGGGCTCCTTTGACCCAGACACGTTACTGCTGTCTCAGGATTTATTATGAAAGTACAGTGCTTGCTTTTGGAAATGCCCATTCATCATGACAAAAAGATTGCTCACATTTTGTGCTCCTAAAATCAAAATACTTAAAAAAAAAAAAAAAAAAAGAAGAAAGAAAACAATGAAGTTAAAAATGTTCTTTTATTTGCATAGTGCTAAAATAAGGTCATCATCTGCTTTCACACATTTCCAGCAGTGCAGACAGGCCTCATGAAGTGGAAATAGCAAGGCAGCAAATTGAGGATTCTCATTTCTCTCCAGGCTGGAATAGGTGGAATGGGTTTGCTCCTCTGGCTGCTGTGAGGGTACTGCTGCAGGAGCAGTTTGGGCAGAGGAAGCTGTTGGTGCCTTGGGCTCTGGCACGGAGGGCACCGCGTGTGCACGGAGCTGGCAGCGCTGCCTGCAGCAGGGGCAGACAGCTGGAGCTCACCTTCCACTTCTCCCTCAACTTCAGCACTTGGTAGTGGTGTTTGGAGCTGCTGGCTGCTCCCAGCACTGTGTTTGGACTGTGTGTTTCTGTGCAGTTGATAACAGTGTGCTAAGTGCAATTACCACACACCTTTGACCGGTTCACCTGCGTTCTGCCCAATCTCTCTCTCTCTCTGTATCAGGGAGTAAGTCAGGGAGATAAGTTAGGAAAAAGGCTCTGAGAATGGTGAGGAGGGGAGGAAGAGGAGAAACAAAGATGGTCTTGCCAAGATTGAGTCCTTTCTGTCTCACCTCCTTGCCTGCACCTTCAAGCATTCAAGGTGGGATGTCCTCAGGCTCTCCACTGCCCAGATTCCCTGTGCCACTGAGTGCAATGGCCCAGAGCCTTAGGAAGAAGGGGGCTGAGGATGGTGCAGGGTGGGTGACATCAAGGATGGATGAGATTTTGTTTCTCTTGGACTTTTTTGCTGTCCTGATCAAGGAATCTGATGTCTGCTGCTTTGTGGGTGGCATGGAATGGGAGTTGCTCTTTTATATCCAGACTTTTTCCACTAGAACTGTGCTTGGCAGTGAGCAGATACAGTTTTATGCTTATGTCCAAGTGGCCTGTCCTCCTCCTGTGGTGCAGGATCAACATGTGTTGCACACACCAGGGAGACATTCCCTGTGGAGCTGGGGAGGGATTGCTGAAGCAGGCAGCTTTTTTGCAGATTTCCCTTTTCCCAAAGGAGCTTGTTATTTCTGGTGCCTTGTGTATCCCAGGCAGAACAAAATAAACTTATTTGAGGTGATAGCAATGTTGTTTGGTGGAAGCAGGAGCTGGTGTGATGTTGGCACATGGCTCTGGGGACAGTTTCCCAATCCAGTCCTTGTTGCTAAGCAGTTGCCAAACGTGGCATTTTGGTCGGCAGATGTGGCTGAGAGTTTCCAGTGCAGATAATTGAAATATTGTCTTTGAAGGATGCAGATAAATGTGAGCAACTGTTATCATGGTGCTACAAGCATTTCACTATTGTCAGGGAAAAGAAATACTTGGAAAATATGAAAATCCTTCATACTGCATGAAATTATTCAAATTGCAGTAATACATGAAGGGCAATCTACCAGTGGAATGTATGCCATGGAGACGTGTGTGAAAGGATGAATTTTGACAAGGGAATCTCAACAAATTTATTTGCTTGTTAATAGAGTGTCAGGTGGGATGTATCTCCCAAATTACCTCAGCAAAGTGGTAACAGCAGATGGATTTGCAAAGCTGAGGTGTGTTCCAGGTCACTGAGAGGCAGGCAGGTGGTGAGGGTTTGGTGGCAAGGGGCAGCCTGGCCCCTGCAGAGCCCTGATGGAGGATGGGGTCCTGATGCTTTTAAATTCCCTGGGAGTTGGCATCATGCTGGGGGCACCAGCAGTCAGCTGGGAACACTGCTGGGCTGGATGCTCAGAATTCAGCTTGAGGAAGTCTTGTTGCATGACTTTGTCTGGGGTTGTTGCTGGGGCACATGTGCTGCAGTCAGAAAAGAGTCAGTTTTTGCAGTATTTTTACTATTTTACCTCAGCTCTGGTATCAAGAGCATTGCACAGTGCAATTGTGCCAGTGAGGCACAATTTCAGTATCACATCCAGTGAGATGTACTGATGATGGTCCGTGATGTAACTACCACTGTGCAGCTCTGGTGCTTCAAAAGGTGCTGAGGCCAAATGGTGCTAAGTAATAAACGATGAGCTCAAACCACCACAGCAGCTGTTCCTGCAGAACTGCTTAAAAATAAAAAAGATGCCCATGCCTTCCAGCTGGCCACCTGGATCAGTGAACAGGGCATGGAATACATGAGCACAGAGCTGTGTTTGCCTGGTTTTGTGCCCTTCTCACAACTGTTTCACATGACTCTTTAAATTAGTAACTTGCCTTTTTAAGACTCCATATATGACTTCAGACTAATGAACCAGTCTATTAGGAATGCTGCTTTAAAAATACAGATAAAGAGCTGTGTGATGGAGTGGGGTTTAGCTGTGTCTGCTTAAGAATGGGCTACAGTGATGCTGTGCTGCTGTGAGCTTCTGTAGGGCTTCACTCATCTCAAGCATTTTAACAAAGCTCTTTAAACCAGGTAGTAAAGAAGTGAGTAAAGTGTCTCCAACATGGTTCAGCCTGGAAGAGCCTGAGAGCTGGAGTGATGGGTCTGAGGAGCAGGACATGGATCACCTGCTGCTGGCTGCTGCTGAAGGGCTCTGCCATGGACACGCTGCCTTCCACTTGAGCAGTCACCCGTGGGAGAGCTTGATTACAGCTCTGCTGCAAGAGAGAGCAGGAGACTTCAGCCTAACTCATGAGTAAGCAAGGAAAAGGCACATCCTCACCTTTCCTTGGCTGGCTGTGTTGTTGGGGGTTATTTCCTTTGTGTCTGCAGTGGGTGCCATGCAGCAGCTCCCCTGGGGTCCCTCCTGACCAGCAGATCAGCAATGCTCGGCTCAGTGGCTGCTGCTGGACCTGTCTTCCACAAACATCAAATCCATTCTTCAACCCATGTGCACTCCTCTGAGCCTGTGCAGCATCCTGTGAACAGTGCAGTGCACAGCTGAGTTTTGCTCTAGGTGAAAAGTGTTTTCAGGTGTTTGTTTAAACCTCCTGCTTGCTAATTAGGGGACAGGTGGGGAAATCAGCACACTTTACCTCTCCTCTTTTTTGCATATTTTATGCCTGCACAAATGGCAGTGGGAATGCAGCTCAGTGGGGGGGTGTTTCCACTCTGGTGCTTTAGAACACTTGTGGTTTTACAATTTGTTTTGCATACAGTGGGGATAGTTTGATAGTAAAAGACTGATGTCTTCTTGAAGGCCATGAGAAATGTTTTGTCTTGCATAGGGATTATTTTTGTTAAGGGGTCAGTCAGCAGTTGGCAGCCACAAGGGTTATGTTTTTATCAAACAAAGGGAGAGATAAGAAGAAAAAGTTGCATTTCCCTCACTGAGCAGGTTTTAAAAAAGGACAGCTTGAAGGTATTTCTTGCTCTTTCTTTGTCTTAGGAAAAGATTTTTTTTTAAATTAATGTTACATTCCCAATTGATGAGCCTAATTCTGTCCTGTCTAGCTGCATGCATTTAGTTAATTTTGAGTACAGCAAGAGAAGAAAAATCTAAGCAGGAAATAAAACAGTAAAAAATTCAAGCTGCCTCCAGAGAGAAGAGAAATGTTACCAAAGGGGAACTGTTTCTTGCTGGCCTCACCCTTACTTTTGAGGAAGAACATCTACTCAGCTGCTGGAAATAGGCTCCTCAGAGTGAAGCATCTCTTGTGGTCTAGCTGGGTTTTAATGCATCTACTGCTTTGCTGGGAAGGACTTGTTAGGTTTGTGTTGTAATGCTCAGAAATGAGGAGCTGCTAAGCTCATTAGGGTGCCACTCATGGCTTGTGGTCACTGCTGTGAAGGACTCACAGGAGGGAGGGTTTGTGTCTCCTGAGCCTCCTGGTCCCTGGGGCCACTCCACGTCTGTGTCCCAGCAGACCCAGAGCATTTGTGTCACCTCCAGTGGGGGCTTTGTCCAAAGTGGGTAAATGCTTTTTATTAGTCAAGATCCTGTGGGCTGGCTGAACCATCTTCTCTGCAACAGTTTTTCTGGGAATTCAGAAATGTAGCAGATGTCCTATTGTCCTGTCTGGGGTGATGGTGCTGGCTGTCTCCAGAACATAAAGCCACAGGTTTCCTTGTTTGAAACCATACCATGCAGCCATCATGACTGCAGTTAGGATGATAACAAGGTCCTAAAGACATTATTAACAGTGTGTTCCCTCTTTCATGCATATTTATTTTCAAATAGCTGGTGCTGGGCTAGAACAGAGCTGCTGGAAGGAGAGCACTGTGGAGGGCAAATGGGAGTGAGCAGGAGAGCCTTAAAGGATGAGACATGAATGATCTAACAAAAACACTTTTATTTTTCCCATTCTCCTTCAAGACCCAAAATTCCTTAATTTCTGCCCTCCCTTGTGAGGAGACTCAAGGTTGCACAGGTTGCATTGGGGACATCCAGGTCTTGCAAATGAAACCACTGTTGGTACTAACACTGAAATGCAGAGAGCCCTGAACAGGCCACTGAAAATGCTGCCATGACTGTGACAGCCACGTGATTTCAGATACTCAAGGGTACAGTCAGTAGTACTGTGTAAAAGGGGAAGAGTATCAAACTGGCCTAGTTGTGCTGATTAGAACTGTTTAAATACAGCATGTGTACAACCCATTCTTCAACAGGCTGCTATCAGCTGAGGAGCTAGACTGTTTTCCATGCTTATCTCCTTCCTTATCACCTTCTTGGTAGCAAGATCTGAGTTCAGGGCTCCATTTGACCTAAGGTTGCAGTATGGGGGTGAGGTCAGGGGCTGGCATGTGAGCTCCTGCCTGGCACTGAACTGTGAGGGATTTGTGTACTCTGCACATGCAGTTATTGCAGGGTGGGTTTTTGTTTTTTAACTTATAGCTGGACTCTGATCTAATGTTGCCAGTTCCTTTTATCTTTGATTGCAAAGTACCTTCTTTGGAAATGTGGGTGCATTTCTCCACACCAGTGTGAAGAGCAAGACAGCGTAACAGAATCATTTGGGAAATGAGTTCTCTGTGTGCAGTGTGATTTCTTCTGGATTCCTTGCTTTTCTTTGCATCTTTAGAGAAGGGGATGCTGCCTCGAGCTCTGCATCTTTTGTGTGTGGACAGACCTTAGAATAAAGTAATAGCTGAGGTGGCAGAGAATGACAGAGGAGCCCATTGCATGCAGACCAGTGCCTTTCTGTTTTTCAGAGACACTGTTCAGTTCCTCTGTTGGATTTGCCTGGTTAGTTCCCAGAACTCTGCATCACTGAACCTGGTGTGTGAAAAGGGCTTTACCTGGGTAAAGCCAGTCTGGCTGTATGCTTCTTTGGGAGAAGCAGAGAACATTCCCTGACTAATTTATCTGTAGGGGGTATTTTCTTGCCACTCTACCATCCTTTTATGCATGACTTAGCTTCCCAGCCGACTAAAGCCTTTGAAGTTAGATTGCAAATAGCTCTTCAGCTATCCCTTCCCCCCATCTAAAATAGGGAAACCAGAACAACCATTGCTGTGGAAAGAGCCTGCCTTGTTACATGGCTTCCCAGTGTTAACACCCCTCTCTTTTCCTCCTTCCTTTGCCCTACCTCCTCCTCCCCCCCATAAAGAAACCTTTTTTTCCCCTACTTAATAAGATCTACTTAAGACTTGAGGGAAAAGGCCATGGTTCCATGAGATGGTAAATCCAATTTTAGGGTGTTTCATATGTGATGAAAAACACTGTGGCCACATGACGCTGCCCCTGAATTGGCACACATTCGCCCTGCCAGTTCAGATTTATCCACATAATGCAGGAGGGGCCACTGTCCTCGCATGGGGACATGCCCAGGCCTCCCTGAGCTCGGCCTGGGGGCCAGGGACTCCCCATCTCCCACTCTCCCTGTGTTTTCTGACCTGCCCAGTTGGATGTTCACGTTGGTCTCTGCTCAGATCCCTGCAGTCGGCGTGTCTGGAAGTTTCCAGTCTCAGCACTGCTGAATGAGGACCCCAAGGATGTTATGTTGGCCTCTCCCTGCAGACACCAGAGAGTCTCTTGTGCATGGGAAGCCCAGAGGTGATGTCTGGCTGCTTCAAATATCCCTTCTTCAATGGCCTTGCTGACAGGAGCAGTGTAACCACATCACATACCATGAGGTTTGCAGTTTGGAGCCTCCTCCTCCTAGGAGGGAGAAAGACCTGAATGAAGCCATCCTCTTTGTGGATGGCTTACTAATTCACTAAAAAACAGAGCAACCCCCTCAACCTAGCTCTCTTTGCCAGTTCATCTCATCAGGATTTCTGCTGAGGTAGATCTGGCAGTTGTTTTCCCACTGGCTTAATTCCTGGCTCTGAGGATTTTTGTCCTAGGAAGCTCTTGCACTGGGCTCTTGAAATCCACATTGAAAACTGGTCTGTGGTGCTGTCTTGCCAAGAGAATGGATTTTTGAAACTACTGAATGATGATTGAGTGTTCCCCTCTTGGGATCACATTCCTCAAGTTGTCTTTTTTCTGGATCAGTAAAGATCTGTTTACCTCAGACTGCACCACATGGGCTCCCCATCTCTGTCTTCTTGCTTCACCTAGACTTGTCTGCCCTTCCCTGCACCAGTTGCTGAATGAAAGAAGTTCTTAGCCTTGTGGAAATGCCTAGCAGCTGCCTAGGTGGGTGTTTATTACTCCAGGATCTATTTTGACTTCTGGAAGGAAGAATCCATGCTTCATTTCCTACAGCCATCGGAGATCCTATGTACAGTCAAGTAAAAACAGCCTGAACCCTCCCTGTTCAATCATTGCATTAATTTTCTCCTATTTTTTGTGGGTTTTTTATGTGGCCCATTTCATGCCCTGTGTCATATCAAGATCTTTGCTTTGGGAAATACTGATTTAAGCTACTGCTCTGTTCTTTTCCATAGACATGTTGATGTTATTCCACTGTCCTGCAGGGAGACAGAATAATCCCCTCTGGAGTCTGAAACAGGGTCTCAAAGTGCTGAGACATTTCAGCTGCTCAGTGCACATGAGGGCCTGCAGGAAGTGTGGTGTGGATTTGCATGAGCCTGGGTTGCTCTTTGGCACTGCTGTCCATCCTACAGGAATCATTCTAGCTTGTTTTGTCATCTTGATTCGCTAGATTTTCTGATGATGGCATGGACTCTTGGGCAGCTGTCCAGCTCTCCTGCTGTCCTTAAAACATAAGTCAATTTACTTCTGTTCCTGGTGTCAGGAAATGCTGGAACTGAGTGAGGAGTCCTTTTCCCCTTGTAAACTTTTGCCCCATGTGCTTTCCCCTCTCAAGAGCTCTTCCTGCCCTACACTGACAGCCCAGCTGAGCTGCTTCCCTGCATCCTTCCAAATCCCTACTTGTGGCATCTCCCCATGTGCAGGATGGTCTAATTAGGGACCAGCACCTGATGGAGCACACTGTGAGACACAAGCAAGCACGTGGCATTTCCTCACCCCTGTCCCCTTCTTCTGTGACCAACAGGGTCTTCCAGGGAATTCCAAATCCTTCTGTGGTTTGAGATATCAACTCAAAGTTTGCACTTGGCCTTAGGAAGGAAAGTAAGTGGTGTCAATTGGGCTGGTGTTTGCTGTGCTGTTTGTTTACAATGAGCACTTGGATATTATTGTCACTTGTTTTACTTGTTGGGCAGCCCTGTAGGTGTGGGGAGCATTGCCTGTGCCAAAGAAGTGCTGCAAGTGAGTACCAGACCAAAACACAACCTGAGCCAACACAGTGTGTGTGGTAGGTGGGACATTGTCATGAATCCTCTTTTTCAGGTAATAAGAGGTACTTTGGCAATTCATACTAGGAAAATCAAAACATCCAAGGAGTGTCTCTGCTTCTGTGAGAAAAGTCTGTTCCCATTAGGGCCTTTTTGGTGCCCCTTTTTGTGGGACACAGCATGGAGTCCATCCCATCACTCTGATCTGTGTATTTGCAGCCTTTGCTTATGAGTTCATTTATAAAGTGCTGTGTATGTGTATATATATATATATATATCTGCATTAAAACCTTGCAATCTTGTCTTCTAGAGACAGAATCACACGTTGCTGGAGATATTTTATAACCACTGATTTGTAATATGTAAATCTTTCCATTTGCCAATTACTGAGCTGGGCATTTTATTACAGTGCAAACACCAGAAAGTTGTTCCAATTAAAAGCTGCTCTGGTTGTCCTTGTGGGTTCTGACTGCAGCAGGAGGATGGGAACTCTCTCAGCTGCCCAGAGGAGGTTGCAAGACCTGACTAACCCAGGGGGAGGAGGCAGCAACCTGATTGCAGGCTGTGGTGGTGGTGGGCTGGCCACCATGAGCCACCAGGGGCCCTGGGGACAGCACAGTGACCTGACCAGATTGGAAAGCTCACCCAGGAGGTGCAGGCAGCAGTTTGCTCTGTGTTTTTGCTGCTGGACTGCTGGCAAACCACCTGGAGTGGCTCTGCCCTCCTGTACTCCCCATCTGCACCGCCAGCGAAGCACCGCCCTTGTGTGTGTTCTTCCTGAGGCAGGGCTGTAATTATGGTTAGCAAAGTAAAAATACTTGTGTGCATTGTAAATAAAGGGCAGAGTCTGCCTTGTTCACGCCTGGCACAGCGAGGTGTGAATGCTCAGCACAGTCCCTCTGCCATGTCATCCTGCCTGAGCATTGCTCTCCTGGCAAGGCAAGAGCACAGTTCAGAGCCACGGCTGCTCCTTGTGTGCTTTGCCTAGAATGGGGAACCTGCAAGCTAAAAGCAGATTAAAAATGAACAAATGGTGGTTGCACTGGGTTTGCAAATTTTGGGGCTGCAGGAGGTATTTGGTATTTACTCTGTTAGCAGAGTGAATGGTGGGGTTCTCTGGGCCAAACTTGGAAGTTTTTCAGTGAAGTTGTCTTGGAGGAAGAGTTGCAGGTGGCTGGTTGGTGACCTCAGGCTTCATTTTTGTTCTGAATGGTGACATAAGAAATGTAGCAGGTTTGAATTGTCTCATTCTCTTAAGTGTGCTCTGTTGAAGGAGTCTGGGAAGAGAATTGTGTGTTAGAGAATTTGAGCTGGTTTCACTCATGGCTGTTGCCCATGTCAAACACAGAACGTGGGCAGTGAGGAGCCTGGTGTGAGCCCAGCACAGAGAGGGAGCTGGAGTTGGGGTGTAGGAGGTCAGAGGGACCTGGAGCCTGTTCCTGACTCTGTGAGTGACTTGGTGTTTGACCCTCTTCAGTCAGTTGTCCTCTTTTCTCCACCTCTGAAGGCTTTTCTTTCCCTGCTTTCTTGTAAGGATAAAGTGTGAGATAATCACTTGTGAATTTTTTTCAACCCTTGCTTGGACTTAATCCAAAACCAAGTGATGACTGTTTAACCAGGTTAGGAAAACTTTCTTTGTCCAAGAATCCCTTCTTCTTTAAAGTTCTAGCTTTATTGAAAAACATGAAGGCTAATGCCCTTGTAGTGTGCTGAATGCCATCAATCCTGCATTTCATTATTTTGATGCACCAGAGCTCAGCCAGGTTATAGCAGAGTAGTTGCTGTGTTCAGTGGTACAGTTCCTTATCTCAAATATAAGTAACTTGGTACCCAGCAAAATGTTTAAACGAAATGAGCTGTAAGCTGGTGGTGTTCAAAATGTTTTCTGAAATTCTGAGTAAATTCTTTTATCAGATGGCCTTTTAGAAGGAAGTGGAAATTTCTGGGCTCTAAGAAAAGTACTGAACAATGTGTACAGTGAAGCTCTCCACAGTGTCAGTGCTCCTCTGGGTCAGGGGATGGAAGTCCTCACATCTGGAAGCTGCCTGATCTGCATGCAAATATTAGGATGTAGTTTCTTTTCTCTGGAGGTGTTAACATTTGCTTGCAAAATGCTGGGTATGGCTCTGAGGTGGGACTGATACCCCGTGGCCAGTGGCTGCACCCTGTCCCTATTCCAGCTGATGAAGGAGTGGCATCCCAGGATATTCCCTCATTTAACTTAAGAGTCTGCACGCTCTGCTGGTGTTAAAGGTGGCAATTAACATTTTGGGTGAACAGTGAATGAGGCCATTTATAACCAGTTACGCTGACATGAATCTCTCCCAACAAATTTGCATCATTAAAGAACCTTTGGAAAAATGTGTCATGCGTATAATTAAATACCTGTTTTGCTAACTCTTAATTTAATTAATTTAAAGTAAAGATGGCAGCACGAATTAATTTAGTTGGAAATGGCTTTTCTCTCAGTGGGCTGAAGGGAGGTTTTCTGGTGGCATTGTAGCAGATGACCTCAGAAACAGGCAGGTGAACTCTGGGACTGATTGACACAGGGTTTTTTTGACAGTGATGGCCCTGACATTCTCATAGCAGTATGTATGTCATCTATCAGCTCACTTTTTTCTGCTTGTGAGAGCAAAGAGGGAGCCCAGCTAGAAGACAGTTTCTTTGAGAGGACAGCACAGGTGCTTTTCAGCTCTACCCTGAGAGGTATTTGGTAGCAGCCATAGTAAATCCAGGTTCAGACAGGTGAATGAAAAGAAATTCAAATAACAGAAGATCTTTCTATGTCTCCCCTTGGTTTTTCTATCTGTACCTTGATCTCTTTCACTTGGTGCCCACATTTTTCCCCCTTAGATATGAGCAGTTACAGGAAAGTCATTTGCTTTAAATATTTGTTACTCTTAACTTTCTTTAAAGACTTCCTTGTAGATGATCTTCTTTTGGTTTGACCTCTTCCCTAACCTTGTGATTCTTTCACCCTACCTCCTGTGCCTTTTCTGATCCTTTTCTCCCTGCCATTTAATCTCCTTCTCTTTCCCTATCCATCTTGCTTGGGATAAAACTGGAGCACAGACTGTGTGCACTGTGCGAGTGGAGGTGAGTTGTCAGCCCAACATTGTAGGAAGCAGGGAATCTGTTGTTGCTTCCTGTAGACCCATCTGAGCACCAAAAGTGAAAAACAAAAAAGAAAAATCTTTCAATCTTTCAAACACTGGTTATTGCTTCAGCAATTCTCATTTCAGCTTAAGTAAAAATTAATGCATGTATGGATGAAGGAGGCTCTGTGCCCTAAAGCATGGAATCCTGCTCATCCTGCCACCTCTCTGCAATTTCAGGACTGGCTCTTCTATGTGATACTTTCTCAAAGAGGGAAAACCAACCTCATTTATCAGGCAAGACTCATTGGTACTGAGCTGATGAGAGGCTGCTGTGGATGGCAGTGGGCTCTGGGTGATGGGCAGGAGCACACAAATCCCGTGTGGCAGGACTGGCTGGAGGCTGCTGGTGCTCCAGGATGGGAGGCTGGGAGCGCTCTGGGAGGGTGCAAGGTCCTGCAGGAGGGACTGAGGAGAATTCGTGCCTTGACACTGCTCAATGCTGGTCTCCCCTGAGGCCTCATGAGGTGACTTTTCTCCATATCCCATCAGATGAGATGAATGTGAACTTGAAGCTGATTTTGTCTGTCTTTGGTACCCTGAACACTCCTGGCTTTCCATCCAGTGCTGACCTTTAGCATCATCCAGCATTTGCAATCGGAGCCAGTGCTTTTAACAGGGCCTTTTGTGTTCACTTAGTGAAAAACGGGGTCTGTTTCACAGGAATCTTGTTTACACCTGCCACAGTCGTCCTTTTTGCTCTTCCTCTGCTCCTTTCACTGGAGCTGCAGTAGTTGAAACTGCAGAATGTCCTTTTATTCCCCGGCATCCTCGGCGTGGGACGTGACCGCAATAGAGCAGCTGGGGAGAGGATGCAGGGTGTGAGACCCACTGAGAAGTGTGAGCCAGATGTGGGCAGCTCAAGGGCATGGTACAGCTGGGCTTTGGAAAGACTGAGTGCAATGGGTTCTCACCTCTGCTTCTTTTTTAGCTGTTCATTTCAGGGTTTACAAAACAGCCTTCGGAGCTCTCCCTGCCTGCACAGAGGCACTAAAGTGACTCCGTGACTACGGGGGAGTCCCCTCTCCATCACCATTAGCAGGGGTCAGCAGCTCTTGCTCAGGGTTTGCCAGGTGAATGGTGTCTCCTCGTTGGGCATTTTGGGCACTAAAACTGCGAGTGGCTTTTTTGGGGTGACCCAGGCGCTGCGGGAGGCGCTGAGTTCGTGCTGCAGCAGAGGAAGGCGAGGAAGCCGGGCCGAGGGGAGGTGCCAGGACGGGAGGATTTGCACAGCTGCTGTTGCAAGCATCGTGCTCAGCCTGCTCTCTGGTGGTAGCTGCTGTAGCAGAGATGACCTTTGATAAAACGGGAAACATTTGGATGGTTGTGGTTGCTCAGTTTCACGCAGTGACAGTTTGTAGCAGAGTCAACTCAGCTGCTCCTGCTTTTGTTTGCATACCCCAGTAAGAAATTCACAGGTTAAGAACCAAATCACAGCGGCTTCAGTGTGAAAACTGCCAACAAAGTCTGCTCCTCAGCAGCTCTTCCCAGAACTTCCAGGTTCTTTGGTGTCTTATACTTCTCTTTTCTTTCACACTTGGGAGATTGGTAGGAGAGCAGACAGAAAAGGCACCTGCTGGCATGGAATGTGGAACAAATAATAAATATCTTTGGGATCTACAGTCAAATTTGGCTGATAACAGCCGGCAGGTTCCAAAAACTCTTGCCAGGATTTTGATAGAGAGAGGCACTTGATGGTGATTTTTTCCTGGCTCCCAGGGCAGCAGGAGGGCTCTGGCCAAGAGGAGCATCCGTGCTGTGCCCTGGGCTGTGCTGGGGGACACGGGGCTCTTCACTGACATCAGCAATGTGAGACATGTTTGGAGGTTACAGGGACCCTGTCCTGTCAGCCGTCTTCACTCTAGTCAGAGATCATTCATGTTTGCTGGATAAACTGTCACCCTGTGGATGTGTTCCAGCAGTATTTGGTTACTGTATTTGGTATCAGGGGTTCAATACCTGAGGGATGTGACAGTTATGCATGTGGATTCTTGGTGCTGGAGATACCTTGAGGACTGAAGTGTCCCTAGGACACAGTGTGCAGGTGTGACCATGTGCTGTTGGGGATGGAGGTAGTTCCTGAGAATTTTCTTTTGTATAAGATCTAGTCAGGCAGCTTTGAGACTTCAGAGCAAGCTGGCATCCTCTGTTTTAGTCCAGTTTCCATCCCTTTGGCAGCAGAGGTAAGACATGATTTTAGCATTTTCTGCAAGTCTGCATTTCTTATGGCTACTAAAGTATTCATTTTGTCCCAAAACACAACATAGGCTATATCTTTGAATCCCAGCATTTATGTCTTTGATGTTTAAAAGCAATTTAACCAGATATGGGCTTCTTTTTTCCCATGTGCATTGCTGTGGTCTAGTCAAGACAACTTTTTGTAGCAGCAGCCGTGCGGAGGTATTGTCTTTCCACAATTAGAGGTTAGGAGTTGACAGCAAATGAGCCAGGGATTATAATTAAAAAACAGGGTAATTATTTGTGCATGGAAAAACTAAGGAATAAAATCTCACGGTGTAATGTACCTAGGAGTGCTAGATGCAAATCAGAGATAATGTATCTTGCAGTAAAGGATGTCTGTGTGTATTTCACCAAGCATGGGAGAAATTCCTCCTGCTGCATAGAAACAGGGTTTTGTTCAGTTGGTGCTGATGCTCTTTTAGAAAGCCTTTACCTCTCTGATTCCCGAGGTCTGACACGGAAGAGAAAAGCTTCAATAGGCACCAGCTGCTCAGTGGGCCCTGCCTTTTCAGAGCATCGCTCGCTTTTCTCCGTTCCCAATTAAAATGTGTGTTAAACTTATCTTTTGTTTGAAGCAGCCCAGCGCTGTGGTGTTTAATGTAAAGAGAATGCGCTCATCACCTTTTCTCTCTCTTTTGTGGCAGGGTCAGCATTCCTCAGGGGAGGACATGGAAATCTCTGACGACGAGACCAACCCCGCGCCCATCACCAGCGCGGAATGTGCCAAAACCATTGTGGTGAACTCCTCCGTCAGCAACACGGCCGTGATGGCCCCGTCCATCCCCCCGCTGCCACCTCCGGGATTCCCTCCTCTTCCTCCTCCTCCTCCTCCCCAGCCCGGCTTCCCGATGCCNCATCCCGGCATGTTCCCGGTCATGCAGGTGGACATGATCAGCGTCTTGGGCAACCAGTGGGGTGGCATGCCCATGTCCTTCCAGATGCAAACGCAGATGCTGAGCCGCATGATGCAGGCGCAGAACACGTACCAGTATCCGCCTTTCATGACGGGCAGGATGCAGTTTGTGAACCTTCCTCCCTACCGCCCCTTCTCCATGGGAGCCGCTCTGGCCCGCGGGCAGCAGTGGCCGCCGCTGCCCAAGTTTGACCCCTCGGTTCCACCCCCGGGTTATGAGCCGAAGAAGGAAGATCCTCACAAAGCCACTGTGGATGGAGTCCTCCTGGTCATAGTGAAGGAACTGAAGGCCATCATGAAAAGGGACCTGAACCGCAAGATGGTCGAAGTGGTGGCGTTCCGGGCCTTTGATGACTGGTGGGACAAGAAGGAACGTCTGGCAAAAGTGGGTTTTCACATGCTCTGTCCCGGTCCTGGTGTCCTGGGTCCTGTTCTTAGTGCCTGTGGCCAGTGTGTGGGGTCAGCGGGGGTCTGGAGCTGACTTTCAAAAACCCGAAAGCCTAAAAAGTTATGTACAAGAGGAAGCTGAAGTTTAGCTCTGAGAAACTAAGGTCAGATGCAAGAGGAGTGTTTGAAACCACCAAGCCTCTGTTTTGTGTTCCCCACTTTGTGCAATGAGATTTGTGGGTATTTCCAGTTCTGCCCCCTCCTCAGTGCGCGTACAAAGCAGCAATTAACTCAAAAGCTGAACGTTGGCCAAATGCACGAAGAGTTCCAGGGATTAGTTGAGAAAACAGCTTTGCATGAATCCTCTGATCCTTTTCTCACTCAATTTGAAGTGTACCTCAGCCAGCAAACAGCTCTGTGATCAAATGTGTGGTGAATCTGTCACTACCCAAAAATCCTAACGCTACAGAAAGGTTAATGCAAGCCTCAAAATTACCATTGCAGCGAATTATTGTAAGAATAACAGAACAAACCACAACCTGCAGGTAGATCTGTTTCAGATGTCAGTTTGCAGTATCCTCACCACCTGTTTCTGGAAACCACTTGCGTGTTAACTCTGGTGCCTGGGAGAGCTGCTTGGCTTTCTGGAGGGGTTGGTAATGCTGCTGCTTAACAGCTGTTTTATGACAGTGTAATTTGCTGTGGCTTAGAGCTGGCTGGGTGACGTGCAGCAGAAACCCCGTCCCTCTCCTCCTGACTAAGGCTCAGAACTTCGCTTCTGCCAGCGAGCGTATGCTGACAGTCTTAGAGGAGGCCCCTGAGTTTCCAGGGCAATAAAGGAAACAGATCTAGAAAATAGTTGCAAAAACAGCAACTGAAATACTGAAGAAATTGTTTTAAACCAGACATCTGTGGTGAAGAAGCAGAAGCGAGTTGAGGCAGGTCTTTAGGCTCTTTTACATCCTAAGTTATGACTGGATTTGGGGTGTTCTTCCCTCACCTGGGATTTATAAGCAATTTTGGGAAGGGAAGCTGACTGTATCACAGCAGCTTGCCACAGTCCTTGCCACAGGTTATGTTGGATGTGAGCACTGTAATTGAAAATATGAAATTGCTGCACGGAAAACCACATGTGCTTTCTGTCCAGGAAAAGAGGTGCCAGAACCATTTCTGCCCCAGGGCATGTGTTGCTGTTGAGTGGAGAAAAACCTCACAGATTTCAGAGCCTCCTTTCTGTTAGGACTGGGCACTCCTGGAATTGGGGTGGGACAGGATTCCTTCTCCAGGAACAAGTTGCTTGCTTTTGCAGAAAACAAAATATGAATATTCAGCTCAAAGTGTACCTTCCCATTGCTGGTTTCTGTGTGTGTGTGAGGATGAGGTTACTGGGCCCCTTGGTGGCAGCTGGAGGTCAGTTCCCCATGTGCTCTGTCATCACACTGATTCTGGCTACTATATTCCATCAAAGGCAGCTGATTGATTGATAGATTGATAGATTGATTCCAGCTCTGGCAGCTGATTGATTTCCAAGAGGCACCATGCCTTAGGTGGAGGGTGGGAAGGCTCAAAGATAAAGCTGGTGTTCTGGGTCAGGCAGGGTAGAAAATGTATGGGGTGAAAGCTGTGAAAGGAGCACATTGCTAGGGAAGGCAGCACATTCCATGGACCTTTTCTGCCTGAGCTAGGGCAAAGCTTTTCCTTGTTCCCAAATCTAGTGGTGGCTTTAGGTTTGAAAGCCTGAGTAAGATGCATTAAGCAGAGTGGTAGGAATAACCAAGCATCCTGGCAATGGAGTGCTGCTGCTGCTTGGATTCTCTGCTTGATGTTCCCATTAGTCTTGTCCCTTATTAGCAGGAGAGCTGAGCTTGTGCTGCCTCTCTGGTGATTACAGCCCACTTCAGCCCATGAGCTCTGTTAGGGTGTGCAAGAGAAACTGTTTGGGGTGTTATTCCATGTGCTGATGCAGGTGAGTGTCACCTCCAGTGCCCCTGGCTTGGGCACAGTGTGATGTGCCACCATGTGTGACATTCTCCTAGCTTGTCCACCTCTCCACAGCTGCAGAGGTGTGAATTCCTGCTCTTCCTTTTCATCTCAGCTCTGGTGAAAAAGGGTTTGTTGAAGCTGTGTGTCTATTTTGTAGACCCTTTGGTGTTTTGCCCAAATATTTTTATGTTCCTATTCTCAGGACTGGAGCCTTCTGACAGGTTTTGTGGACTTGGGCTGTGGTTGCTAAGGAAACACAGGGATGTGTGTGATTTTTGATGCACTATATTTGGCCTTACACTCCACAGAAGGAAGGTGTTCCCAGCTGGGAGGTCTGGAGTCGCTTTCAGTTATGTGGGTTAGCAAAGGAAGATAACACATTGTTGAGCTGATTTGCCTCTCAAAGCAAATCTCAAGTTATTTGTATTATTCTGTGTAGTTCTGTTTCCTTTCAGGTGTGGGGCACCTTCAGATGCCCTCAAAGAAACTGATGCCTGAGCAGGGCAGTGATATTTCCCAAACCTCAACTATTTAAATGTTTTTCAGACTTTGTGTCCTTCCCAGGAAACTTCCCCTCTCAAATGTGCCTTCTCTGTTGCAGGCGTCTCTCACTCCAGTGAAGTCTGGAGGAGAACTGGAGGAAAAACCAAAGCCAAAGGATCGAATTGCCTCTTGTCTCTTGGAGAACTGGAACAAAGGAGAAGGGCTGGGATATGAGGCAATCGGTTTGGGCATTGGGTTACGAGGGGCCATCCGCCTGCCATCCTTCAAGGTGAAAACAAAAAACTCTCTTCCTTATGCTGACATCCCCCAGAGAGGAGCCTTAGGAGGACAGACCTTGCTAGGTTTGTGCCCCAGAGCCCCCAGGCTGTTCACCCCACTCTGTGTTCTCTCAGGGGGTTGCTTCTCACCCCCCAGGACCAGTGCAAGGACCCTCTGTTCCCTTAGCTTTTCATCCTCCACTTGTGGGAGTTGTCTGTAGAGGATCTCCCTGCTCTGCAAGGGAAAGGGGACATTTGCCTGTGTTTAGGACACAGCATTGCAGCATGATCATAAAAACACACACGTGCCCATTGGGCTTTGCACAGCTACTGTTTTGGCTGGAGTTCCTGATGATTTGGCAGCTGAGTCTCACCTGAAGTTTTCTTAAACTCTGTCTCCTCAGAAGCACGAGGTATCTGTTTTGAAAAGCATTTGCATAAAAAAAGTATCTTAAAAGAAGTGTGGGGTAGGGGAGTGTAGAGGGCTTCCCTGAAATTAGGATTTTTGAATGCCCAGGAGGTGCAAGAAGGTTTGGGATCAGAGATTCTCCAGTCTTTATTTAGAGTAAAACTTGCCTTGAGGTTCCTTAAGATGTGCTTAGGCTCTCTCCATTCTGCTACAATCTCAGACACGGGGATTTGTCAAGGGTTTTCTCTGTCAAAAAGTACCTGGTGATGACATGCACCATGCTGGTACCCAGGGTGTTTTCATGCAAATTTAAGGGGTAGAGTGTCATTCAGAGTGAAATTCTGTTTGCTAGCAAATAAAGAGATCAAGAGCTGGGAAGTGGCCTTTGGTTTCTGCTCTAAATGACCACAGCAAAGTAAAGAAGTGGCAATTTGCTGAAGAAGTTGATTTCTGCTGTTTCTAAACTTTCAGAAATGCTAATTGTGCCTTTTGTTCAGGTGAAAAGAAAGGAGCCACCTGAAGCTGCCTCAGCGGGAGATCAGAAGAGAATCCGGCCCTCTACTTCTGTGGATGATGAAGATGAAGGTTTGCAAAGTGCATTTGTTTGAAACCTGGGAGCAGATGCAAACCCCACTCAAGCTGAATCCCTTTAAACTTCCCAGCAGTGTGCTCACTTAAACAGAGTCAAGGATCTGAGCCAAACCCTGCATCTCACAGAGCCCTGATCAGCTGGGCCAGGGCCCCTCTGGGTTCAATTATCTGAAATTCATTGGTGGGAAGTTTAAGACCCACATTTTAAGAATAACTCATAACCTATTTTAGCTGTGCTGGGCCCCAGCAGAAGGGGCTCAGATGGGTTCATGGGCTGTTTGGGGTGTGCTCACAGCCTGCTGGGATGTGGTGGGAAGGAAGCATGTAACAGTTTGCTCTGCATTTGATTTGAGGAAGAAACCAAAGTTATTTGCCAGAAAATCTGTTTGAAAATATCTTAACATTATTTCCTATGACCAGGGAAGAGTAAAGAGGAGACAAAGCTTTGAATACCCTTTGTTTTGCACATGGGCTCATGTTGAAGTTGATTCAGATTAACAAGTGGTTTTGAAGCTGAAAAATGGAACAAAAAAGTCCTGTCCTGACCTCAGTCATGCCATGTCTCCTGTCTGCTCTGCCTAGGGAGTGTCAGCTTTGGTCACCCACATTTTGCCATCAGCAAAATGGTGACATCAGCAAGTCCCTGTAAACCTGGGGACCCTCACACCACGTGGGCACATTGCCCCTAACTTCAGTCTTCCCAAAGACTACTACCCTTGTGTAGTCATCTCCTTGTGTCCTTTCCAAAGCATTTGATGGTAATTTCTGTTGCTTTTGCTCCTCAGAGTCAGAGAGGGACAGGGATGCTTCTGATACAACATCTGAGCTGTCAAAGAAGGATGCAGAGGCAGTGGGGCTGCGACGGCGACCAGCGAGGCCATTGGAGCTCGACAGCGAGGGAGAAGAGGGAGATGAAACATCAGGGAAAGAGGAAGAGTCCTCCTCAGAGAAGGAAGAGGAGCAGGAAGAAGAGGGAAGCTTGGTGAAAGCAGCACCTGGCAAGGTATGTTGGTGTGTGGCTGCAGTGTCAATGCTGTCTGCCATTAAAAGGGGGCCTGGTAATGCCAAATGCCAAAGTTCTCTTTTCTAGGACATGAGTGCTCCTGGTGGGGTCTGTGCTTACAGAACCTCTGTCAGGTCACTCCCTCTTCAGGTTCTCTGACAGCCTTCCTGGGAGTCCTGGTGGTTACTGCACTGACAGCCGGGTCACAGGCTCAGGCACTGTTCATTTTTGGCACTGCTTTCTTGCAAAGGAGGAAGAGGAGGATGAGGAGGATGAAGATGATGAGGATGAAGATGAAGAAGACGAGGATGAAGATGATGAGGAGGAGACAGGCATAGACACAAGTGACAAGGAGGAGGAGCAGGACTCCGAGGAGGGTAAGCAGCTCCAGAGGAAGCAGCAAATGTCACCTGTGGGGTCAGCTGTGGTCTCCCTTCTGCCTCTGTGAGCTGATTGTGTTACTTGTGCACCTCCCTTCACTGATGGGCAGTTTTACACAATATAATGCAGAGAGAGATTTGTAATTGTTACCTGTGAGGTTCCCATGACCCCTCAGTCACTGGGTCCTTCTACAGCTCTCCAGCCCCCACCTGATCTCAGCCCAACCTTGCTCAGGGGCACAGGACTCAAACCCAGGTAAATGTGTGCTTGTTTTGTGAAACAGGAGTGGCTGGGGGGAGAAGGGTATTTCAGACAAGGGTAATTTGGCTGCTGATAACTCTGTCCTGTCTATCAGCTTCTGCTCTAGAAGGTGGTAGTTTCCACCTTTTAAGGCTGTAAGTCTCAGTAAAGGGTACAATACATCAAGAGACCCATGTGGGAAGGTGCCACTGCTCCTCACCTGTTAAATGGTGATTGTTAGAAACACCCAGAGACAGGATTTATAAATCTCTGCAAATTTAAATAAATTGGGAGGTCATTCCTTCAAACCCACGTGCTGCTGTTGATGCTGTTTCCACACTTTTACAGTAGAAGGGATATTTGCCCCTGATTGTTTAATTAAGCCAGAATGAAGAGCTAATGGCAGTTTGTTCTTGTAGATGCAGCAAGTCCCTCGTCTTCCAAGGCTGAAGTTGAATCATCTGATGAAAGTGAGGACTCCTCTGAATTCGAGTCAAGTTCAGACTCAGATGATGAAGATGAGGAGGAGGACGATGATGATGAAGATGAGGAGGAGGAAGAGGAGGAAGAGGTGGCTGAAGATCAAGGCAGAGAAGCCATGGTTGCTGAGCCAGAACATGAACCTGCTGCTCTTGAGCTTCCTGATGATGAGAGGGAGACTATTTTGGACCTGTATCCTGTGGATGACTACATGGATGCAACAGGCTTGGGACTTGCCGAGCCAGCTTTGGCAGTGAAAGATGAAGGCAGTGAAGAAATCAAGGCAGGGGAAAGTGAGTGCAGTCAAGCCCCGGGGGCTTCTATTGCTGCTGAAACTCTGAAACACTTGGTTATGGAGAGAGACCAGGAGACAAAACTTATACTCTCTCCCATCTGTAGGCCAGGTATGCTCTTCCATGTGCTTTGGAGTTTTGTTACCACTTTTCCAAGTAAATTTTCTCCCAGTATCCGATATGTATGGGTTTGTATTTCCCTTGTTCTTTTCTTCTTCCAGTCTTGACTCTAGGCTAGGGATTATCTGTTCAGGGAAAGAGGTCTGTGCTGAACTTTCCTTCCTAGTAAGGAGCTTTACATGAGCCATCTGCTACTAAAAATACTGTGGTTACTGTATCCAGAATCTTATCCTGGGCCAGTTTAGTTGGAGTCCTACAGGAACTGAACAGTTGTCATCATCCGAGGGTGACTGATCTGGTGGTGTGGTGGCTGAAGCTCAAGATAGAAAAGCCATGGCTGCTAAAACAGAACAGGAATGTCACTACTGGCTCTTTTTGATTTTCATATCAAAGCAGTATGTGGCAGAGAAGCTGTATAGGGCAGGTGAGTGGAGTCTCAGTTTTATATGGTTCCTAATATTATTTGTGGGGGTTTTTGTCACCTTTTGTCACTCCTTTTAAATGAGTGATGCTTTCTAGTTTTCTGGAAGAAGGAAGTTGTCTTTGAATCAATATAGAGTTGTATTTAATCAAGGAAATTGGAAACCTTTTACTAGAACAGGAGTGAGATGCATAAAGCTTGAGTAATTTGGCAACTGGGGAAAATCTCAAAGTTAAAACTGGAACCACCAGGGAGGGCACATCTAGGGGGGCCTGCTGTGGAGCCTTGGGCAGCACTCGTGTCTGAGGAGTGAGCAGTGTTTTCCCACTTGGAGAGCTGGAAATCCAGGGTGTCTTTCCTTGGCTGCTGCAAAATCTGGAAGTCACAAAGAGGTAAAATGTTAAACTGAGCAGAGCAAAGCTGGTTTTTCCTGAGTTCTTTCTAGAACAGCTCAGTGTGCTGAGAGAACATAAATTTGGAGACACCTGCATTTGTGCAAATTGACATGTGTAAGGAGCTTTCCAGGTAAACTGTGGGAACAAACTTAACCTGCAGCATTGTTCTTGAGCAGCCCAGCTCTGTCACAGAGGAGTTGCAGGGCTGCTCAAGAACAATGCTGCAGGCCCTTCTCCAGCAGCCCTGGTTTGTTCAGCACAAACAGGGAATGCTTCCCTTCCAGCTCTCCAGGCATTTTCACCTCCTTTTATTCTCCCACTTGAAAATGTTATTTTGGGCTGCCTAACAAGATTCACCGTTGATTCCTTTTGGACCTGGCCCTAAGTGGGTAAATAAACTCCAGACAAATGAGACTGCTGCAGGGAGAGCAGCATATAAATTGCCTCATTGATACCATCTGAATGCCTCCTCATCCATTATGAGGGCTTCCCGTTTCCTTCATGTGTTGTTCAGGAGTGTTCTGCTATTCCCTTCATCTCTCCCACCTTGGAGAGCTGAGGGTGCTCCTTGGCCTGCAATTAGTTTAGTTCCCACATTAGAGAAGGTGACAGCTCTGGGCTCTGACAGCTCTCCGCCAAAGTCCTCGCCCCACAATCTGCTCATTCCTTTAATGTCTGTACAAAAGGTTGCCAGGGCTTTTGAAAGCAGAGAAACCTTCGTTCTGGTCTGTGTCGTAGCTAATCCTCAAATTAATAGTGTGGGTTTTTTATGGTCCATTAGGAAAGTGTGTGGTAGTGTCTAATTACTCTACACTCTGTGCCTCCAAAACGTAAAGCACTGGAGTTTTAAAGCCTCCCAGTGGAATTGAGCTGTTCTTAAATTGTGGCATCTTAAACATGTCTTTCCTAGCAAGTGGCAAGTAACCAAGTGGAGGCAAAGCTCCTGATTCTCCTCTCTGTTCCCCTTTCAGAGGAAGAGCCCGAACCCACTTCCATGCTGGAGCCAGAGGTACAGGAAGGTCCAAAGCCTGAATCTCAAGATGAGGAGGCAGCTCTCTGTATCTCTGCTCCGGTGGGAGTCTTTGGAGAGCCTCTGCCCAACAAAAGCAGCTTCTTTGGCAAGTCTGAGGAGAGCAGCTTGGAAGCCCGAGTTAAAGCAAAGCCGCCGTCGGCAGCGGAGGAGGACGAGCGGCTGCCCCGCACGCCTGGACGGGAGGTGATGATCCACTCGGAGCCCGAGACTCTCCTGCTGCCAGCCCACAAGGTGCCATCCTCCATGCTTCCCTTGCCATCGACTCCCGGCAAGGAAGAATCTTTAGTCCCTCCAGAAAAGTTCCCTGAACAATTAACGGTGACCAAAACACCCGTGGAAGATGAGATTCCAAGGACTCCCGGGCGGGACATTTTGGCCAAGTCTTCACACCTCCTCACCAAGTCGCAGAGCACGGACACCGTTCCAGCCACGCCAGGAAGTGATGCTCCCCTTACAGGCAGCAGCTTGACCCTCAGTTCCCCTCAAGTCCCAGGGAGCCCCTTTTCCTACCCATCCCAATCTCCTGGCATTAACAGTGGCATTCCTCGGACTCCTGGGAGAGATTTCAACTTCACACCTACTTTCCCAGAGGCTGGTGCTACCATTCCTTGCCTTCTGTCTGGCAAGAAACAGTCAGAGGATGAGGTAGAAGAGAAAACCTTTAAAGAGCCTCTTGGTGCTTCCCTCACGATCAGCATGAACAGTGTTCCTTCCCCTATCCCCTTTGCCAGCCCCCCGCAGGCAGATTTCCACATGGACATAAGTTTGCCATCTGATGAGCCAATACCTGTAGCAGCCCTGCCTTGCATGCACGGAGGTGGAAGAATGCCCATCGAGGAATGCAAGGCAGAAGTAAAACCCAGTTTGCTCTCCCCAGAAGTACCCCCTGGGGCCTCTATTCTTCCTCCCCCACCACCACCTTCCGTTCTTCCCAAAAGGAGGCCGGGTCGGCCGAGGCGGTCCCCACCTTCTGTCCTCTCTCTGGATATGTACTCGGACAAAACCATAGAACCTCCCCCCATGCCAGTGGCCTTGGTGGAGGGTGCTGTGGGCAAAGAGCTGCTGAGCGGACATCCCGACGCCTACTATGGACTAAAAGACCCTGAAGCCGTCACCCTGGACTTCAGGAATGACGGTTTCCATGACAAAATAGCAGCTGAGACAGTTGCAGAGAAACTGCCATTCAAAGAACTGGAGAACCAGTGGAACGAAGACTTCAAGGATGAAGAAGCTCACGCAAAACCTAGGAGACAGTGGCGAAGGCAGAAGAAAACATCCGAGGAGCTGCCGGTGATCCCTTCCCCCGAGTACTCCCCGCCCCGGCCGCAGTTCAGGCCGCGCTCCGAGTTTGAGGAGATGACCATTCTGTACGACATCTGGAACGGCGGCATCGACGACGAGGATATCAAATTCATGTGTATCACATACGACCGCTTGTTACAGCAGGACAATGGTATGGACTGGCTCAATGACACCCTGTGGGTTTTCCATCCTTATATCCTTTCTCACTGTGTCGGCAGCACGTGTGAGATGCACGAGAAGGTGGTGGGAGAGGCAGGAATAGCGGTTGCTTGGATGGGCAGGGAATTTTAGGCTGTTTTATTCTCTGAAGCTACAATACAAAAATACTGCAGAAGTGGCTGTTTCTGCTGCACGTTCAGTCTGGAAGTGCAGGGACAGTCTGTAGGCACCTCTTCTGGGGAGGTTTCCTTCCTAGATTGAGAAGCTTCTGTCTGCATGTAACCAGACGTTTTCTCCAGCTTGCCTGTGGAATTTCTAGTCTGCACATACAGAGCTTTCACTTGGAGCTAAAACTTGCTGTAAAAATAATCTCACCATCTGTGCCCAAAAGGTTCTAGCAGCTTTAACTTGCTTTGAGTTAGAAATACTGATAAAATCAGTGGTTTCTAAGTGTCACATCAGGGCTCTGCTTGCGTGCAGCCACCAGTAGTGATCTCCAGAGCAGAGCCTAAAAGACTGTTCTAAAAACCTCAGAACTCTCCAGTACTGTTTGCAGGAAGGATGTACAGGTTTATGTGTTGAAGAAGACAAACACACCACCTCATGTGTTGCTAGAGATTGTGTGAAGTTCAGATA
Source organism: Aegithalos caudatus (assembly GCA_013389925.1). Lineage (NCBI taxonomy): Eukaryota > Metazoa > Chordata > Aves > Passeriformes > Aegithalidae > Aegithalos > Aegithalos caudatus. The sequence goes on from WEIU01001942.1 coordinate 39,911, forward strand.
TCTTCCAGATATCCCTTGCTTCCTGCAAGACAGGAAAGCAAAATCAAAAAAGCCCAAACCACCTGAAATAGTCAGTGATAACTAACAAAACCCATAGTGAAAATAAATGTTTCCCTCTCGATAAGGATTATATTGTAACAGCAAAGTTACGCTCACTTTTTAAGCCACTTCAAAATCACCTTGAGTTTGTCGTGTCCCACACTGCATGACAAGTGTGAAGGTACCTGCAGGCTCACCTGCTTTGTAGCAAACCCTCAGCACTCCGATTTGGAGGCCACCACCTCTTGGTTTTTGTGGTCCCTCTGCTTCAGTTTTCTGGTGTCAGAGATGTGTTGTGCCTCACAGGAAGCACTTTTGGGTCAGTCAGTGGTTGTAGCCTTTGTGGCTGTGTTTTTTGGATGAGCTGGCAGCAGTACAGCTCCACTGGCCTTCCAGGAGCCAAAGCCCTGCAGGTGTCTGGAGGTTTGTGACGTGTGTCCCAAGGCTGGTGAGAGCAGCGTCTCTCCAAGGCCTTTGGGCTGAGCAGCATCTCAGTAGTAATGTTACTTTTTGCAATCCCACAAACCTTCCTGATTTTCCAGGCTCCTGGTGTTAGCTCCATGCAACTGTAGCAAGTTTAGTCTGATATCCACCTCTGGCTGTGTTTCTCCTTAACTTCTTGCCACCTACCAGCTTCTCTACCCCCAAGAAGAAGAAGCGGGACGATGGGATGCGGGAGCACGTCACGGGCTGTGCACGAAGCGAGGGCTATTACAAAATTGATAAGAAGGACAAACTCAAATACCTCAACAATAGCCGAGCTTTTGCAGAGGAGCCTCCAGCTGACACACAGGTGAGGAACCCACGAGTGCCAGGTGGGAATGGGATTTGGTTTGACACTGTCACACACAGTAGGTGCTTCCTGCCTTTTGGCGAGGAGGGAGAGGAAGCTGTTGTGTCTCGTTGATTGTCCTGGGGTTGTGTGGGAAGTGTTAATGTTTGATGTCAGGTGTTCCCTGGTGATGTGTTGTAGCACAGGGGGCTGCTCACAGGGAGCCTGCAGGGTGTTGGGTCAGTCTTTGATCACCCATTTGTCCTCTCAGGGTATGAGCATCCCTGCCCAACCTCACGCTTCCACCCGGGCTGGTTCCGAGAGGCGATCAGAGCAACGCAGGCTCCTCTCCTCCTTCACTGGCAGCTGTGACAGTGACCTGCTCAAGTTCAACCAGCTCAAGGTAGATCACCCCCTACTGCAGATTCTGGACCCAAAGACATCCTTTCCCCTTCTGTGCTGTGGCTAATTCAGGGCTGGGGTCTTGGGGTGTCTTCTTCATGCAGTTCCGGAAGAAAAAACTAAAATTCTGCAAGAGCCACATTCACGACTGGGGCCTTTTTGCTATGGAGCCCATCGCAGCTGATGAGATGGTGATCGAGTACGTGGGTCAGAACATCAGGCAGGTAAGCTGTGGGTGAAATCTGAGCAAAACACAGCCCTGGAAGATGTCCTTGAGTATGACAGCAAGGGTTGGAGGTGTGAGCTCTGTGGGCTGGGCAGAGATGGGCATATGGTTTGGAGGTACAAGAGTGGCAATTTCAACAATCCATGGGAACTGAGAACTCAGGTGGAAGAAGCCCATCCTGAACTACTGTGTTTCCAGTTAGGTGTGTGCTCTCTTGGGGTGATGGGGATCACATAAACCCCTATTGCCTGGCACAAGCAGAGCTCAGGGGAGCCTTGTGTAGGTGGCTGCTCCCAGGTCAGTCGTGCAGGGTGGCCTGAGCCTGCCTGGGTTTCTGCAGGTCATTGCTGACATGCGTGAGAAGCGATACGAGGACGAAGGCATTGGCAGCAGTTACATGTTCAGGGTCGACCACGACACCATCATCGATGCCACCAAGTGTGGGAACTTTGCCAGGTTTATCAACCACAGCTGCAATGTGAGTACCATGTTCTCACCTGTCATTGTTCCCTGGCGTGCTGACAAACCTGGGCAGGCCCTGCCAGCCCTGATTGGGGTGCTCAGAAGTGGCAGGGTTGTGATTAAATCTTAATGAGCCACGGTCTGAAGTAGTGTAAAGAGGTGGGAGAGACCTGAGAAATGAAACATGCAGGGAGACTGAGTGCACTCAAGAGCCCTCCTGAGTGTCTTGGGGGACAGTGATGGACACTGAGCAAGCAAATCTAACAAATATTTCCTTAAAACATACCAAATTTCAGCTGTGGGAACAATCTCCTTCTAGTGTCCGCATGGGAAAATATTCCCTGCTGTTTCCCCCTCTGCTCTGTGCTGCAGTCTGTGTTCACATTTGCCTGCCTGGCCAAATTGTTAAACATTGAGCTTCTCTTAACCTGTGACAAATTTGATGGAGCATCATCCAGGCTCTTTTGCTCCACCAGTGACCAGAATGTGGATATTTTGGAGCAGCACAAGGAGGGCTGCTCTGTTTTCTGGCTTCACGCCTCCCTCCCTAGACTTGCTCTGAGTCCAGGCTCTGGAAGCATGGCCGGGGTTGTCTCAGGAAAAGACTGCCCTGTCTTATTTTATCTTGAAATAATTGTGTGGAGGCTGGGAAGCCTGGCCCTCGGGAACCTACCTCATCACCTGTTCTGTCACCCTTGCAGCCAAATTGTTATGCTAAAGTGATCACGGTGGAGTCTCAAAAGAAGATCGTTATCTACTCCAAGCAGCACATCAACGTGAACGAGGAAATTACCTACGACTACAAGTTTCCAATAGAGGATGTTAAAATCCCGTGTCTCTGTGGCTCTGAGAACTGCAGGGGAACCCTGAACTGAACTCAAGGTTTCTCGTCACACTTGCACCTTCGGCCATGTCAAAACTGTGGTAACCAGGTGTGGTTGCACTTTGCCAAAAAAAGAAGAAAAAAAAAAAAAAAAAAAAAAAAAAAGAAAAAAAAAAAAAAAAAAATAAAAAAAAAAAAAAAAACAAAAAAAAAAAAAAAAAAAAAGTTAAAAGAGAAGAAAACCAAGCAAGTTTCGCACTTCTGCCAGGATCATGAGTGAAAGCGAAAAGCGCACACGCTTCCGAGGACTGTTCATGTTTCAGGTGCTTTTTCCTTTTCAGATCCAACACGCACACAAAAAGGTGGCTACCTTTTGTGGCATGGTCTATCCAAACACTAGCTTCTCTGTTCAGTCCCTGCAGTAATGCTCCCTAATGGGATAATGGTACCTTTTTTTTTTTTAAATTGTTCTTATAAACCTTCATCTTTTCATAAATGCTGCTACCTTTTCCTCATCAGTTTTCGTTGGTTGAAAAAGACATTCAACGTTTAAATGTGAAGCAGAGACTGAAAATGCCATATAGGGTTTGTTGGGAGCTTGATTGGCTGAAATTGCACAGATTTCTCAGAGTAAGCTGTAAATAGATGTAAGGTTGATGTTACAGAGCAAGCCAGAGGCTTGAGGGCGTGTGAGTGAGTGTGTGCTTGGGGTGTGTGTGTGTGTGTGGAGTCCACAGTGAGACTGGAGCTGAACTGTCCTGCCTTTTTGTTAGGGATGAGCCTGAACAAGGCCCCTCAGCCAGACCCCGGGGCAGAGTCAGCTCAGCCAGACCTCAGCTCCCCTCCCTGGGCTCTCCTCTCCTTTTCTATGCCATGCTGGTCCATGGGGGATCAAAACCTCTGCAGTTGCACGTGAGAAATCCTTGGATACTTGAGTCACTAGGAAGAAGTGGAGTCAGCTGTGCAGCTGGAGCATTGTGTGCCCTTTGGGGATGCCCATTCCTCAGGGATGGGCTTGTCTTGCTTGCAGGAGAGGCTGAGATTCTGTGGACAGCTCAGCCCCTGTTTGTGCTGTAGAAATCTTAACCTGCTTGCAAGCAAAGACTATGGCCCGTGTTTGTAGCAGGATTTTCTTCCTGTAGATGGGAAACAGGCTGATGTGTGACTTGTATTCATTGTTTCTCACTTTCATCTGCATTTCCCTGCCCTTCCAGTGTTTTACGTGGAGTATTTGCTCTGTCCTTGGATGTGGGAGATGCCTCCTGTGATAGGAGCAAGCTGTGCCCTGCCACTCTCCTCCCTCTGTTACTCAGTAACTTGGCCTGGGGTGGTCCCATCCCTCCAGAAAATCATGGTAAAAGTGTCCCTGAGAGCAATCCTGTCCCCCCCATCTGTAGCATCTAAATTTGGTAGGCATGTTTTAAAATTATTTCTCAATATATTCTGTCCTTGTAGATGTGCTGAGGTGAAGGCTGCAGTTCTTCAAGAGGTTCCATTTAAAAATGGGACCAAACACCAAAAAAATACTGCTTTGGATGAGACCTGGAAATGTTACACCACTGTTCAGGTATAGACAGGATCAGTTTTTCAATTTGCATTGAATTTCTCCTGCTTTAAAAGTAGAGATTAGTCATACTAAACCCTTTTTAATTGGCTTGTAAGGGGAAGTTGCAATGTCATTATGAAATGGGAAGATTATCTGCATAACTAAACACCTTCTCCCCACAGAACAAATTGCACAGCTGTATTCTTGTGTTCTTTCCAAACCTCCACGAGCAGAGGTGACAGCCTTGCAAAAGAGGTTCCTGAAAGGTTTTTCAGCTGTTCCATGGACTTGCCAGGCCTGCACATGGAGCTTGTAATGTAGGTTAGACCTCTGCCTCTGAATTTCTTCTCCAGACAAAAGGCCTGAGAGTGCAGGAACACACAGACTGCTACCAGCTGCCTTAACACCACCTGTGTTCTGTCTGAGGGTGAGCAAATTGGCTCTGAGATTGGACAATCCATGGTCCATCTCTGCTTTTGTTTCAGTTCAGTTTTGTTGTTCCCCCCCTCTTCTCCATAAATCTCTCCAGCAACTTGGTGACCCAGAACCTAAAATTTTGAGAAGCACAAGTTTCTGTCCCTGAATGTTGGTTGGAACTGCAGTGATGGCCTTTGGGAGTTAAACCAGCTGCTCAGTTTAGTTGTTGTTTTTCTGAATGAGGTTCAATGTGTTGGCACCTCCACAGCTTGGCCTGTGACTTTCAAGGCTTTGGAAATGCACAGAAGTTTCCTGTGTGTCAGAACTGAAGGCCCTGTCCTTGGCCTTCTCCCTCTGTGCTCCATCAAACCAGTGCATTAAGGGTGGATTAATCCCAAATGGCGCAGCCCTGAGAGCCTGCTGGCACTTCTGTGTTTGCCAGCATATCTGTGTGCTCTGGATGGGATCAGCCCCTGCAGTTTGCCTTAATCCTTGGGGAGGAAGGTCACTGTCACCTTCAGGTCCTTCACCCTGTGTTTTTAGGAGCACCAAAGGGATTTGGGTGCCAAAGACCATGAGCACCTAAACCACTTGGGTACTGCTGAAACTGCCTGTAATTCATCCCCTTTTAGGATCCCAAACAATGTGAGTTTTTAGAAGAGCTGATCTCTCAGTAGTTCCCCAGGAAGAAACAAAGCTGTTGAAGCCACAGCACTTCTGAAAAATCATGTTAGTCTGGTCTCAAAGCCAAACCTGAGGCTTCTCTTTTTTTCCCCCATAAATCTTGGCTTGCAGAGTCCCACCTGGGAGATCTTTTATCTTGGACTGGGAAGCTGCCTGACCTCCTAATAAATCATTTTATGGTGAGGATTCCCAAGTCTGGTGCAGTGATTTCCATGGGTGCCCTGTCCCTGCCAGCCCATGGGGTCTCTTTGGGCCAGGGAAGCCCTGCAGCCACAGATGTGGTTTGGAGATGCCTCAAATCCTTTGCCTTGTACTTGGCAAGGGCTGGGATGAGAGGAGGGCAGGAGCTGTGTGGTTCACATTCAGTCCTGGCACCCCATGGAAACAGTGGCAGGGATAAAGAGGAACCTCACCAGCACATGCTGCTCCCAGGGCTGCAGTGCCTTTGTCCACTGACAGGCCATCCCCAAATTTATTGTCACTTCAGTTTGAGCCTAAGACAAAAAAAGAGAGAGACATTTACAGTGCTCCCTGCAAAATTCCATCAGGCTGGGAGGAATGGCCCAAGGGAACAGAGCAAAATTATGGAAATAGAATTTAAACCATTAGTTTGCAGCTGTGGGAGGTCAGGGTGCAGGTGCAGGATCCATGTGGTTCCCACCTCTCTGCAGTCCCAGACTGGTCCCAGACTGGTCTGGGGATGGGGCTCATCCTGCAGTTATTTATGTTGTATAGAGCAGTTTATTTCTACAAGGAAAGAAAAACAACCATCATTTTAAACTCCAACAAATTACACAGTAGTTTGGGTTCTGGTTTTTGTGACCTTTTTCAGGGATCATTTCAGTGCATTTCTGTACAAAATAAAAAAAATTAATGAAAAAAAAGGATTTTGAAGTATAAAAAATGCATCTTCTGTACATAGGCGAACTCAAGAATCTTCTCTTCAAACACTGTTTCTTGTAGAAACATGTTGAAATTTTTTTGCTGATTTCTTTGTACTTCAAGAGCATGTAAATAGTTTATTAAAAGTGACTATTGTAATTTGGAGTTCTTTTTAAACAGATTCCAGCTCTAAAATCATGTCAAGATGGGGAGGAAGAAGGACTGAGTATAGCAAAGGAGCTGGTGGCATTTACAGCTTGTGTCAAGCTTTGTATAATGTAAATTCTGTATAAATACGGGGGTTTTTTTGTCAAATAAATAGATAAAATTAGAAGCATTAAGAAACTGAAGACAAAAAATTGCCAAGTCAAGGCTTCTTCTTTCCCCCCCCCCCTCAGTCTGAAACCTAATGTGCAAAATCTATTTATTTCAAGCGAGGAAATGTGTACAGTCTAATAGACACCCTAAAATGTATTTAAGCGAATTTGCAACTGGATTTTTTCAGTTTAATATTTGTTTTGTTTTTATGAGTTTCCTCCTTAATTGCCACTGTAGGATTTGTCCAAGTGAAAAGAAACACATCAAGAAGGACACTCTCAAACAATGGGGCAGTTTTGAAGCAAAGTGGAAGAACACCCAGCTCCCAATTGCAGTTTTCTGGTTTTAATTCCCAGTGTGGAAATCAAGGGCCTCCTTTAAAAGTAGGCAGGTCAAATGCTTTGCAATAAATTAAAAAAAAAATCTTTTTTTCCTAAGTTCCTTAAAAAAAAACCCCAATGCTTTGAAGATTTAAGATTTCTGCTTTTTCTTTTGTTAAGCAAATTTATAAATTTAGGGATGTTTTGTGCATATAGAATCTGTCACCAGTATGTATCTTGTTTTGAAGAAAGTGTTTTTGTTGTGGATGTGTCATGCTGTATATATTTGTTCATATTTTTGTGAATTGAATACTATGTACCATTGTATTATAGTAACTTTTATAAAGCAAACCATAAATATACTGACTTTTCTTACAGAAAAAATTATGTTGTGCTTAATATATTACCAGGGCAGCTCTTTGCTCTTAGACCTGTGCTGGGAGCTGTGGGAGCTCAAGGAGGCAGATGCAGAACAAGAACAATGTGAAGAACTGATTTTCAGCAAAGTTTACCAAAAATATTAATTCTGATGAGCAGGACGTTAATTTAAGCAACATCATAGTGCATGAAGGAAATATGTGAGTGATTCTAGTCTCTAAACTTCAAGAAATGTCTCAATATTAACAACCTTGACAAGGTTGAAGCAGAGCTCTCCTGACAGTGAACCAGGAGTCCCAAACATGTCCAGCCTCTGCAGGTCCCTGTTCCTGCAGCTTCTGCCCTGGATTGCTCTGAGTTCATATCCTTTTTTTCTGTATTTAATTTAACTTTACAGAGGCAAAAGCCCTTAACCACCAGGTGAGGTGTCAGTGATGTGTAAGGCTGTTGTGGCCAGAGGCTCTTTGCTTTCTTCCTTTTGAAATCAGTTTATTCAAGTTGCCAGGAGCTGGACTTGGATGATCCTTGTGGATCCCTTCCAGAATATTCTGATTGTATGGAATCTGGATTAGATCTGCTCCCTGGGATCCAGAGAGGGGGGAGCTGGGGGAGCTGCTCAGGCCCGTGTACCCCAAAGTGGGGGCTGCTTCTGGGGGGCTGTGGGGGGTCAGGGTGGCCTTTCTGAGCTTTTATTTAAAAAGAAATACCTGGAGCAGGGACAAGTGGAATGGCTGATGGAGGAGGAGGTGGAAGAGACAAGACAGAGGCTGTAGGTGACTTCCCAGCTCAGCTGCATTCCTCAGGTGAGCACAGGGCAGGGCTCAGCCAGGGGGGCTGGGGACAGGACTCGTGTCCAAGGAGCCCATCCTGAGCTGAGGGCTTGGGCTGCTCGGGGTCTGAGAGCTCCCATGCTGGGAAACTGGGAACGGGGGGGCTGTGGGGGGTGGCTGTGCAACAGTGGGAGAGCCCAGGGTGTCCTGCAGCAGCTGGGCTGAGGGTTGTGACAGGGAGTGCTGGATCTGCAGCCCCTGGAACACACAGGGACTCCCCAGGCACTTGGGCCATGTCAGAAAAGGGATTTATTGTGCTGGGGAGGAATTCCCTGTGCAAAGGACAGCGACAACACCAGAGCAACACCCAGAGGGGACTTTGCACATGCAGCCAGGATCTGAGCCAAGGAATTGCTGCCAAGGCCAGCAATTACTGCTTGAAACATGGGAGAAACTCCAACCCATCATTAATGCAGGAATTTACAGGTATTAGAGCAAGACTCTGTTGCCTTGGGAAGGCTGAAATATGTAAATACAATTAATTCTCATTCCAGAGTATTGGAGCTATCCTAAAACCATGTTTATTCTCAGCAAATTCAAATTCAGGATTGAGTCTAAAAGCAATTAAACCAAAATCTTACAAAAGGAGATGAGCAGAGAGGCAAACGCCTCCGTGCTTTCGCAGCTTCCCGTGTAGCTAAAATTAAAACTTAGGATAGACTAAATTTGAGCACTCCCAGTTGTTTCTTCTGTCTTCCTCTGTAGCTGCGTGTCTTTGGCACATGCCTTAAATCTGCCCTTTGTTAAGAATTCCGTGGTTTGGATCAGATTAAGCTGCTTTTTGAGAGTGTTTTGCTATTTCCCACGCCCCATTTCCCAGGAAGTCACCAAAGGGCAGTGCCAGGGCTGGGCTGGGAGAGGTCTTGGGTCCTTTGACATCGTCCAGCTTGGCAGTGGCTTCCCTGGGTTTGTAGCACTCAAGTCTGGGCTATTTCCCAAAACATCGAGTGTCTCCCAGTTCATCAGGGATTGAGCTCCTTAGGGGGGAGGGCAGCGCCTCCTGCCGTCCTCTACATGCGCTTGGTGTCCCCGTTGGGCTCCAGGACAGTCAGGTTTCCTCTGGCATCCTGATCCATTTCTATGGCCTCAAACAGAGACTTGAAGTTCCCGGCGCCGAAGCCCTGCGGAGACGGCAACGTTACGGACCAGGGGCTTGGGGCCCCGAGGGATCCTGGCCAGGATCACAGGGACATCCTCAAACCAACCTGGTGGTTGTGCCTCTGGATCACCTCCAGGAAGACAGTGGGTCTGTCTTGAACTGGTTTGGTGAAGATCTGCAGCAAGTAGCCTTTTTCATCAAAATCCACCAGGATTTTCAGTTCCTGGAGAAAAGAAATGAGGCGACGGCTCGAAGACCCACAGAGGAGCAAGTGGGGCTCTCTGTGTCTCTCATCCCTGCAAAGCACTTTGGGAGCTGGTCCAGCCCTGGATAGGCCTTTTCCCTCTCTGACTCACCGCCAGCTTGTCAATGTTCTCCTTCACTTTGATTTTGGCAGTTTTGAGCCTCTCCCGCAGCACCTGGTAGTAGCTGGAGGGCACATCCATGAACTGCATGCCCCTCTGCTTCAGGTTGGTGATCTGCAAGGCAGGGGAGAGCCAGCAGGGCTCAGTTTGGGAGGGGTTTGTGCCAGGAGCATTTCCTGGGATGGGCAGTGTCAGGACACAGCCAACCTCAAGCATGAGAACCTGCCTCATCATTTCACTTTGGCACCAGGAATGGGCAGGCCCAAGATGCCCTCCCTGGGCACTGCAGAGAGCTGTGCCAGGATCATGCCAGCTCTGATGGAACTGATGCCTCTGGAGGCTCTTTGGTCTGGGGAGGAGCCCAAACCTGTGTGCTCAGCAGCAGCTGGGCTCAACCCAGACCTGCCCCTGGCCCAGCTGAAGGTGGGTGATGGGCTGTGGGGCTCAGCCTGGCAGCCTGGCTGCCTGAGTCCCCCCAGCACCCAGCAAGGACAAAGGTGCCACCAAGGGCCCTGCAGACCCTGATTGCTTTAAGCTGGAAGGACAGCTTAAAGACAGCTTAAAGGGATAGGTGCAGGCAGGTCCCTTTGCAGTGACTCCCTGGGCAGTTAATCCTGGTTGTAAAACAACCAAGGCACAAAGCCCATTGGCTCTGTGTCCTTGTACCCTGGCAGGGTCATGGTCCACCCTGTGACAAGCACCATGCCCAGAGCTGGGGCAGGGAGATCCCAGGGCAGGTGAGTCCCAGAGCAGGGGGTCCCAGGGCAGGGGGTCCCAGGGCAGGGTTGTCCCAGGGCAGGGGGTCCCAGGGCAGGGAGATCCCAGGGCAGGGGGTCCCAGGGCAGGGAGATCCCAGGGCAGGTGAGTCCCAGGGCAGGGGGTCCCAGGGCAGGGTGGGTCCCAGGGCAGGGGGGTCCCAGGACAGGGGGTCCCAGGGCGGGTGAGTCCCAGGCCAGGGGGTCCCAGGGCAGGTGAGTCCCAGGCCAGGGGGCCCCAGGGCAGGGGGTCCCAGGGCTGCACTCACTGCTGAGATGATGTCAGGGGTGTTCAGTGCGATGTGCTGCACTCCAGCCCCTCCGTAGTAGTCAATGTATTCCTGCAGGGAAAAGATGCCACCATGGTAGTGACAGCACAGCTACAGCTGTGAAGGGGTGGGTGTGGGCTTAAAAATATACAGGAAAGATCAGCCCAGGGGCACCATGGAATGACAAAGACACTGTTGAGATCAGGGTAAACTGGCTCTTCCCAGCAGCTTCCCTGGGGTTTGCCAAGCAGAGCCAGGATTGCTCTCTAGCAGCCACTTCAGCACTGCAGGTCTGCTCTGGCTCCAAATCACTGACCCTTGGTCCCTTTCCCTTCACCAAGCCCCCTCTAGAAGTGGAGNGAGATGATGTCAGAGGTGTTCAGTGCGATGTGCTGCACTCCAGCCCCTCCGTAGTAGTCAATGTATTCCTGCAGGGAAAAGATGTCACCATGGTAGTGACAGCACAGCTACAGCTGTGAAGGGGTGGGTGTGGGCTTAAAAATATACAGGAAAGATCAGCCCAGGGGCACCATGGAATGACAAAGACACTGTTGAGATCAGGGTAAACTGGCTCTTCCCAGCAGCTTCCCTGGGGTTTGCCAAGCAGAGCCAGGATTGCTCTCTAGCAGCCACTTCAGCACTGCAGGTCTGCTCTGGCTCCAAATCACTGACCCTTGGTCCCTTTCCCTTCACCAAGCCCCCTCTAGAAGTGGAGGCAGCCACTTGGATAAACCACCAGCATCCACTCACCTGGATCTGGGATTTCTTCTTGCCAGGTGCTGGCTCATTGATGGGCATTTTGATGGTCTCCTCGTAGTTGGTGACCACGATGGAGCGCAGGGCACTGAACTCGGTGTGCAGCTGCTTGTCATCCACTGACCAGAAGCGGTGGAAGAGCAGGTTCTTCTGGTACCTGCCCAGGTCACAGGGGGCACAATCAAGCCCACAGTGATGAAGCTCTGCTCTGCTTTATTAGCCCTGTCAGAAGCTGTGAGAGCAGCAGAGCTGTGCTGCTGCTCCATCCCAGCTCCCACCAGCTGTCCCCTCCCTTACCAGTCCGCCACTGGCACCATCTGGAGGTCAGGCTGGTTCCCCACAACGTGATCAACGAAGCTGAGCTTGGTGCTTGGTCTGTTGGGGGGAAGCCAAGGAGGGCCTCAGCCAGGCTCAGGGGTACCCCACAGCTCGGGGGGGCCCAGGGCAGGGCTGTGGGGCCTGTCCAGCTCCTTGGTGGGATATCCCACCAGAACACGATGGCAGAGAGCCTGGCAGGACCCTCTGGGATGTACTCACAGCTTGGACAGCAGGGGGTCCTTGAAGAGGGGCTGGTGGTACCCAGGGAGGAACAGGCCCTTGTAGTTGAGCTTTTCTATCAAGGTGTGGGTGGTGTCACCGTACTGTGAGGGGGGAAAGTGGTTGTGTTTTGGCTTTGTTTATGTTAGGGGCTCCCAGGTGCAGCCAGCTCCATGGCCCTGCCCTGCCACTCACCGTCTGGATCACTGCAAACTTCACCTTCCCAAATTTGTCCTGCTCCACCCAGGGCTCCTTCACCACCACAGCACCACGCTCCCTGGCTTTCTGGACAGAAGGAGAGAGATCCTGTCCTGCCACAGCTCCCCCAGGCCAGGGGGAGACATCCCCAGGCCCTCCCTGCCTGCCCTCACCGTTTTTTGGGGCTGTGTGGGAGGGGGTGGAGGGGCTGCCCACCTGCACAATGAAGTCACAGTCCTCCACTTCGAAGGCGACGTCCTTCACCCCATCACCGTGCTTCACCAGGTGCTCCCCCATCTCTGCCCGGAGCAAGAACAGCCACAGGCATGAGCAGAGCTGCTTTGCTCTGCCAGGGCCATGTCCCACTCCCTGCCCCCCAGGGACACCTACCCTCATTCCCTGGGTTCAGAGCGGATGAGAAAACAAACACGATCTGCCGAGGAAGAGGAGGAGAGGTGAGGATGGAGCTGTAAGTGATGGGTCTGGCAGCACCCACGTGTCTGACACCACCTCACCTTTCCCTGCCCTGGCAGTGGCCCCCGTCAGGGGCTCCCTTACCTTGTCCTGCTTGACGACGTGTGACACCACCTCCCTGCTGCCGGTCTCCAGCCCCCGGTACGCCAGCTCCTCGAACCCCAGCTTGTTGCAGTAGTAGGATGCAGCCTGTGGGCAGGGAAGAGTCCCTCTGGTTGAGGCTGCAGTGCTGGTGGCCCACAGGCCATGGAGAACAGCCACCATGGCAGGTACAAGTCACACTGCCCTGCGTGTGTATGAGAACAGGCAGCAGCTTCTCTGCCTCCTCCAGCAGCCCAGGGGGAAGAAATAGGGGCAAGAAAGGGCTGGGACTGAGGAAAAAGCCCAAATTCAGTGGGAAGTGCTGCTTCCAGAACTTTCTGCGAGGGCTGCCACGGAGCAGGAAACATCTCTGCGTGTCCTCTGTTCTGCCAGGTTGGGTGAGAAGCAGCTCTGGTGTGAAGCAGGGGGTGTTTGAGATACAAGGGATGGAGAACAGGTGCCCTGAGCCCAGCTCTGCAGGCTGGTGGCCACAGCTGAGCCCAGCCACGTGCGCTGGTTCAGGGCCCTGCACGCCCCCGGCAGCCGCCCCCGCCTTGCGCAAGGGCCCAAGGCCAGGGCCGGGCTTTGGGACACGGCACATCCCTGGCACGGGGGCTGCTGGGATGGACCAACGCCCCCCTGGCAGCCAATGCCTGTCCTGGTGTGGGAGGTGTCCCCTGGCACGGCTGTCCCCTGGCACGGCTGTCCCCTCACACGTGTCTGGCACCCACAGCCTCTCACCTGCTTGGCATTGCCGACCCAGAAGGTGATGGAGTGGAAATGGATGAAGCGGCCTCGTTGGGGCTAAAAGGAAGGAAAACAGGGCTGGAAGCTGCTGCTGCTGCCTTTCCTGCAGCACTGCTTGGCTCCAGAGCAGGGGGAAGCAGCAGCTGTGACTCTGAAAATGCATCTCCTGGAAATGCATCTGAATTAACTGGGTAGAACAGACCCCAGTGGTGATTTTCCAAAATGATTTACAGGCAAGTTCCACAGGATCCTGCACTGCAGGTTGGAAGGTACAACGCCCCAATTTGCCTGTGCCCACAGCCACGGTCCCAGTTCTCCCAGTGAGCTGCCCACCTGCAAACCTTGCAGTGTTAAAGATTAATTCTTCCACAAAAGCTCTTACACAACCACCAGTGCCAGGACAGAGCTCCCTTCGCTCTGTTCCCCACCACTGCCGAGTCTGGCACAGGGCACCCAGCACTGGAAACACTTTAAAAGTGAAAAAGGTGGCAAAAAAATGCAGCATTTGGGAATAAATGTTGCATGGAATGAAGATTTTGCTTAAGGTTTGGTTTCCCTGGGAAATACCCATCATCTCCTGTTTGTCACTCTCCTCCCAAAACAGAAATTTCAATGATTAATACTACTTTACAATGAGGATCATGTGTGGCCCAGCAAGAGCAGTTTTATTTCTGATTTCAACAGGGGATTTCTGATTTCAACAATCAAGGAACTGCTACAATCTGCACTAAAATGACTGAAGTTTCACACCAGGCAGAGGGGCAGGACAGGGACTCAGCTCTTACCTTTTCTCCCTTGTCTGTGTAGGATGTCTGAAAGAGAATGAGAGAAGAAACACATTAGCAGGACAGGCAGGTACAGCAGCCCCCAGGGAGCTGAATCCAAAGGTCAGGCTGTGAGGAACAGCTCTGCTGTGTCACTTCCAGCACCGACACTGCAAAATCCGAATTCAAGCAGAACTTAAATCTTCCAAGGTGTCCCGTGCTATGGAGCCCCGGACATTTGAATTAATTCCCGTCTGCTGCCCCTCACCATTTCTGTGACCTGGCGATGTGACAGAAGCAAAGAGAACGAGAGAATGGGAGGGCTTTCAATATAACGGCGGGACTGGGAGGCTCCTCCTCGGCCCCACCTTCTCCCCCCACCAACCCAGGGATGTGTTTGGTTTGGGCAGTTCCAGCCCAAAGCTGTCACCGGGGCCGTGTCACGGGTCCTTGCAGCCGCGGCTGTGGCACCGCGGGGTGAAACGTGGAGGCTGCTGAGGGTGGGTGTGCAGCACACGCGGCTCTGCGGAGGGTTGGGACCCTGCTGACCCCACAGCCAAATCCCTGCCCCGTGTGTGCCGGGGTCACAGGGGGGTGACGCAATTTGGGCAGCACATCCCCCGCTCCGCCCGCTGCCCCCGGGGACGTTCACCCCTCCTTGGGGACATGTCATCATGGCCAGCGCTGAGCCAGCGCTGCCTGCAGAGCCCAGTTGGGTGTGTAGAGGTATCTGGCACCTTCAATCCCGGTGAGCCCAGCGCTTCAGGGTCCCCAAAATGTGGGACAGCAGGAGGAGGGGGCAAGAAATGGCCCTGCTGGGGAGACACCAGTGCACAAACTCCACCTGAATGGGAGTGGTGGGAAGTCGGAGTCATCCGCAAGGCCAGAGAAGACGAACACAGGGAGCTTGGATGGGTGCCAGGGGCACAGAGGACAGGGGTGGGGGTCTCGTGGTGGGGCTGTCCCCTGCTGCCACCCTCCCTGGGACATGGATGCCACGCAGCACCCGGCAAGAGTGCAGGGGCACAGACTGGAGAGGGGCTAGCAGCAGCAACAGGGTCATGACATCGTACAGCACGGCTGTGTCACCCAGTGATGCTGACACCGCTGTGCCACTACATGCCACCATCAAAGCTGTTAAACTCGCTGATGCTGACACTGCTGTGCCACCACATGCCACCATCAAAGCTGTTAAATTCACTGATGGTGACACCGCTGTGCCACTACACGCCACCATCACAGCCACTCCATGGCACCACCACAGCAGGGTGATCCAGCGACAGTGACACCGCTGTGCCTCAGTGGCACTGATGCAGCTGTGCCAGCTCGTTATTGCCGTCGCTGTGTCACCGCTGTGTCACCGCTGTGTCACTCCCGTGTCACCCCCGCTCAGGCCCCGGCCCCAAGTTGGCACCGCCCACCCGGCGTTATCCCCGCCCCTTTCCGCCCNAATGGCCCTGCTGGGGAGACACCAGTGCACAAACTCCACCTGAATGGGAGTGGTGGGAAGTCGGAGTCATCCGCAAGGCCAGAGAAGACGAACACAGGGAGCTTGGATGGGTGCCAGGGGCACAGAGGACAGGGGTGGGGGTCTCGTGGTGGGGCTGTCCCCTGCTGCCACCCTCCCTGGGACATGGATGCCACGCAGCACCCGGCAAGAGTGCAGGGGCACAGACTGGAGAGGGGCTAGCAGCAGCAACAGGGTCATGACATCGTACAGCACGGCTGTGTCACCCAGTGATGCTGACACCGCTGTGCCACTACATGCCACCATCAAAGCTGTTAAACTCGCTGATGCTGACACTGCTGTGCCACCACATGCCACCATCAAAGCTGTTAAATTCACTGATGGTGACACCGCTGTGCCACTACACGCCACCATCACAGCCACTCCATGGCACCACCACAGCAGGGTGATCCAGCGACAGTGACACCGCTGTGCCTCAGTGGCACTGATGCAGCTGTGCCAGCTCGTTATTGCCGTCGCTGTGTCACCGCTGTGTCACCGCTGTGTCACTCCCGTGTCACCCCCGCTCAGGCCCCGGCCCCAAGTTGGCACCGCCCACCCGGCGTTATCCCCGCCCCTTTCCGCCC
>WEIU01001942.1:56254-78789 GCA_013389925.1 Aegithalos caudatus
TGGTGGACGCCGAGGGCTTCCCCCGCGCAGACATCGACCTGTACCAAGTGCGCACCGCCCGGCACAACATCATCTGTGAGCGGGGATCGGGGGGCGGGCGGGGGGGCCCTTCCCGGGGCCGCGGGGCCGGGCCGCGCCCCCATCCCGCGGGATGAGCCAGCGAAACCGGGATGTGCGGGGAAAACGCGGCCTCTGCCCGGGGACAGACACTGCGTAACAGCGCTGACACCGCGTGATTCTCTGAAACCCCCATCTCGCTCGTTGTAATTCCTCATAACTGGAACCCAGGGCTGCGCTGAGCCTGTCCTGCTCAGCGCTCGGAGCTGCCGCCTGGGCTGAGTCAGGAAAATGCTTTTGTCCACGTGTTGCTGCAGCGGCACTGAAATTCTGCCACTGCTGTGGAGCCATTTGGGATCTGTGAAACGCAACAAAGCTTTTCTGTGCAATTTGTAGCATAAAATTTGGGTAGGAAACAGCTTGGTATTTATTTCATCCCAGGCTTTCCCAGTGCCCTGACTTTCAGGATGAGTTTTTCTCTTTATACATAACAGCAGGTGACTTAATGGAAAAAAGACTTAAGCTGCTCGCTGAGTTCTAACAGATCATGGGCCCCCCAGCCCTTCTGCCTTTGCATGTTTACCAAAATTCATAGGGTGGTTTTCTCTGTGCCTTTTACTGATAAACATCTGCCGGGCTGGCACTGGGCCCCAGCAGATAGAGCAGAGGTTCTCGCTGAGATCAGACAGCCAGGGCACTGCTCTGCATGGCTGTAGAGGAGAGCAGCTGCTGAGAGCCCTTGGGGAAGCCTCTCCAGCTCCCTGTGTGCTCATGGTGTCACCCACAGGTTTGCAGAACGATCACAAGGCCCTGATGAAGCAGGTGGAGGAAGCTCTGCACAAGCTGCATGCCCGGGAGAAGGAGAAGCAAGCCAAGGATGAGGCGGAGGCCTTGGCCGAGGCCATGAGCCAGAACCAGAGCCTGCCCCAGGCCTTTGCCAAAGTGAACGCCGTGAGCCTGGGCTCTCCTGCCAGTGTCTCGGTACGTGGGGCACAGCTTGTGGGGCACAGCTCGTGGGGCACAGCTCCTGGGGCACAGCTTCTGGGGCACAGCTCATGGGGCACAGCTCATGGGGCACAGCTCCTGGGGCACAGCTCGTGGGGCACAGCTCCTGGGGACAGCTGTGTCTGGAGCCAGACAGCTCATGGCTCCCTCTGCCCCTTGTTAATAACTGGGAAGTTGATTAGGGTGTCACTGGGGTTGGGGTGTCCTGTGAGGGGGCTGGTCACTGTACAGGGATGAGATGGGTGTTCTCTGAGCTGTATCCTGGCACCACACAGCTCCTTCCACACCTCCCTGACCATTCCCAGCCTCAGTATTTCTCTTCCCATGAAACAGAACAGAGGAATGAGCACTTACCTCTCCCTGTGGCCACGGAGAGGCTGTAGTGCTGTTCACTTGCCTGAGTGTGAGAAGTGTTGTAGCACATCTCTCTCCCTGTGGCTGGGTGAAGGATGATGCTCCTGTGTTATAACCTGTGATATTGGAGAATGCAGATGCTCATCCCTCTTCTCTGTCCAGGGACTTCAAGTTGATGATGAGATTGTGGAGTTTGGATCTGTCAATGCAAAGAACTTCCAGAACCTGCAGAACATCGCCACGGTGGTGCAGCACAGCGAGGGGGTGAGCTCATTCCTGCTGGCACTGCATTCTCTTGCTATCTCTGCTGGCCACAGCTTTTTCTATGGAACTTGGATCTCTGGAATCATCACTTCCGTGTCAGAAACAGCGTCAGATTCACTCTGTGCTGTTGTAGCCTTGTTCTCTCACAGCACTGAGCTATTTGCTCATGAATGGAAGAGCTGAGAGGTGTGTGCTCTTTGCTGTGAACATCACTGTTCTCCCTGGGGACTCCCTGCAGCAGCATTGCTGTGCCACCCTCGTGGACTGGCCAGAGAAGCTGCCACAACCATTAAGTGCTTGGTGGTGGAAGTGAGGGATCTTCTGGAGATGACTTCACACAAAACACTCTCTCCTTGCAGTTACAGCCACAAGAGTTGGAATGGGCACTGCTGCAGAACAGTTTATTGGGCTTAATGTTCTGGTGCTTCAGAAGAAGAAGGAAGAGAGCTGACTTTGTGTTGGAAAAGTGAAATATTTTGGTTAATTTTAAATTTTTTCCTCTCTTTCAGAGACCCCTGAGCGTGACTGTGATCCGTGGTGGCAGAAGGGTGCACGTGGGGCTGACTCCAAAGCGCTGGGCTGGGAAGGGCCTCCTGGGGTGAGCTTCTGTTTCACTTGCTGGAAGGGAAGAGGCTTTCACCAGCTCAGGGCACGTTTCCTGAGCAGGGCCAGCCCTGGCTGTGTCACTGCCCAATGTGACAGACCTCACCAGGGAGCTGGAGGCTGCTGGTTCTGCACAGGGGTACAGGGAGTCAAGTTCCATCAAACATGAGCACAGGGAGAAAGATTTCTGTGGCTGGTTTGTCTGGTAGAGGAAGCCAGTGGAGGAGGGTTGTGGTGGGTCTGATCCATCCCATGTCAGGTCTTCTGTGCCTGTTTGAGAAAGGAAATTTAATATTTCTTTCTACACTATTCTTTTTCAGCTGCAATATCATTCCTTTACAAAGATGACCATGGCGTGAAGAACAATAAAGCTGAAGCTTGTGCCTGTTTTCTGGACTCTGATCTGGTTTGAACACTTCCCTACGTGGTGTTGCTGTGACCTCTGATACCTCTGAAGGGTTCTGGCAGAGCTGGGCCTGCCTGCAGTTCAGAATTGCACTGGTTGGCAGGTGGAACCTGCAGAGCTGTGAGATGTGGCTTCTCATCTCTTCCACCTTTAGAATTTAGAATAAGGCTCTAGAGAGACCCAAATCACACTTGATACACGCTCCAAAGAGCTTGAAATGCTCTTGTTTGGTGATAACAGAGCATTCCTTTTCTCTCCCCTTTAAAACTCCTCATTGAATATCATGTAATATATGCTAAAAAGTCCTAGAGCAGTTTTGGATGCCTGTCATAGTAGATGACAGACAAGAGATATGCAAGTTTGATACTTCATCTTCCCCATGTTGCCACAACTTTTAAAATCACTGAACATACTGAAAGGATTTTTGGAATGTCCAGTTATTTTAACACAATGAGGTAAGGAACAGGGGTTATAATTCTACTTTTGGAACTTCTAGTAGTTTATCTAGTCATGATAAAAGCACTCCTAATCTGGCTTCTCTCTATTTTCTTTTACTTTTAAAAAAAATTTATTTGAAGGAGTTGATTTTGGGGTGTTTTCCTGGTTCCAGCCAGGACAGGGTTTACTTTTTTGTGCCTCCCATTCTCTCCATCCTGCTGCAGGAGCACTGGTAGGAATGGGTGAGTGGCACATGGTCTGGGGTGTTTTCAGTGGGAACAGTAAATTGGGGAATACCATTCCTAAACCATGACAGGTGCATGCTGTTAGAAGGGATCCTGGGAATGACTGGTTTGTTTGAAGCTTATTTCCAGTTCAACGTCAAAATAGTCTCCCAAGACAATAAAACTGAGTATTGCCTCTCTCTGTTCTCATAGCAGTCATTATTTGGGGCAGCCTCTCCGGGTCCGGGAGATAATGGGAGCTGATAACAAATCTCCTTTCCGCTCCCAGCAGGGTGTGAAGCTCTTTCTGGGTAGAAGGAAAAACAAATTAAGTTTAGAATTTGTTATTATTTGAGCTTAACAGCAAGGCTGAGGTCAACAGCTGGGAGCGTTTGGAGCTGATTATCTGCAGGGGTGAAAGTGAGAGCCTGGAGTGAGCCCTGGGAGTGGATTCCCTGTGCAAGTGCTGTCGTGGCAGAGAGCTGGGGACCGGCAGATGATTTTTGTGGCTTTCACTTCTCTTGTCCTGCTCGGGAAAGCCACTGGAGCAGAGCTGCCTACAACTCCTTGTGGAGGCATCGGGTAAAGATCCCTCATCCCATTTCCCGGGCAGGACGAGGGTTCAGTCCCGAACGGCTCCGGCTTTGCCAAGAGGGGCTTTGTGGCAGCCATGAGCGGGATTTAGGCTTGGGTAGGGTGAAGGGATGAATGTTCCCTACTCCCGGTCCCCGCTTTGGGCGGGGTGGGAAGCGCTGCCTCTTCCTGGCAGCCGGTGAGGATGAGGAGGTTCCCCCTCTCTGTCCCGGCGTTTCTCGGCGTAGCCGGTGAGGATGAGGAGGTTCCCCTTCTCTCTCCCGGCGTTTCCCGGTGTAGCCGGTGAGGATGAGGAGGTTCCCCCTCTCTCTCCCGGCGTTTCCCGGTGCAGCCGGTGAGGATGAGGAGGTTCCCCCTCTCTGTCCCGGCGTTTCCCGGTGCAGCCGGTGGCGCAGCCGGTGCAGCCGTTGCCTGGGAACGGCGGTCGCAGAGACAGAGACGCGGGGATCGATCGCTGTGTCGGTGAGCGGGGAAGTTCTCGGGAGGGTCTCCGGGAGGGTCCCTCGGGACAGCAGGAGGCACCGAAGCCTGGAGGGGTCTTGGGAACGGCTCCGTGTGAGAGCGGTGAGACCCGGCGACCGCGGCCGTTCCCGAGCTCCCCTCCCGCCTGCCGGGGCCTGGGCGCGGTTTTCCCCAGGGCCTCTTTCCCTTCCCGTGAAAGTTTTCTGTGCACAAGGTTTCGGTGTTGACTCAAATCCAGACCCGTGAAGCCGGAGATGAAGCAGCTGCCGCCCAGGAGCAGCTCTGTGCTCCCAGGGACTGACATAAACCCCATCCAAAAGGGAAATTTCCCTGCCCGGCGCGGTGTGAGAGCAGACAAGGGAGGGAGCCTGCGCTCAGCTGGAATAAGCGCTGTGCTGAGCTTGTTTGTGCTCAGTGTGGGAGCGTTACTGGAGCTGAGAAGGGGCTCTGGGCCTCATTTCCCAGCTTCACAGGTGCTCTTTCCTCCTGCTGTGCCCAATTCCAGGTTGCTGTGCAGTCAAATCTGGGAGAGTGTGTGTGGGGAAGTATCTCAGGGGATCTCCACAGCCCAGCTCCCTGGGAGGAGGGATGGTCCATGTGAAGTTACACTGGAGTAACCCACTGAGGGAAGAGCAGCGCTAAGCAGTGAGCCCAGGGAGATGTCCCAGGACAGACAGACAGCTCAGGAGACGGATGTACAGCCTGAGGAGGTGAGGGCAGCACCTGTTTGAGACAGGGTCTGGGGCAGATCCTTGTGGAATTGGAGCCTCTGGGATCTGAGACATGCTGGGATTCATTCCTGGCAGCCACAGGACAATCCCCCCCCAGAGCAGCCCAGGAGCCAGCATTCACCAAAACCTCTCTTCCTTTTCAAGGATCCCCTTGCTGCTGCCAGGGAGAAGGAAGAAGCATCAAATGATAGTGAAGAGACACCATCATGCCCCCGGTCATCTCCTTTAGGTATAGGGATCTCAGACAGCCTGCCCAGCACCTGGGCTGGGAGCCAGGGCACCCTGGGGGAAAGCAGTGCTGGGACATGATGCCCAGAGGGTGCTGGAGCCCCTGAACCACCCCCAGCACGGTCTGACTCCAAGGGAGCCATTTCCAGCCCTCTCTCAGGCTACAGGGAGAAGCACACACAGCATAAAGGCTCTGCCAGCTTGGTGTGGGCAGCCTCGCCAGGGATGCTGTTTGGGAAGAACAGGGACAGAAGCCTGTACCCCCTGGTGAGTACCAACAGGCACAGTGCCCATGGGATGGTCCACGTGGCACCCGGCACTCCTGCTCTTCCATCACCCCACAGATTTCGTGTGCCTTTTTTGTCCTGGCTGCTGAGAGTCAGGAGCTGCCTTTTCCCTGCAGGACCTGAAATGGGTGTTTGGTTACAACAGCAGCCTGGCTGTGCACAGCCTGATGGACAGGGAGGACCAGGTGGTCCTGTATGTCTCCTCCCACACCGTGGTCATCCACGATATCCTGAGGAACAAGCAGTTCCACCTGCAGGTTTGGCACACAGCTGAGCATCTCCCTCCTCCTCCTCCCCTTCTCCTGAACCCCCTCCCTCCATCTCTCCTTCTGGTGCCCTGTGCTCAGGGGTCACCTATAACCAAACCTGGGAGCAGCCCATACAAAAGGTAGGAACAAAACAGCCCCAGGGCAGGCTCCAAGGCACTTTGCTGCTTCCCTCCCCCAGGGCCACACAAATGTCATCTCCTGCCTGTGTGTGAGTGAAAACAAACGCTGGGTTGCCACTGCTGACCAAGGGCCAGATGCTCTGATCATGGTGTGGGACTCCTACTCTGGGTAAGCTCCCAGGAACCTCCTCTTTTGGAAACCCCCTGTGCCCAGTAAATCACTCAGGACCAACTCCACTCTCAGCTGAGAGGAAAATGGGAGAACACAGGGACAGACTAAAAAGCAGCAAAGGAACCAAAACCAAACCAGGTCCTTCATTGTCCTTGTATCACCCACACCCATGGGACACTGAGATGGGGCTGAGCTCCCCCAGACTAAGTACATCACATCTCCATGCTGTAGGATCTTCAAAGGTCCATGGTGAGTTGTTTGCCAGGGGCATTTACTTGTGAGGAAGGGATGAAGGGGGCACTGAACACCAGCCTGTGGCAGTACCAGTGTTTGCAACCTCCCTCCCTCCATCTCTTCCTCCACACAGCCCAGGGTGGGTGGATGGGTTGTGCCACGGACTTTGCCAAGGGAGTGCCTTGAACCCCCTGTGCTGCCAGGAGCACCCACGAGGTCTCTGCTCCGTAGGGTACCCGTGCGCACCATCTTCAAGAGTCATTCAGAGGATGGGGTCTGTGCCATTGCCATTTCTCAGGATGCCAAGTATTTGGTGACCATCAGTGCTGCTACTGTGCAGGTGAAGAGAATATCTCCTCTTTCATAGCTTTGCAGGATAGAGGCCTGGAAGTTTTTTGCAGTGCAGCACAGGGGAGGTGGGAATTGAGATGGGGAGAGCAGGAGAGAAGAGGAGCGGGTTTACAGAGCGATGCCTTGTTTTTGCTGAGCCATTAGAAGACAGACCTGGATTTCATTCAAGTGAATGCTAGAGTTGAGAAAATGGATCTTAATTTGGGATAAAAGCTTCTGACTTCATCACTTTCATCTAAGTAATTTCTAGTATCATTTCTTGAAATTAAGCTTTCTGCTGCCAGGCTGTCCTGGGTTTTACCCTGCTCCAGTCTTTTAGGCCACACCAGCCCATGCAGTGGATGGGGAATGGGATTTACCTGGCTCCCCCAACCTCCCAGAAAGCTACAGGTGTTCCTTCTATTTTTCTTCCCTTCTCTTTCAGAAAGTTTGCGTTTGGAGATGGACTTTGCCCACAGAGAAAGCCGTATGCAGCATAGAGCTGAAGCCTGAGTTTGGGCATCAGGCAAGTGACCATAGCCAAGGGGAGCAGAAGGGCTGGGTTGGGCAGCCCCATCCTCAGCTGCTCCTCCCTGCACCCCCATCCAGCATGGGGCTGTTGGTAGGTGTTAGCCAGGGATGGGAGGCAGGATCAGCCCTGGAGCACCCTGATGCAGAGCAGCATCCCAACGGGTCATCCCTGTTCCTCTGATGCCTGACAGGCATGGGGTGTTCTCTGTTTTCAGTTCAGTGCAGCTGGTGAGTGGTTTTGGATAAAAGCTGTGGTTTTGGATGGAAGAATAAGCAGAGAGCATTGCTCAGATGGCACTAATGCAATTCTTTGAATTTCAGGATTATGTCATTTTTAACCCTCACAATCCCCATGAGTTTATCAGCAACAGCAAAACCCAGATGATATTTTACCTGTGGGTAAGTAGGGATATGGGAAGTCATGTTTCTGGTGCCAGGAAGAAGATGGCAAGGGGGGCTCAGTGGCTGTCTGTCTGTCCACAACTGGGGTCACACTTTGCAGGTCTGTCCTTTCCCTGTTCCCTGCTCCCTGCCCTTGCCAGAGCCCAAAGTGGTCTGGACAGAATATCATATTCCCTCTACTCCCACACTGCCAGGCCCAACTGGGGCAGAGATGCTCTTCACTTCTCCCACTCCCGCTTCTCCATGGGCCTTGTGCTATTCAGCAGCTTTTGGAAAGAAGCAGGTGGAAGGAGAGGATGTTTTGTGCTCTCTGGAAGACCTTGGAGCCTTTCTGCCCCAGGAGCCCTGCTTGGGTCACCACAGTGTGTGGTGTGGGGAAGGGACATACTGGCACTGCAGAGCTCAGTTCCAAAATCCCTGTCCTGGATGTTTTCTCTGCTTTCCCCAGGATGATTCCGGTTTGCAGTACGAGGCACCATTCCTGAGCAACCAGGTGAGCACAGCAGGACGACCACAGAATGTCACACTCTTGGCTTTCCTGCTGGCAGCAGCACTGTCCCTCCCCATCCCCTAAAGCAAAAACAGTGGCCATGGCCCCAGCTTGTCCCTCTCTGACTGGGACAAGCCAGGTTTGCTCAAGCAGGGCTCTCTCTCCAAGGTGCCCTGCTGCATTTTCTCCTGGGGCTCTTGTCTCTTGCCCTGCCAATGAGACAGGAAGGGAATGTCATGAGGACCAAGCAGAAACCTCTCTGCTTGAGGAGGGCAGAGCCAGCTCTGGGATAAAAACACAGCCTGGCTGCTGTCTCCACAGACCTTCAAGTGCCTGGTGGGACAGTTCAGCCAGTCGGTTTTCCATTTAAACAACACCCAAGCTCTGACAGGCACCTCGGCCGGGAATCTGGTAGTGTGGGACATGGACAATCCCTGCACTCTCCCCGAGGAACTGCCACCCAAACCCCACGGAATAAGAGCCACCAAAGTGGTGTCAATGCAGAAGGAGAGTCTTACCGTGCTCCAAGTGTTGGAGAGGTAACGGGGCAGCCCTTTTCAGTAGTTGTAGGTACAGTCCTTGGGTACCTCAGCTGAAGGAGTGGCAGAGATAACACTGGAGTTTTAAGTCACTTGGCAGCATGGTCATACAAAAAGTGCTGCTGGTTTTTGAGTAATTTTCCAACAATGGATTTGCCTGGGGGTGGAAATGAGGTTGAAAAGTCGCAGTGATGCGATGCTAGCTCTGCTGGGGTAGCTCAGACAGTGGCTCAGCCTCCCGGCCGCTACCGGCAGAGGGAGCAGACAGCCACCAAACACCGCGACAGCCTTGGGGACACGGCAGGGACACGGCAGGGTCACAGCAGAGCTGCTCGTTTCTGCACAGCCTTGGCTTTCTCCTGTACATCTGTGCAGGGCTCTGCTCATGTGCTTGTGCAGAGAAATGGGGAAGAGATTTGCTTCCACCCAAGGATGCTCTCCAAGAAATATTTAGGAGCTGTCTACCTGACAGTGTGTTGGTCAATAACTTTCTCTTCCCTGCAGCTGTATAGTCACAGGTGATGTGAAAGGGCAGGTTAAATTCTACGATGCGGAGCTGCGTCTCCTCACCATCTACAGCCATGACCAAGTGGGTCCCATCCAGTCCATCTCCTTCTCTGCAATCCTTCGTGATCCTCCTGATGCCCTCTCAGGCAGCAGCTGCCCCTTTCTCACCAGGTGAGTGTCTCTTCACAAACCCAGGTCTTCTGTGTTTGTCTTGCAGCTGAAAGCTGGGGAGGTGGTCAGTGAAATCTGGGGAGGTGGTCAGTGAGAGCTTCTCCATGAGCTTCTGCCTGGTCTGGAGCAGGATTCAGGCCTGTGCCCAGGCTCCTGGGCAGGAGAAGGAGGCAGGACAGGGAGGGAGTGTGGGTGGGCTCCAGCACATCCCAGACTGATCTCGAGGTGATGCCTTGGTGCAGACACGGCGTTAGCGCAGGCACGGTCGTGATCAGCTTCTCTGTCACGTACCCGGCACACCAGGCAGTGCTAATGCTGAGCCTCCAGCTCTCACTGGGCCCCTTAATCCCCACTTAAACCCCTCCCAGGGATGGCTATATCCAGTTGGATTTTATCATGGCTTGGCAAGCTAATCGGGGCCGTGGCACCGGAGCAGGGTTGTACCACACTGACTGGTCACCAGCCCCTCTCTGTCCCTCTGCGTGACGTAGCTGTGCCTGAGGATTTATAGGGAGCCTGCAGGCCAGATGAAGCTGTTGTGTGGTTCCATCCAGCCTGCAAAGCACATGTCTGTCACTCCTGTTAAGGCTTTCCTGGCAATGTCTGGTCTTTAGCCATGCATGTTTTCCAAAGAGCCATGTGGGACAGATTCCTTTCTAGCCTGGAGCAGTGTCCTGGGGGATGGCTTGGTTTCCCTATTGGTCTCTGTTGTCTCATCCCTCTTCCTGTGTTGCTGCTGCAGCTTCTGCCACCTGCAGCTGCTCTAGGCAGTACAAAAGGCAGAAAACCAGAGGGGAAGACCTGAGCTCATCCCAGAGGCTGGTGGGATTAGGAATAGCTGGAGAGCCCAGCTAAGGCATGCAAGAGATGCAGAGTCCATCACTGTGAGGGTGGTGATGTCCTGGCACAGGCTGCCCAGAAAAGCTGTGGATGCCCCATGCCTGGAATTGTTCAAGGCCAGGTTGAATGGGGCTTGGAGTAACCTGGTCTAGTGGAAGGTGTTGAAACAAGATGATTTTTAAATTCCCTCCCTACTCAAACCACTCTGGGATTTCCGTGTGATCCTCTCTTGTCCCTTTTACTGGGTCCAGGCTCTCAATCAGGCAGACTGAAGCTGTACATGTTTGTGCTGTAATGTGAATAATTATCCAGCTGTCTGCTTCACACATCACCAGTCACATGGTGAAACTTCTCTGCTGTGCTGGTCAGCGTGGCCAAGTGAGCAGACAGGGACTGAAACTGCCCTCTGACCTTGGCCACGGCAGCACAGTCAACGTGGAGGCACTGATGGTGTTGTGGAGACACGTGAAAAGTCCATTCAGAGTATCTTCAATTGCTCATTTGTCCATCTCACACGCCAGTGACTTGCAAACGGCAGGAGCTCCCCAGATGTCATTCATCTTCTGGTTTGCCCAGCCAAGTAGAAAATGGAACTGGCTCCAGCGTCTTCCCATGGCCATTTCCCAGGTCATAAATACAAAGTGCCACTTGCCTTCCAGGTCAAGGAGCATTTGCATACTGTGTATCACAAAATACAAATGATTGTCCAACTAACTTGCTAAAAAGAGACTAATGTGTAATATAGCTTGGAGGGACGTGAGCCAGTTGGTCTGATTCATCGAATTCTGTTTCTCTCACGCTAAACAGGAACATTATCCTTTCAACCTCTGATGCAACTATGTTCCACGTTGCAACAGACAGCACAAACTTTGAAAGAATCATGCAAGAGGCAAAGAAAGCTGTGAAGGGCATTGCCTGCCACCCGCTGGAGCCACTCATGGCTGTGGGGAGTCACTGTGGGCTGCTGAAGGTGTGGGACTATAAGCAGACCCAGTACCTCGTTAGCAGGATATTCACTGAGGCTGGCATCCAGTGCTTATCCTATGATCCCGAAGGTATCCCAGCCCTGTGACCTCCCCATGTGCCAAGCATTGGCCTTCCTGGGACGAGTGATGGTGTCGTGAGAGTTTTCTGGTCTGCTTTCCAGGTTGTTTTCTGGCCGCTGGTTTTACTGATGGAAGCGTTTACATCCTTGATGCAATTTCCCTTCGGTCCATCTGCGAGAAATTCCAGTTCTCTCAAGGTCCCGTGACTCACATCAGCTTCTCTCACGATTCCAAGTACCTCGCAACCGCTGTAAGCTTGTTTTTTCCGCTCGATGATTTACATGTGCTGCTGGCGGGGCAGCTTTGGGAGGGACTGGGAATTGCTGGCCATCCTGCGAGGCACAGGGCGAGCAGGGCAGAGGGCTGTCCCTCCCCTGGGGTTTGGTGACTCTGAAATGCAGAGCGAGCAGGGCAGAGGGCTGTTCCTCCCCTGGGGCTTCCTGACTCCGAAATGCTTTTCCTGGCTTGAAGAATCACTCTGTAAAAACGTCACCAGTCACAGCGGCTCCGCAGACCCGCTGCTAGCAGTGACCCGTCCCTAACTTTAGTGACAAGTCTTAGCTCTGCATCCATCTGAAGAAGGGGCTGGAGCAGGGACTTCCTCCTGGCTGGTGCTCTGGGAGGGGGCTGCTCCCTCACTCCCATGTCTCGGTGTAGAAGTATTGAGGCAGCGTTGAAGCAGTTTGGCTCAGAGGTTGTAGCACCTGGGGATGATCTGTACAAAGAAAAAGATTCTCTTCATTGACCTTTGTGCTGCTGTTGCAGGATGAGAATTATTCAGTGATTGTTTACAAGAGAGTCCTGCAGAATGGGAGCAGATGCTGGGAACACCTGGCAGGGCTGGACTCCCACTACAAACCCATCCGGAGCATCCTCTTTGGGGTCCACTCAGACACAAACGAGCCCAGGCTCCTGAGCCTCGGGGAGGACCGGCAGCTGGTGGGTTGATGCAGAAGTTTAAAGGACAGTGAAGATTTGTGGTTAAAGGGGTGGGGCTGGAAAAGGCCTACAAAGGAGACTCCAGGATTGGTTCCATAGCTCCCAACCCTCTCCCCACCAGCTCCATTGCTGGGGGTTGCTTCTCAGCCTGGTCTTGGTGCTGAGGTTCTCCTATTGTGGCTTCTCCAGGAGATGCAAATCCAGTGAATCCACAAGGTCAAGGGTGCAGGGCAGACCACAGGGGAATTGCTGTGTTTCCTTGTCTTCCCTCCAGGTTGAGTATGACCTGAAGAGCAGCATCAAGGACCACTTGGTGGTCACACACAGGGACAGGCTGGAGCAGGCTGCAGTGCCCCTGTGCTTGACCTGGTACCCACAGCTCAGCACTGAGTCCTTTTTCCTCACTGCCAACAACTGCTACAAAATGAAGCTCTACAACACGACGACCAAAGTGTGCAGGTAGAGGATTGATTCAGGCCTCCCATTGCCTGGGAGCCTGCTCCTGATCCTGTGTTCTCCTTGGTCTAATGACCACCATACTCCCACCCATGAGCATGTGATTTTCCATCTGTGATGCAGGTCTTGGGATGGCTGTAGAGCCCTCAGGTCACTCCATTCTTATGTCCACTCTGCTGTTCACTATTGTGTCATTTAGCAAGGTTGTGGCTGCAGGTGGATCTTGGTCTGCTCAGCACGTTGGACCTGAGATGTACCAGTCAGACATCAGATAAAGAAACCAGAGTCCACATGAGCAAAGCACAATAATCCCTGAGCACTAAATTAATTTCTGAGCCCCAGTGTAGTCCCTTCTAGACAGGGGCCCTGTCCTATCCTCTTCTCTCAGCCAGTAGCACCAAGCCTCTGCACACCTCCCATATCTATCCATCCTTCCACACAACAGCTGTTCAGAGGGGAAAAATGTTTTGGGTGGCCTAGGGTGGATAAATACATTGTTTGCCTTTAGAAAGACTCTCTTGGGACCAACCTATGGCTCCCCCTTGGAGAAGATACAAATCCTCCCTAAGACAAGCTGTGCAGACCCCCAGCAACACTACCTGGTGTACATTACAAAGGACAAGGTATGGAGCCCCACCTGCCCAGCTGTACAAGGGCCCCCACTTGCAGAGCTGGAGGTCCCTTGGGAAATTCATTGAAGATGAAACCACGTGTAGGCTGGTCCTGCCTAAGAGCCGGGCAAGCTCCTGGGGAAGAGGCTGTGGCACTGCCCCAGTGGGACCCCCAGCCCTCCCAGACTCCCTCTTCCCTTGCAGGTGGGCTTGCAGATGCTGCCTGTGGATGGCAACCCCCACAAGTCCTCAGCCATCATTTGCCACCCGGATGGTGCCTCTGACTTTGCCATCTCCCACGACGGGCGTTACATCTTTACAGCCGGGGGGAAGGAGCGCACTTTTATGAAATGGAAAGTCAACCTTCCGTGAGTTATGGCAGGAAAAGGAATCTTGTTACTGCTTTCCACAGCTGCTTGGCCAACTCATTGGGCCCCAAGCAGCTATGTGGGGTGGCCGCTGAAACAGGGGGGACGTATTTTTGGGGGTTTTGTTCCCTTCTCTGTGATATAGGAGGGCTTAAGCCAGCAAACCTCACAGGGTTTAGCCATAAACAATACTCCAGTCTGAGAAATGGTGCCCAAAGGATAAGAAGTTGGGCAGAGGATTTTGTGATCCTTGGGAAGGCCTGGCCAGTGTGATGGGAGATTGTCAGGGTCAGGCAGGGACCAGAGGAGCAGCACTGGCTGCAGAAGGAGCACACAGGGCAGCTGCTGATACAAAAGTCTCTGCTCTCCAAATGGGATAGGAATTTGCTGGGAAATCCCCATGTTTGAAGACTGGATTTAGGACAAGCCACCTTAATCCCATAAAGCTTTGCTTACATGAATAAATGGCCTGTAGTAAATGGGGTGGTTAAAGAGTGGAGCCTGCTTTAACAAAGGAGGATCTCCAGGCTCTGGCCCAGAGCATCAGTGATGAATCCTGCCAGGTTTGTTACGCCATCCTCTGCAGGTTTCCCTCTGCCAGATCCCTTGGGCAGTGGTGCCAGACGTGCTCCCACATGACAGGAGGGTAACACAGCAAAGGCAGGATAGATATTTCGGTTTCTTGGCATGTCAAGGCCCAAAGCTGCTCAATGCAATACATGTTTGGGGGACAGGCTCTTCCCTCAGGGCTGCAGGTGCTCAGTAGATACATTTGTACATAGAAACAGAGCAAGGCAGCTGTGAATGGTATGAAAACTGTCAGGCCACCAGGGAACCACTTCACACTTCGGGGACTGGGAAGGGAGCTTAGTCAGTCCATGGCACAGTTAGGATAGTGTGGCATTGTCTCCCCCAGTCTGTGATGTTTTGGGTTTTTTTTCAAAGCCCGCACAACACCCTCCTAGCACTGAGCACTTTGCCACCTGGTTTCTGGGAAATAACTCCATGGGAGCTGGCTTTTAGCCCTTGCTCCCATGTTTGCCATTTGATGAGCACCTGGGAAACACTGATGCCCCTCACCTTCCTAGGACCAAGGCTTTATGGTTAAGACACATGTTGGTCCTGTAAGGAACACATTTTGCAGGTATCATTCACTCTGAGGAAAGCCCAAGGAGTGCCAAGCCAGCTCACCTTCATGTGCCAGAACAAAGGAAACCTGGGCGGGAAAGCAATGGGTTTATTTATTTTCTTTTCCACTTTGTGTGGCTTAAACAGTCGGGGGTCAGGATAAGCGACTTTTAAGGAAGGCAATAGAATATAAATGATCCTTCTCTATAATGGCTGGCCAGAGTCCAGGCAACATTGAATTTCTATGTAATTTGTTTTTGGAGCGAAGTTTTTGATGAGCTAATTATCATTTTATTGCTGCTTCTGGCATCTTGTGAATCTCCACTGTGTTTAATACCGAAATAACTTAATTATGAAAAAAGCATGAAGCTTGCAAAACAACCCCAGTGGAGGCAGCACTACAGAGGTGTGTGTGAAAGCTGCAGCCTGGCTGCCAGGCGTGGGGTATTATGTGGCAGTGCTATGCCACGATTGCACTTCCAGGCTTGGTTTCTTTTTACATCTGCACAAGCCAAAGGGATTCTTTTGGCTCCAACTGCCTATGAAATTGAAACAAAGAGGTGGCTACTCAGGCACTTTCAGTTTAATGCAAACTGCACCTGCGACTCCGTCGCCCGCCACGGCAGAGGAAGTCGGGTAATGGATTGCGCTGAGTTATTGGGGAAAAATGTGTTGGATCAAGGAACAGGGAGTTGTATGGTTTATTGCAAACACCAAGCCCCAGCCTTCTCTGCATGTTCAAAATGCTGATCTAGCTAATTCATCTCCCTCAATGTCTCTATAAGGAAGCAGAAAAGCCAAATGCCAGACACCAAGTTCAAGTCCATGGAAAAGCTCCTGGCTCCCAGCCCTGTACTCATTCCACTAAACAAGAGGACCATTCAGTAATAATTAATTCCCACACTGTGCTATTGTATGTAAAACCTGGGTATGAAATATGCTGTAGAAGTGCAGCTGATGATAAAATAGCACAAGGTTCAAGGCAGTGCTTTGCTTTCCTGAATTCTGAAGCCCAGGGATTTTTTATTACAAGTGTCTGTGAACAATGACTAGAAAGGGAACTGTGAAAGCTCTCCTCACATGAACCCTTCCTGTACCTTCTTTCCTTCACTTCTGCCAGTTCCTTGGATGCTGCTGCTTTCCTGGGTGGGGAGGACTTGATCCCGTTCTACAGGCTCCTGGATGGTGGCAGAGAAGGCAAATTCTTCAGGGTAATTATGCTCACTGTGAACGCTGTCTGGCCACATCTGGTTGGAGTTTAATTTATACCGGCCTGACATTTCTTTATGTCTTGTCCAGCTCGCCTTTACCAACAATCTCATTGATATGGCTGTTAGTAAGCCCTACAAGGAGCCTTATCTTCTGTGCCTGTTAGTAACTGAAATTTGCAGTGTTTGTTTGAATCCCTGGCAGGAACTGGAGGACTATTTTTACTACGTACAGCTGTGCAGACAAGGTATCGACACACTGGAGAAGAGACAGGTGTCAACACATATTCCCTTGGAGGAAATTCCTTCTGTAATGAGAGCAATGGGATTTTATCCATCAGAGGAAGAGGTTGGTCAGCTGTTTTTATTGTTGTTACTAGAAGAAGAAAGAGCAAGACTGATTGCACTTCCCAAGTGTTCTAAGGCCTAGACTTTGACCATTGCCATGCTGGATGGCTCTGGGATATATTTATTGGCTTTCAATGTATTTTTATCTGGTCTCCATCAATATAGTAGTGGTCAGAAACTGGCAGAAAATTCCTAAAAAATTTCCTCACTAGCAAGTTGGGCAACTGCTGAGGAAGGTTGAGCAAACCTGGAGCCTGACAGCTCAGAGCTGTTCAACAAGGCAACCTCAGGGTCAAAATTTTACAGTAGAGAGAACTGATTTAATCAGGGTGCTGCTTCTTCCCCTTTGTGTGGCTGTTTCTCCAAGGCAGTTTGTACTGTATACAAACCTCATTTGTAATGTGTAACCTGGCATGACTGAATCTGAAGCAAGATTTGAATAACGGCCTCTGAGCACCAGCCTGTCACCGCAGGAGAGGCTCTCCCAAGGGATGAGGTGCATCACTGCTCCCTCAGCCTTTCTGCAGGGGAGATTGTGCTCATCTCTGCCATGGCACAGGAACCCATGGGCTGCCGAGGCCCTGTTGTGAGCCTGTGCCACCCCATCTGCCCAGGGATGTTCTGCCAGGAGAGCCCAGATGGGGAGGCAGGACCTTTGCCACAGCTACCACCAAAACTGACTCACTTTGGAGCCCACAACCAGCAAATGTGTGTCTGAGCTGGGGCTGCTTTGCCCTGGTGCCAAGTTGAGGTGTTATCTCTTCATACCGTGTTAGATCTTTTCCTTGGGTTATTACATTTTTGCCTCTTGGGGCACAGAAAACATATTCCCTTGGGAAATGTCTCTGGAATAACTGGTAATGCCCCACTCTTCTCCAAATTAAAATATAAACAGCATTTCAGGCATGGAAACAGAGGTGTTGAGCTGTTGTGAAACCAGGCAACCTACAATCAGTAATAAATCCAGAGAGAAAGTTCATCTCTCTCTAGAGTGTTTTAATAAAAGAAAAGCAGGAGGAAGAAAAGGCAGCTTGGGCTGACTAGCAAAGCTTTTGGGAATTGGTGTTTTTCTTTTGTAGTTCAGTGGGGTTGATATAAAACCTAATCCCAGATCAGCCAGAGCCGAGTAAAAATGACTGTTCTTGCTTGGTGTGACATTCAATACAGGAAAAATATAAGGCTGAGATTTCCCTCTTCCCTGGGCTTCATTCAGTGGAAAAACTTGTGACACAGGGACAAAGGCCCAAGGCTGAATGCAAAGTCCTCCCTGGGGAGATCTTGCATCAGCTTCCCTTCCTGGGGAGCAGCAGGCCTGGTACGTGTTGGCACAGGGAATTCTCCCGGCGCCTCTCTGCTGCCCGGGTATCTCTGAAGGGGCTGCAAGTACAATGAAGGCATGGAGCAGATGCTGCCTTTTGGACACACATCTGCACAGCTGCCAACTGGGCTGACTCACAACACCAGACTTCAGGAAAACCACTGGTATCCAGCACAGCCAGTGCTTGCCTGTTTGTCTGAGAGGAGAGTGAGGAATCCAGCAGTGCAGGGTGTCAGCCCCATGGAGCACATTTTGGCTTGTGCAGCACCTGAACCTCCCCAGACATGGGGAAGAGCAGGGGAAGACAAGATTTCTTATTCAGTCAGGGTTCTGTCAGGGCCCTCATGTGTGTCCTTCCAGAGCAAGGATGGTGTGTTTACTGGTTTGTGGTCTGCCTGCCCACTGTCCCAGAGTGGAGACACAGCTGTGCCCGAGGTGCTGGTAACAGCTGCAGGGTCACCGAATGCCTGCCACAAGAGAGGAAATCCAGAATGACTGTGGATGTGTAACCCCCATCTTTACTTGTTATTGTCATGTCAGCAGGTGTGTAAGTGTTGGCCATTCCCACCCTCAGCTGCTGAGTGCAGCTTCCTCCTGGGATGTGGTCGTGGCACCCGTGGCACCAACAACATGCGTGGTTTGGGGACGGACGTTGGGATTCACGGGATCAGAAACTGGCCCAATGCTCTTCAAAATACATCATGTAACAGTCTGCCTTGTCTTGATCTTTAGATTGAAGAAATGATAAATGAAGTAAAATTCAGCAAGTATGCGGATACTGGAGAAGAAGTGACAAAAATCAATTTAGGGGATTTTATCAAACTTTATATAAATCACCGACCTGCACTTGGCTTGTCAATGAAAACCATACAACGAGCATTTCAGGTTCTTGGTTATGATAACAAGAAGAGAGACAAAGTTATTGACAGAGGAGACTTGCTGTCACTGCTTCAGTGCAGAGGTGAGTTATTTTGTTTCTAATATCAGTTTTGTGCTTGCTAGTTTTGTCTGCAATTTCAGAACTTTTTCCCTACAGCAAGAAATTATTCTGGAATGAGAACCTGGTAACCAGGGCAGGCATGAGGAGCCACCTGCCTTAAGATTTTAAATTGAATAATCACGTGTCTTGTCCCAGCTGTGCTCCTTTTACTGCTCTGGAAATTTCTGCTGGCCTGAGGTATCTCAGCTGTTAAATGATAAGTATGGATCTTGGCAAAATGTATCCTTCTCCCTGTGTGCCCTTATCTGAATTGCTGTTCTTTCTTCCAGTCACACAAGCACTGGAAAAGTCATATAAAACTGATAAAAGAGAGACAAGAAAGGAGGGATGAAATTGGTCCTGGGCTGAATCTGTGTGAAAGATTGAAAAGATGGGATAATTAAGTTGAGCTGAATCAGGGAGAACACCATAAATATGGGTGTTAATATGCTTGTGGCCAGTGTCATAGAATACTTCTGGTGTAAAAGTGCAGCTGAGCATTAGAACAGGTAAAGGGAAATGCTGGTTTACTCAGTACATCACTTGGCAACACTCCTTGCCACAAAGATCCTCAGAAACCACTGATTCAACCAGTGTGAGAAAGGTTAGCTATTTATATAGATGGTGTGAACACCCATAAATAGGTACATCAGATAGAACAGTTTCATAACAGATCCATAACCTCATGCTCCAGGGCATGAGCCAACCACAAACTGGGAACAAGTGCTATGTCCATGTTATATCAAAACTTTTCTCCACCTTTCTCTTCCTCTGCATGAAGTAGCTACATGGACTGTGGTCTGTGCCAGGAATTCTCCAGTGGGAATAGAAGCTGAAGCCCTTGCTACTGCAATGCTGCTTAAAGAGCTGTCTGCATCAGAATTTCTCCCTTTGACTTTTTTCCCCCAAAAAGCTATAGGGAAGAACAACTTTCCTTAGGATCAACATTTTCCTGTGTTGGGATCATGTGTTTTAGCTGGCAGTGTATATGTCTCTATCTCAGAGAAGACAGATCCTCTTTTGAACTGTCCTGTTTAGTTTAATTTCAGCTGCTTTTGAGTTTTTGTGCTTTCAACCCCATAACCCATGGGCTGGTGGTGCTGTTTTGTACAGGGGAGCAGATGACAGAGGATGAGCTGGCTGAGTGTCTGACCACCCTGCTGTGCAGGAGACCCAGGAAAGAAGAATCTGAACTGGACACCTGTGATCCCACAGGTAAAGGATTAGCATTCCACACAGCACAGACAGAAGCAGGATTGTTTCAACTCCCAAATGGAATAATTTAAATTTCAAACCCATTTACCCCGTTAGGCCAAGAGCTGTCAAAACTGCTCAGATGGGATTGCAAAAATAGTCACAGAGCTACAGACTGTCCTTCATCCACGCAGCAATTGCATGGGTGTATCTAAAAATAAATGGACAATGAACTATAACTGGGGCCTGACAAAATTACATTATCTGCTGGCTGGAACTGAAATTAGAAACACACAGGGAAATCCCAGTGCTGGTTTCACCCAGGCCGCAGTGCCCATTGTAACAGAGCTGTTGGTAACGACCGCATTTGTCTGCAATTTATGTCCCAGTCTACACCAGTCTGGAACAGCAAATTATAGCATTGATTTGAGCCAAGAGGCTGTATTTAATTGCCCATTGTAATTGGAATGGCATTTTTGTACAATTCGTGTCCCAGTCCCCACCAGTTTGGAACAGCATCTGTTTAGGGTCACTGGCAATGGGCCCCACGCAGTAAAGGTGATGCTCCTGAAGGGAAGTTTGAAATCCCTGGATCCCTCAGGATCCTAAATCACATCAAAATGACCAAGTGAAAAGTTGTCCCATGACTCCTCTGAGTCAGGGACCTGGCAAGGTGAGACACACAGATTTGATAGGTTTAATCCCTGATATGAACACATAGTGTATCGAGCTAGTAAACCATCACTTTGTCATGATCCCTTCATATATCTTTAAGAACATTTCATTCACTTACTGCTGCTTATAAATTTTGCTGGAAAGCCATTTTGACATTACTTCTGTGAGTCTTGTGTTGTTATTACTGCTCTCTAGGTGCAGCAGCTTTGACTGAAGAAAAAATTCCAGCAGAAATCACAGCAGAGATATTTGTTGCAGACTTTCTTGGCTTACCTATTCCTGAACCAGAAAAAAAGAACAGAAGGAAGAAAAAGAATCTTTGATCTACAAAGGCTCAGAATCATAGCTACCACTAGATTTTCTGTTTGTTCCTACTTTCCAGAATCCTCTCCTCAAATATCTGCAAAATTTATGGCTTGTGTTTATTGCAAAGTAAAGGTCACATAGTTGCACTTCAGTCAAACTCTAGAATAAGTCCCCAGTTTGGCACATGCCACAAACCTGTAATTTCACACCTATATAGGGAAACACTGGAATGGCTGGAAAGAATTTAGCAGGTGGCCACTCCATCCTTGGCTGGAACCTTCCCAGAAACCATTTCAGGTGGGTTTATGCCAGATGCAGTCTATTTTCATTACCTTAAGACAGTATTCATTTGTGAAACCTGACAGCAGAAGAGCAATGTAAGAGTATTGTATTGATTAAATACATTGATAAATGCTTTGACAGGTTAGAATAGATTTGTAATTGTAAATGCAGTTGACCTCGGTAAAGAAATAAATGCTGTGGTATACATTAAAAGCACGCTTCTCTTTTGGCCATTAAACTGACTTTTTCTTTCTGAAAGTAGTAATTCCAATTAGCAGTGTAATACCAATGGGACGGCATCGCTCTGTGTGTGTATAAACAGCATAATGAGACTGATACAAGTTGCTGTAGAAAGATCAGTGAAGTGCTGTTGAACAGCTTCCTTCTTTACATCATCCTCGGCATCAATTAGAATAATAATGTAGGCCCTTAAGAAGCGTTCCTTTCAGAAGCAATGTTTTTTAAACAGAGATGGCTGTTGTGTACTCAGAGCATCTGTGATTGTACAATTAGCAGGAGCAGCAAGGTGTGCTTTAGGGAGAAGTTAATGAAGGAATCCAGCAGTACCACACCAGAGCTCACAAGTCTGTGACAAATTTCCTGCAGAGCATCACCTCCCATGTAAGTCATTTACCCTTTATGCTCATGTACTTCCATCCATCTCTGTTGGAGCTGAGCCTCCACTGCTCAGAAGCAGCCCAGTTCCAAGGATATTACTGGAATTATTTAAAGCGGCTGAGAAACTTTATAACCACTGGGGGAAAAAAAAAAATCAAAATCTGCTAATTATGGATTTAAGCTTCCTGTTAAACAGGGGACTTTATTGCCCATCCCTGTGTTCAAGGCACAGCAACTGGTGCAAGGGTAGGATGGGTGTCTGTCACTGCCCTGTACAAAAATAGGTATTGTCTCTATGTAAAGTGCTTTGAGGTTTCTAAAAGCCCTGGATTTTAGGACTGGATTTTGCTTTGTGGTAAACTGTAACTGTGCTCTTGATGCTGCTAGACTGCATTGGTTCATCACAGAATCACGAGAATCAACTTGGTTGGAAAAGATCTCAGGGATCATCGAGTCCACCCCTTGACCGGTCACCACTTTGTCAACTAAACCATAGCACCAAGTGCCACATCCAGCCTTTCCCTAAAGGGGAGGTGATCCCACCAGCTCCCTGGGCAGCTCTTGATGACTCTTTAGAGTGAAGGCGAGCTGAAATCGGATAAACTTTTTAGTTCTAGGGTAACTTACGGCCTGAGCTTGGTGGAAGTGGGGAAAGAACGTTGTTTTGTACTCGCTCCATCGAGCACTCAAGGAAAACCAGCGACGGGAATGCTGGAAGCCCCGCGCGCGCGGGGCCGGCGGCCAACTCCGGATTCTCCGCGGCGCGGGCTCCTTCCCGCCCGGCACCTCCTCCGCCGGTCCC
>WEIU01001942.1:79334-95917 GCA_013389925.1 Aegithalos caudatus
CTCCCGCCTCCGGCCGCTACAAAGGGCCCGAGGAGCGGGCCCGGGGTGGCTCCGCCGCCCGCTCTTCTGGGTGGAAATAGCGCTCGGAGAAGTGTTCTGGAAAAAAAGAAAACACGTTAAGAATACCCCTGTGAAGCTCCCGAGAGTTTATTTTTTGTCGTTTCCCGTTTATGTGTTGATTTCGCCTCCCAAGTTCCCGGGGTTTGCGCGTAAAAGCGCAGCAAACCCGAGCGCGATCGTCTCCCACCGACGCTCCGGGAGCGCGAAACTGCCCCTGGAATCTCTCTCAAATCATAAAACTAAAGGTTATACCCCGTGTGAAACAAGTCCCTTTTGTGAGGCCTTCAACGCGTGTTGGCATTTCTCCGCTTTTGTCTTTTTTCCCCCTGCTTTTGTTAGAAAAACCCACACGAGGTGTTTAAACAATACAGTGAAGCGGCCGCCGCCGTGCTCTGCGTGGTCGGTCCGGGGATTTGGGATGGCATAAAGAGCAGTGCCGGTGTGACTCAAGAGTGAATCTTTCTTCCAGCGAGTTGGCTGAGAGTTCAGCATTCTCTGTGCATGTATCTTAAAATACTTTCTCCAAACATTTGGAATCCGCGGGGAAATCCCTTGCGTTATTGTTACTGTGCATTACTCAGCTGGTTTGAAGCTTTGAAACCGAGGGGACACTTCTTTTGTCCTCGGTTAACGCTTTGTTTTCGTTAAAAAAAAAAAGAGCAAAATACAGAATTGAACGTGTTGGTTACCAGGGTGGAACGGATTGTGAAGTTTTAAATGGCCTTGAGCACACGAATGGGCCCATTGGGGTGAGCCGGACAAAGAACCGGGACGTGCGTCCAGTGATGCCGGGCACGGGATGGGGATTTCAGAGAATCCAGCCTTTGTGTAGGGAGCGGAGCAGCCCCAGCTCCGCAGTTCGGGTGCTTTCAGGAACTCTCTCCTACTCGGGTGTTGTTTTTAAGTGCAGTTTGCTGACCGCTGGGCCGGCTTTGGAGGGTCAGAACAATGTGCCAGCGGTGTGACAGGACTTTTGTTCCAGCCGGAGCGTGCTTGGATGTGTGGGACTGTTCTGTCTGTAGGTATTTCATTCATGAGCGCAGCACGCTCTGTTTGAATCCTGGTTTGTGGAATTCAGAGAGGAGTAGAGACAGAAGCTTGGCCATTCAACAAAATACCTATTTATTTTTTTTTTTTCTTGGCAAGGACTCTCTGCCACCATGCCAGTTGCTATGGCTCTTTCTGTAAAACAGAAATCTTATGGTATAAATAGATTTCTCTACATTTTAACCTTCACGAGAGACAACTTGCTTTAGAAGGTTCCTGTACAGTCACACGGTTTCTGTTGATTATTGTCAGAAGTATTGATACGACTTTTTGTGTGTGCACCTCACAAGTATTCACATAAAGCAATTATCTTATTTTTAAAGGAATCATACTTGGAAGGTGAATCTCATGGCTACTCTCTCCCCACCTGTAGTCAAGCGCAGTGGGAAATTAGGTGGAGAGATTCTGTGTTTTGTGGTTTCGGTGTTTAGAGAAGACTTGGCTTATTAAATTGAACTTTCCACACTAGCAATTCCTGCATCTTCAGAAGAGCCACATCGGCAATTTCCAAGTGTGCAGTTTCATTTGCATAATAGGAGCAATTTGTTGCCATCCACAGCTCTTCTGTGGAAATGCAGCCACTGAAAATTAAAATACCTCACGTCCAACATTTCCTAGAACAGAGTTTGGTGAGACTTGTGTGTTCAGAGCAGTGCATGCCAGGGATGGGCAGGGAGACAGACTGGGCTGTGAACTTATCTGTGTGGATGGTGGCTTTATCCATGGCATTATCCACCTGTGCAGGTGTGCAGCACCTTGGTGTTCCTGAATCCCTGTGCTACCATGCCTGTGGATGTGCCTGCTGCAAGGCAGCTTCCATCAGAGCAGACTTTGTTCCTCAGAAATTCACTGTTCCCCGACAGCCAGCGCTTGGATGCAGGTCCCCTGTCTCCCTGTCCCTTCACAGAGCACGTGGCACTGCTGCTTATTGCTGGAAGTTAGTAGTAAACAGTGAAGTTGTTACATTTTTATCTTGAGATTACTGTAACCTTATCTCCTTTGTTTAAACCAGGCTCCTGAATGAGCATCTGTTTTGGAAAACACACAGCGTGTGGCTTACAGAATACATGGTTGCCTTGTGTTTGTGTGGCATAAATGTTAAATTTCTACAGTAAGAGAACAGTTCTACCTTTCTATAACAGTACTTAAAATTCTTCTCTCAGTCTATTTTTAAAAATCCTCTGAAGTTATTTTCATGTCTCAATGAATGCTACAGGATTTTTTTTTAAAGGTTGATGGGTACATGTAGACTCCCAAGTGGGCTCTCAAGAAGAGAGGAGCAAAAACTATTGTGCCCTCAACCATCATTAGAAAAATACTGAGGACACCCTTGGTTTGTGTCAAAGATTTATTAAATGAAGGAAAGTACAGACATCTGAGAGACAGGGAATGTGCAGGAGGAAAGTATAAGTGGTTGGATGTCTTGGGAGGCAGTAAAATAATTTGCATGGGTACATATCACTGCTGGACTTCAGGACAGCTGTGCAAACATGTAAGGATGGAGGCCTGGAATACCTGGTGGCAATAGGTAACCCTGGCTTTAGAGAATGCACCAGGAATGGGGAAATCCCACTGTGTTGCCTTTGAATTGCAGTATTTCTCAGGAGTCCTTTGACCTTTTTCTGACCCATCAAAGCCCTGATCTGTGGGTAGTGATAACACCTTAGGAAGAAGAGGTGAACCTGGACAGCTGGTGAAAGTACCTGGAGAAAATTGAGAGGAAAAGTCCCCACGGGCTGTGTTCCCTGGTGCCATCGGCTGGGATCGTGAGCTGTGGCTATTTGGGATTTCTGGGCAGTGCTGCTGTAGCTTTTCTGTTCACTGTCTCCATTCAGACTTGCTAAAATGCTTTTGTGTGGCGTGTA
Organism: Aegithalos caudatus; assembly: GCA_013389925.1. Classification (NCBI taxonomy): domain Eukaryota; kingdom Metazoa; phylum Chordata; class Aves; order Passeriformes; family Aegithalidae; genus Aegithalos; species Aegithalos caudatus. The sequence continues at coordinate 82,307 of WEIU01001942.1, forward strand.
ATGCTCTGAGATTGAGCTTCTGCAGGTTTTGCTGCTCTTGCCTCCTCCTTCAAATAGGCTTTCACTCAAGGAGTCATGGCACAGAACTCCTTAACATGATGTCTTTGGAAAAAGGCTGTTTGATACTCCCAGATCACCTCCCTGCTTTAGTCTGTCTGTGTTGGGCTTTCTCCTAAGACTGTAGTTCAAGTAGTGGCAGTTGAGGTAAAAATACCCAGTGTATGTGCAGGATTGCACTGAAGTTCTTTAGTGGCCCAAACACGCTGTTGCCGTGCTTGAATTATTATACTTTTCTTTCTTCTGGCTTGTGATTATTTCTTTTTGAGCCAGGATATGCTCTCTGACTTCAGTGGAAGCTGCAAGTAGAATTTTGGCCTGTGTAGGCCCTGGTTTTTTCTGCTGTGAGCAAGGTGCCTGTGGCCACGTGGAACCAAGCAGGGCTTGCTTTAAGCCGTGTGTACTTTACAGGGGACTCCCCAAATGTGCTGTGCTTAGATAAACCCAGAGAGAAAGTGTCTGTGACCACGTGTCCTTGTCCAGTCTCTCTGCATGGCATTTTTTTTGTATTTGCAGCCTGGTCAATAAACACCACGTGTGTTTGGGGCTCCTTCACGTTAGTCACTAGACAAACATCTACTCAGCAGTAGGCGTGCTCGGAAAAGCAAGCCTACGCTTCAAAAAATCATTTTCTGTGCATCTGACAGCACTTTTTGTGTCTAATAATGGCATATTCTTTCCCATCCCCTTTCTCTTTTGCTTGATCCCACAGGGAGGTCATAATTCTGTGATTTTCACCAAACTCTGTTGCAATGCAAGTGAGTGTGATGTGATAAATTCAGCATTATGACGTCACTTCGTGATCACCAGCAGAAGATGGGGTATGTGGGAGCAAATCCGTGTGTAAATGCAGATCACTGTGATGAATGGTAGTCATGGGAAAAGGCCAGACAAGTGGGAAATCCTTTCCTTGTGTGATATATTGGCAGTAAAGGCTTTCTGTGTCTCTGCCATCAAATGTTTCTGGCACTCGCTGCTGCTGCAGAAGCTGCCTTGACACTTTCTGTATAAGTGTAATATACACTGTTGTGTTTGCTCACCCGTAGATTACTTTTATATGTGGAATCTGATGTTCATCTGTGGAGCTTTAGTGTTATTAAACAAAGTATAAATATATTTGAGAGTCTTGGGTTCTTTAGAATGGGGGATTGAGTATATAATGATGTAAGTTCTGAAATATTAGTATGCCTCAGGCAGAAGCACTGAAGAAGTGTTGATACTAATGCTTACCCTTTGTACCCTTGGCTGTCCTTTAAATGCTGTGCAGATATAGTTCAGAATTTAAAAATGCTTTTACACAATTTCAGATAAATGTAAGGGTTTGTTTCTGTTGCACTGATTAGTTTCTGAATTTACTATAACTAAAATATTGAAGATACTTCTCAGTGTGGAAGATTAAAAGAAAAAATATGATTGTATATATTTCAGTTTTGCTGTTTTCTGTTGTCGTTACTCCTGAGTCATTCATGGAAGAACAGGAGAGCTTTGAAAACAGGCAAAATGGGTTGTTTTTTTGCAAAACTGTGGAGTTCATTATCTAGACATGGACAAGTAAAGTTGATAATTGCCACATTTTTAGCCTGATACAGTGTCAGGTTGATGGTGTTCCATTACCCATCTTTTCCAGTCCAACAGTCAACACAGAGATCAACCTACAGAGAGTAACAGGGGATGGTGCAATAACAGATATTGCTCAGTCATCACTTATCAAAGGTGGAATTGAGTGATGGGGTGGAATTCTGGTCAGGATCTTGGGGTGGGTGGGTGCAGCAGACAGGAAAACAGGTGAAGAAACTATTTGAGGTTTCACAACAGACTGAGCACAAGAGTTCAGGAGTTCCTCGTTCCTATTCCTGCATTGGGCCAGTGAGGATCTTCTGTGATTTGTGCAGCATTTCCCAAACTTGCTGCCATGGGCAGCATCAGTAAATTGTCAGCTCCCACTGAGTGAAAAGGAAAGTCCCTGATCAGCAGGTTGGGATGGTGTCTTTGCACAAAAGATTAAAAAGTGAGTGTTCAGAGTAGAAGTGGGTTTGGGGCTGTTGTTTGCTTGTTTGGATTTTGGGTTTTGTGTTGAAATGCTAAGGCAGTAAGTATTACAGATAATATTCTAAGCTTAATTTGCAATAAATGTCATAAATCTTGAAATTATTTTACCCTGTTGATCTTAAATGTCTGAAAGTCATTGCGTTGCTTTGTTAACAAATTTGTGTTTGTGCTGCCGATGCTTTTATTGAGTTTTAGAGGAGGTTGTCTTCTTTTTCTCTTATTAATACTTTCATGGTCTTGAACTGTTAATACTGTAAATACTTACACATGTAAAATATTTGCATAATAGCACTGTGATGTTGAGTTTTCTTTTTTAGCCATAAGTGTTTGCAGGACTGGGATGTTGGTGTACTTCCATCACAAAATATTCTTATTCCCATTGTTGTCTGAATTACTGTGTATTGAAATCAGTTAAAAAATCCCTAGAGCTGAGGGTTATCAAAACTTAAAGTGGTACATAAGAAGCTCAGAAGAGTTAAAATGTCAGGGCTAACTTTAATACTAGAAGGAAAAAGTTACTAATATAGGTTTCCTCCTGTGTTCTACAGTCTGTCCAGTGAAGATGCTGTGTGAGGCTGCTTTGAGATGCTAACAGGTATCTTGAACTTTTGGTTTTCCAGTGCAGCATCTCTAAGTAATATTTTGCTGTAGGAAAAGACTAAAATCTCGATTTTTTAAAAAAAGCATTTATTCACCTCTCCCCACACCCAGAACAAAACCCTAGCTGGTTTTATTTCCATGATGTCAAAGGTTTTCTTAAGTAGAAATAAATCTAGTTTGTCTTGTATCCTTAAAAAACCCCAAATTATATCATGATCATCTATTCACAATTAAGTATGTTCTCATTATTGACATGCCCTCATCTCCACTGTCATTTTTATCGCATGTAGAGCTCCAAATTAGAGTGAAATTGGATTTTGACATACTTTAGCCACCTAGTGTACTTAAATGGCTGTGTCTAAACACATTGAGGGAACAGTGCTCCATGAAGAGCAGTGGGAAAGAAATTAATTTGAAATAGTTTTGGACTTCAATTAACATGTCATTATGGACAGAGCCAAAATATATCAAATAGTCATACATAGTTCAGTTTTGCTTTTGTTCTTAATTAAGCAGGAAAATGCCTCTTCTAAAGGGAAAATATAAGATTGGCTTTAGTAGATAAAGCAAATAGTCAGGAGGATGTTTGTGACATTTGTACAGTGTGGCTGCTTTTGATTCTGGAGGCCCTTTCTAAAAATGGAGCTATCACATATATATAAATACATATTTGGAGTCACATCCAGCTTCTCCCATCCTGCAAAGAACATTTTTTTTTTTAATCTATAACTGGATCCCAAATCTATTATTTAAATGTGTTTATGGGAAGAAAAAAAAAAATAAGCTGAGATCTCATGCCAAATTAATTTCAGATGTTCCTGAATATTTAATGGAATCGGTCTTTGTTGTTAACTTTTAATCGATCCATTTGCAGAGCTGCATTGCAAAGCCAGGAACCAGCAATGGTCATCTGTGACCTGAAAACTGATCCCAGAAACGTGATGAAATTTCTCTGGCATTGTGGACCTTCTTTTAATGTGCACATCTTCCTGATGTGCAGAGCTCCAGGAACGCATCCCTGAGCGGAGCGCTCAGCATCCCCCACATCCCAGCTCTGGGAGCCCCTCGGGCAGAGCCTCCCTGCAGCCACATTCCCTTCTCCATTTGTCAGTGTCACCATTCACAGGCTCTGACACAGGACCCGAGTTGTGCTTTCCCCTCTCTGGTAGCCTCAGCCTTGCCTTTCCCCAGAGCTGGGCTCTCCAGAGTCTGGATGCTGCAGCACGGCACGGATTGCTCCCCGTGGGGCTGGCGACCCTAGGGCTGGAATTGCAGAGCTGTCTGTCAGGGGGGGTGGAGTGAGCATTAAATTGCCAGCAGCAAATTTCTGCCCCCCCAAATAAACCTCAGATGGTCAAAATGCATCTAGATTTCTAATCCCATTAAACAGCTTCATGTCAATCAAAACACACTGGTCTGTCTAAACCCTCTTCTGCTGTCTAGAAACTTAAGTGAAAAATGTAGGCATTAAATCTGCATTTTCAATTGCTGTTCTTCTTAGCTTTATCTTTAATCCAGATCTTATTACTGCTACTGCAGTTACTCACCCAGTCAAGTTACAGCCCTGAGAAATCTGGAGGTTAGCAGTGCTCTAGCAAGTTGTGAAACGCAAAGAACAATTTGCACAATGCAGTGCTAAAGACGATGTAATAGAGATCATCCTACTTAATAGCCTGTTTAAATCCTTGACAACTCACAATAGTAGATCAGTCTCTTCTGAATCTGAAGTTTAACTTCTCCTGCATTGTAATTTTGTAGGGAGAAGAAATGGGTGACAGTTGGCGACACATCCCTAAGGATTTACAAATGGGTACCAGTAACAGAGCCTAAAGTGGATGATGTAAGTATCCTGCAGTATCTTGCTTTTTCCAGATGTAGATGCTCCTGTTTAGGCAAAGTTGAAAGAAATATTCTTTGATTTTCACTGAGCCTTTAAGCTAAGACTGGTGTGGGTCTTGCAGGCTCCCGGGAGATGTTGATCTCTACAGCAAGTTATGTTGATGGGTGAGTGTGTGACAGTGTCCCTGGAGTCAGCTGGGATCAGTTCTCAGATAACTGCTAAACATGCAGCTGAACTGAGTTTGAAACCTTCCTCTAATTAACTGGGAGGCAGGGAGGGAAAATTATGACATGGATTATTTTTCCCCTCTTTTTGCCTGGTGATTTAAAGAAAGTAGCTGGTTTGGAACAGGGCAGAGAGCATATTCTCTGTGTGCATCACTGCTGTTTTGCTCAAAAATAGGTGGAAAATACTGACATGAGGGTAGGAATATCCTGTGGAGCTGGGATCACTTGTATTAAGACATCGAGCCAAATAATACAGCAACACACAGTTCTGTTGTCATGTGTGTTTTCTCTTGATAAATGTTCTGTCTGTGCATCCTGTTTATGTTGTGTGCACTGTTTGTGTGGTGTGAAAATAAATGTAAAACTCAAAGTCGATAGGACTTAAAAATTGGTTTTTAAAATGATTGTTGCTCTCATCTTATAAATTGTAATATTGTGGTAGAGAGAGCTCTAACCCATGATACCACAGTAAATTAATGACACAACAGAAAACATATCCTAGGTTTGGTACTCTTTCCTTGGGCTTTTACTTTACCTGAAATATGAGTGAAGGCCTATTTGGAAGAACACTTCTATATTAATAGATGTGTAAAATGGTGTGTTTTCAGACAAGACAATGTCATGACCTTGTCTTACTCAGATTCCAAGTTTAAGACCTATTTTTTTATTAGGATTACTTTAACTGAGTTTGTTTCTTTCTGTGCTTTGGTTGCCCCACAGATTTCAGGGACTGTCAGAGTTGTGGTAAACCTCAGTGCTCGGGCAGCATCTCTCTGAAGTTACCTCTTGGGAATTGGGAAACCTGTCCATTCTTTCAAATTGTCAAATGTTTGGTCTTGATTTTATTATTTATAGTACATAGTGGAGGAAAATTGTGCTATCCATGTGAGAGGGAGTGCAGGGTTTAGGATATTTAGGCTCAGGGCTTCTGGCAGTTGTTTTCCTGCTGTGCCTGCAGGATGGGTGCTGTGGGACTCAGAATTTCCAAGTGAGCTTCTGGAGGAATTTTCAAGGTCACTGCTACCCAAAGTCAAGTTCTCTATTATGAAGAATGGGTTTATATAATGGTTCCTATGTGCAGAGTTTAATTGTGTTTTCTAAGCCATCATCTCTAGGTTGAGGCTCCAGATTTGCTGAAATTGGGACACTTGTTTAAGACCAGTTACACTGGTGTCCTACAGTCATGTTCTTTTTATTTCAAGTGGAGGCTGTTGTGCAGCTGCAGTTGTTGCAGGCTTGATGTTGACAAGGTTTCTGTCCTGTTGCCCTGGAAGTTCTCACAAATAACACAAGCACATACATTTTAACAATAAATTACAGGTAGGGATAATTTTGTCTATTAAATTTTGTTGTGGAGATCCTTTTGTGTCTGATTTTGTCCACTCTGAAGGATCAGACAGTTTATTTGCTTTTCACTAAAATAGGAGAATGGTACCTTCCCTATTTCAAATGGAAGTTGTCTTTGATTTTGGTGAACAGAAATTAAATTACTTCCCCCCTCATTTGCTCCTTAGACACTTTGACATTTCTCTGCACTACAATTAGCTTGGCTCTTCGTCCTCCTGGTTGTGGAAGGCTGTTCTGGAACCTCACCACTTTGATGGTTAAACCTCTTTAAAAAACACCTATGAGCTTAAATTGCTCACAGTCACTTTCAGTATTTCTTTAGTAGCAGAAGTGTCCTTTTTACCTTTAAAAAACAACAAAACCAAACCTGAGAAATATCACAACTCCTCTGACCTTTAATTTTGCAATGGTAAAGAAGTTCATGTATTCTCACCTCTGTTTCACGCATCAGAGAGTAAAATCTTGCTTCTCTAAGTAAAAATACAGTTTAGAAATAAGCTTAATAATCCATTTAAAATAGAGAAAAAAGTCCCTCCAGCTATCACTTGTTGAATTTCTTCTGCAATCTTAGACAATATTTGATTGTGGTTCAGTTCCTTCCCTCGTTGGAGGACGGTCTCTGTCCAAAAGGGAGGGCTGGGAGCATTCTTCCTGGAGTCAGGCTTTTAATTGTCTCCTCAGCAGGCAGGATCTCCAAAAGCAGTGCAGCTGCCTCTTTTTCCTGTGAGACTGATTACGTCACCTCCTAATTGCAAATGCTGCATCCCTTAGCAGGCACAGATTCCCCACGTGATGGATGCCATGGTCCCTTCCTTTGTTTTCATCCTTGTGGGCTGGGAGCAGGTTGGGACCCACAGCTCACGCAGGGTTCTCGTGCTTGTGCTGGTTTTTGTTAATCCATCTTTCAGTTTTAATGAAGGAACAGCATTAGTTGTAGAGAAGGAGGAGGTTTCACTTGAGATTGTGAGCTGTTCTTACAGAAGTGCTGAGTGGGGAGGGTTTTACACAGCAACGTGGATTTTTCTGCGTGGCCGTAGTCTCATTTGTGTGTGGTGCCTTTTGTTTTTCAGAAAAATAAGAATAAGAAAAAGGGCAAAGATGAAAAATGTGGCTCTGAAGTGACCACTCCAGAGAACAGCTCCTCCCCAGGGATGATGGACATGCATGGTGAGTGGGAGAAGGTCAGACCCAATTCCCCTCTTGCACTGCTGTGAAAGTGTAAACCAGCAACCTCAGGTTCTCCACTGCTTCGATGTATGGACTTGAATCAAAATGAAAAACACCATCAGATACTCACTTGGTACCTTGGACTTCTCTTCTGTGGATGTACTAACAGTTGTTTAAATGCCATTTATATTTGGGCTATGTAAGGGAAAAATTGTTAGTGGAGCTAAATATGAAAATAAAATTAGAAATGCACTGCACTAAGGTAGAGTAATACCTCAACAGAGTTTCTGCTTGAAGAACCAAAAATCCCCCAAAGCCTCAGTGGGACCTGCTATAATTTAGGCAGGTTTTGTACTTATTAACTCTCTTACTGATTGAGGTCAAGAGAATTCTGCAAGAGCCAAGAAAGCAAGCTCTGGTTCTGTGGTGCCTTCCTTCTGCTGCAGCTTGATGAAATTAATTGCTCAAGAAAACATTTTTTGTTTGCCAGTGAGGCAATATGAGGTCAATTTTATTTCACCTTAATTTTTTTTTTTAATGTGACTTTTGAATGTTAGCCTGGTGTTTATTACAGAGCAGTTTGCACAGCTCAGCTCTGCTTTAGGTTTTTACCTTGTGGATGTTTGGATAACAATTACAGCTGAGAACACAGCACTGTTCGAGCTGATAAGAGAGGATCACTTTTTAGTGGGTTGTAAATTTTTAATTTCAGTTTTATTTGCATTTGTGTTGCCTCATGGTTGCTTTTTGCAGTGCTGACAGCAAGTGTGGTCTTGCAGTTAAAGGAATGAGCAGGGGTTTTGCAGATCTGGAATGTATAAAATCTGAATTAGATTTTTAGCAACTGCTTGAAAGCTCCTTTGGCTGGTGTGGAAAAAAGTTGGAGGTGTAGTGTAAGTCTAAATGATTGGACTTGATCCCTAATGAGCTAAATTATATCATACATTATCAGGGAATAATATGGAAGAATCATGGTGTGCTTTGTATTTTGTCAAATCAAACTTGATTGGTTCTCATTCTTCTGTTCACAGATGACAACAGCAACCAGAGTTCAATAGCTGATGCTTCCCCAATAAAACAGGAGAACAGCAGTAATTCCAGCCCAGCACCAGAGCAGAACTTGGCAACACAAGCAGACGGCACTGAAGTCAAGTCTGACGAAACTCAGGCAGAGGCAAAGGAGCAGCCTGGTTCAGAAGGTGAGCTGGGGGGGCCACCTGAAAGCCAAACAAAGTTATCCTTTAGTGTGTTATTTATTTGCTTACCCACTTTAAGAACTGAAAGAAAAAAAAACAAACCCAATTTGAAAGATGCTTTCTGAATTCTCGGCATTTATGTGAAAATGAACCACAATTTCTCTGACCTACTGGTGATCTTTCATACAACTGGAAAGGTCACACTGACATTCAGAGGTCTTTTCAAAGAGAAACAAACAAAATACTGGTTTATTGTTCTCAAATCTCAGTCTTGAAAGAAGAAATAATTTAAAATCATTGAAATGGCTGTTACCATGTAATCACACAAATCCTGGAAGATACTGGTTTGTGTAGGTCTCTGGAAGTTTATGCCCTAGTGTGACAGTAAAATAGAGGTGAGATACTTTGACAGTACTTTTTAAATTGTGTTAATTAAAATGCAAGCTTTCTTTTCTCTTAACCCTGCTAGCTCCTTACTCAAAAGTTAGCTCTGAATTCTGTCCTAATTTTCTAAAAGCATTACAAGTTTCTATTGCAGTTGTGGACAGATTAAAAATACATGTGGGCTAAGGGATTGTTCTGAACCTCACTCTTTAAATGATATTTTGAAACATGCTCTGTATTCATATTCTTGGAATGATAACTTTCTTTGTCCTATTATAACAGATAAAAGATGTCCTTAACACCATTCTAATGATTTGGTTGCAGAATTCTTCCCATACCAAAGCAATTAAATTATGCCCTCCTGATTTAGTCCTTCACTCAGTAGATCCACTGACCAATTTAAATTTAGAACTTTTATCTTGGTAATGCCAGAGGGGTTAAATATGTTAAGTGTTGTCATTGACAACATTGACATAAAATTTGACAACAGAACCATCACCAAATTGGAATGAATCAGAGCACCATTTTCCTTCAAATAATATCTCCACTTGCATATTTGGCCACAGTAAACAGTAAGGATTTACTCCTTGGTCTAATATTGTCTGGACCTGCTTATGTGAAGCTGTTACATAGCATGCATGTTCCCCTGGTTAAATTTAGGTTCAGGGAAAATTATACCAAGTCCTCTGGATTAGTTCCAGAGCCAGTTATTGTAAAATGAAAGGGAGATATAATGGCAAAAAATACCTGTTATTAATGCAGGGGGTTTTCAGTTGGTTAAATGCTGTGTTAAACAATTTATTAAACATTTATCTGCTTTATTCTGATCAGTCAGAGCCCTGCAATTGGGACATTATTCAGGGTTAATGACCTTGCCAAGTCTATCTCATGTTATTCCACTAAATCAGGGAGGTTCCTGTAAGCCACTTTGTGTGGTCAGAAATGCTTAATGAGGAATTATTAAATAAAAAGGTGGATTCAAAGCACACTGCTGTGTGAACAAGTCCTGCAGGCAGTGGAATAGCTTGAGGCTTGGTGATTGAAGGTGTGGATCCCCTTGCCCCAAGGTCAGCAGCAGGCTGGGTGTTCCATCAGGGCAGCAGTGATGAGCTGGGGCTGGCTTTGTCACAGGGAGGTGGGCACATGGCTGAGTGCTCCTCAGCTCAGTGGGGCTGAGAGGTACACAGCAAAAATCCAAACACAGATTTCTTTGGACCCTTGGGACTTGTTTCTTTATCAGCATGAAGAGGCTTTTCTGGTAAGACATGGACAGGAAGAGGATTCTGCCTGGGTTGGCTGAATGTGATCTTTGAGATGCTCATGATGGGCATTGCTTTGTCTTGAATTCAGAAATGCTTGTGATGCTTTTTATACAGTACACCACAAAAATATCCATTACTCTTTGCTTATGGCATCTTCATTAACCAAAACTGTCCCAACAATTTTGTTTGATCTTATATTTATCTTCATATAGAATAAATTAATATAATCTTTGGGTCAGGGATCTAGGAATATATTTTACATGCCCCTGTTCCCTACTTAAGTAAATGGCTGCTTTAACCTTGAATCTTCTGTAAGTCTTGTTTTGAGAGAGAGAAGGGTTAAAAAAAAACCAACCAGCCAACAAAAAACCCCAAAATCCAGTGGGAAGCAAATAACAGCTGTAACAGGCTGGAGGGCTTCTTCACACCTGTCCAGCAGAATGAATAATTTAGTGGTTAAGCTAGTTAGCTGAATTTCTAAATTCTATCTCAAGTGTAGTATCAAGCAAAAAATATATTTAAAATATATGGCTGAATTTTGATTCAGGTAACTTTATTCTCTCTGCTTAGCTACAGGTTTTTAGATCCATTAGTTGTAACAATTCAGCCTTTTGCTTCTGATTGGAAGGAATTCTCTTGGAGTGCAGCCTCGTTTGCTGGACATCCTGTTTGATCCTGTTTGAGGTTGTGCAGGAGCTTGGCTCCCTCTAGGGTCTGATCCCAGGGTCTGTGCTCCAGCAGTAGGAAGGAAAAGCTCAGGCAGCAGCTAGGTTGTGATCCTGGAGTTGGAGCTTAATTTATATTTGTACTTACTCTATTCAATTCACTTGTTATGTGTGTTTTCCTTAATAGTTGCAGTGTGGGTGAAATGGATGTGCTGGGGATGCTGCTGGTGGGAAGACATCCCAGAAAGCTCCTGCTGAAAGCTTTCATTTGTTTGTTTAAAGTTATTTCTTGCCATTTCAGATACCTCTGATGAACAGAATTCACAGTCTTCAATGGAAAATTCCATGAATAGTTCAGAGAAAGCAGAAATTCAGTCCTCTGGAGAAAATGATTTAATTACAGAGGCATCTAAAAACTCTCAGGTAACTTTAAGTGCAATAGTCTGATTGCATGGCTCTTGGAAAAGTTTATTTTTAATTAAAAGCAAATATAAGGAGGACATTTGGGTATTTCTGTTAATTTCCAGAGTGGGGACAGTAAAGCAGCTGTGGAGTATTAAATGTGCCTGGACCTGGTTTTGTGGTCCAGGTGACTGGCTGCTTGAATCTCACAGAACTGGAACAGTAAAACCAGATTGGTCTGAGGGATTTCTTGGTTTCTTAAACCAGACCATGTTTTTAAGTGAATATTAACAGTTTACATTAATAAATTGCTTGGAACAAACCTACTGGACCCTTTGAGGACCATTCAGAAGTAAAACACCTTCTATAAAGGTAAATGCTTATGGCAGTTAGGAGAGTTAATTTGTGGATGCTTGGGAGTTTACTCACTGAAAGACTGAAAAATTCTGGGTGGGTGGGAGGAAGAAATTTCCCTTGCAGTTGTGCCCTTCTCAGGGCAGGACAATTCCAGATCCTCAGGCAGAGCCTTGCTCCTGGTTCTCCTGTGGGTCCTGAGTTTCAGTGCACCCTCCACCGAGGCTGTTCCTTGGAATGTTCACTGTGGGGTTTAACCTGGAATTAGAGTTTTGCCCTCTGTAGATGACAAGAAGTGCAAAGATGTAAGATGGAAGTAGAGGAGTGATTTAAGGCAGCACTGGGGCACGTTCTGGCATCCAGGGATGCTTTGTCTGGGACACATCACACGCTGGGGAATTTGTTGGTGCTGTTTGTTTGATGTTTATGGTGCCTGAACTTCAGTGCAATGATAACGTGGCTGTTTTTCTTTTCCCCCCTCATTAAGGACTCTGAAGGAGTGCCACCTTCTAAAAAGATGAAAGTAGAGGCTTCCCAACAAAATGTTGAAGAGATTTAGACTATAGATTTTTCTGGTCAGTTTTTATGTAAGGTACATCAGTGGGCTTAATTATAGAACAACCTTACTTAAGCATCTTCTCTTGGATGAGGACAGAACTCCTAACTTTTCAAGTTACCAAGCAAAAATCCAAGAAAGCCTAACAAAGGTTTAACTTCTCAGACACTGAAAACTTTTTCCTGTGAAACAAACATTGAGAACTTTTAAGTTACTGTCTCTGAAATGGTTGGAGTAAACAACTCAGGAGGGGTCTACGCACTGTTTCTAAAGTCAAAATTACAATTATGTTGCTGCTGTATTTTTTTTCATTTCTCTATTTAACATTGTAAGATATTTAAGGATGGTACAGGTCAGGTATTAGCTTTCATGTGAAGTTCATTGTTCTGGCGTGATGTCTGCTTTTGTTTTGTGCCTTGTGTTCTGAAAACAGTGCTAACTTTTAAAAGTTGTTTTGCAACTGTCTCCTTTGCAAAGTGGCCTATGTTTGCATAATGCCATGTAGTAGGGCTTTTTTTTTTCTTTTTTTTTTGTTTGGGGTTTTTGTTTTGTTTTTAAGTTTTAAATCCCTGGTGCTTAAATTTTTAAACAACTACAAATCAGGAAGCCATTTTCACTCTTGGAGTCCAAGGAGAAAAAGGAGCTTGATACTTTATTTTAGCAGCTATAGTGGAGATCTTTTATTGAATGCATGGCATTCGCAACTGTAAATTTGGTCTTCTAAATACTTAACTTCATCAGAAGTTAACATGATCTGTTTACCATTTATAGTCCAGATCTGAATAGATATTATAACACAGGCACTTAAAATACTTAGGTATTAGGTCCAGATCTCTGTACTGGGTACAACTTGCTTTACAGGAAAGTTCCACTATGTACATAAATAGGATCAAAGGGATTGATGCACAGCGAGTTTATTTTCAATTGGTCTTTTTTGATATCATGTTTTCACTGAACTGGAGATTTCATTGTACTGTTTCATTATGAGATGTTTACTTCTATGTTCCAGGAAAATACTGTATTGGGGGGTGGGGGGGGTTCCTTCTTCTCTTTCAGCAAGTCTTGTAAATAAGCCTTGTTGTTTCCATAGGCCAGTTCCTAACTCCAGTTAGGAATGTTCCTTCTCTTCCAATTAACGTTGAAGTGTGCTTATGCTAATTAAACTAATGGAAAGGCACAAGGTAGGTGCAGCTCCCCTCAAACTCCTGGCAAGCAGAAGTGTGGAACCACCTGCATCAGGTCACGAGGGTCTGGTCTTCCAGTGGGCTTTGTACTTCCAGGGAATAAAGGCCCGGTGTGGGTGGAACTGCTGATGTCCCATCCACGCACACACATCCATCCCCGTGTCCCATCCGTGCTGCTGGGTCAGGCCCTTGCTCTGTCTTCTCCTGGCGTGGGAGATGGAACTTGGAATTTTCAAATATGATCTCACAGCTCTGGAAATGGTGTAGTTTGTAAGCTGAAATCTGTAAATACTTTTTTAGACGAAGAAAAAAAAAAAAAAA
>WEIU01001942.1:101766-159064 GCA_013389925.1 Aegithalos caudatus
CTGTCGCTGCCGCCCCCGCGCTGAGGGCTGAGGGCTGGGGTCCCGCTCGCCCCGGCTGGCGGCTGCTGCCGCTGGAAGCCCTCAGCATCCCGCGGCCAGGCTGCGAGCGAGTGGAAGCCTCTAGTGCTAAACAGAAACCTTTAGAGGGCAAAGTGCCCCGCTCCATGTGAAACCCGGCCAATTTTCCTTTTTCCCCTCCCCAAATTTTATTTTTGTAACAAAGTCAAGCAAGCGGGCTCTGTCGCTGTTTCCTTTGTTCCTGTGGTGGCTGCAGCTGGCAGCGGCACTTCCTGGGTTTATCTGCACCTTTTGCTCAGACTTCAGTTGTGCTTTTCATCTCTTCTATAAGGCGTTATATTCCCATTTATCCCCTTTGTCTGTCATCCAAAATGGAGGCAGAGCTGTGGAAGAGAAGTGTTTTGGAAAGATGTGTGTCTGCTCAAGTCTTTTGTTCCGTGTGATATAGCAGAAACCGGATCCAATCTGATGTTCTCTGCTGAGCGCATTTTGGAAGTTGATTAGAAGGGTTGATGGAAATTGCCTCTTGACATATCAACGGAAATATTTATTTTCATCTATAGGAACCACGTTAGCTTGCTAAAAGAAAATTAACTTTGCCCACCCCAAATTCCTCTATTTAAGTATTGCTCAATGAAGAGGAAACAATAGAACTGTCTGTTCTGTGCAGTAGTGATAAGAAGTAATGTAAGTAATCGTAAAATTTTGGTAATATTGGCCAAGAACGTTATTAGTTATTGGCAAGAGACTGGACCTGAGACAAGGTGTGTGCGACAGTGGACGTAAGTACTTTGCATTTACAAAAGAAATAAAAATGTAAGCCTTAATTAAAAATTAGTCAATCTGCCTTTATTGTACAAGCTGGGAGGAACTTGCAAAGGAGCTACAGGGATTATGAAGGACAGAATTGGGCTGCTCATGTGCATCTGCTCCTTGGCCTCTCCTACCTTTGTTTCATTTTGTGCTTCCACTTGTATGTCCTTGGGATTTTGAAACTGAGGATCACATCTGGTGTAAAGGAATAATTCTGTTACATTGACTGACAGTACTGAACTCTGATGTAGGTGAATAAATTTGAGCACCACGTTTATTTCAGAAAAAATAATTTTATCCTGCTTGCTGGTGGTAGCGTGAGGCAAGGTGCAGAAAATATCTTCTTAGAGGCTGCCAAAGAAAAGCACATTCTTAATGCTTAGGGTTTGCCGAGTTGCAGCCCTGCAGCATCCTGCCCATCCAGCCTGCTTACTCAGCAGCTTTGGGATACAATTTTTAAATCTGCCAAACAAACCAACTGTAAACTTAGGTCTAAAGAGGATTAAAATAATTCTGGAAAGCCTGATATAAGGTGATGAACGTCTCTGTGAAGTGGGAAATGTCTTTTTAACAAATGATTGAGCCTGTAGGTTGTTGGTCTCTCTGTCCACATCGTCCTCAGGTTGGATTTGATCTTGGTGGGTTTATGGGGATGTTTCCATGGCTGTTGCCTCAGCTGCACCTTTCTCATTATTGCCTGTCACATCCAGCGCTGACAAAACACACAGATTCTGTGTTAATGTTCCCCCTGCTGCCTTTGCTGGGTAGAAATTCACTCTAGAAAAGAACTGGGGGTGTGGATGCCAGCAGCAAAACACAGAAAGGTGAAGATGTGTGGATTTTGCCTTGCAGGGGCACGAGCTCCCTGCAGAGCTGGGAGATGCAGCCGTGTTAAACACAAACCCAAGGAAGCTGCTGTAACGGAGCTCTTTGTGTAATATTTATTTACATGTGACACATTGCTGGGGTTTCAGTGTTTAACTTTTAAAGAGAAGCAGTAAAAAAAAACGTGTGGTAGCCATTAGCTTTGCCGGTGGACTAGAAAGCAAAGTTTTTCTAGATTACCTCGGTCATTACCTGGGTCATTGCCTCGGGTGGTTTGTTTGGAAGTGACCAAATTTATGCTGGATCACGGATTCGTGGTGTGCCCTGGGCTCTTTTAATCGTGCTGTAAGTTTTTTTTGAGTTTGGCTTCGTGCTGTTAACGGTCAAACTCTTTTATGATAAAAAAGTTATTTCTGAACACCAGGGAAGCGATTCCCTCGTGCCTTTGAGCAGTACAAACCATCACGATTCCAGTTTTCATCACAGCTCTTTCAGTCACATAGCCAGTTGCACAGCTTGAAAAATCTAATTTCAGAGGGGAAAATATGCCTATAGCATACTCCCCTGTACAGTGAGCAGATTAAAACCATTTTTAAAATTAATAAGTAACTTATAAACACTGGGCTTTACAACAGGTGTCACGCGGGCTGTGCTTTATCTAAATGTCACTTGTTTTTCTGATGAGATTGATTGTGGGAGCTGTACCACACTGACAGAGGTAAAAAAGAACATTGGTTTTCTCCTTTTAGCCCCTTCATCTCAGCTCTTTACACCAATTTGACCTTGCAGACCTTGACGTGTAGGTAACTAGAATTGATCTGTTGCAGGCGGGTCACTTTATCCAGGGAAAAAGATCTTAAAAAATGTTCTTCTCAAAATGAGAAAGACCTTTGACACTGCTCATTCTAATGGGAAGCTGTGCTCCTGGGTACATGACCTACAATACGCAGAATTAAGTAAAATGTTGTGTCATCTTGATATTTAATTTAATAAAGCACTCTAATAACTTCACCATTATCCAAATAATTACATTACCCAGAAATAACTTCCCCAAGCTGAAGTGTATTCAGAAATATTCCAACAACAGCCTGTCATGAAGGTTTTTTCCCCCTGATATTGGGACAAAAGAATTTTTTCTCTTTGTTTTGGAGACTTGTCTCTGGTGGAAGAATCATGTTTGGCTCCATGTAGAATGTGTGCTGAAGACTTCTGTGAGGTGAAAAATTGTGCTTTACAGAATACTGTGAGCCATGTATTGCCCTGACAGTCTGGAATATGGGACATTGGACTTCCCTGTGGAAAGCTCTGCTTTGGGAAGAGTGATGCATAGTTTAAGGTTCAAAACCTGAAATAGGAACTTTGCTGAACTGCGTGTGGAGCTCTGAAAAATGGATGTTGGGAATCAGTGACCTTGTGCTAGTTTATCTCAAGGATAGAGAGGTAAATCCTGCTAATGAAATGATTAATGTAATTATTGCAGGGAGTAGGGAATACAGTGTATTACTGCTGGAAAAAGTAGATTTATGACGATTCTTTATTTTCTCCAGGTGTAAAATGGATAAGTGACATTGCAGATTTCAGTTATACTCTGCCAGTGTATTGTATGCACGTCCTGTGAAGGAATAAGAGGTTGATGAGGCTCTGAGACCATGTAAATAATTAATTTTGTGTATGAAGGTTCCCTTCTTGTGCAGTGCTGGGGAGACAGTGCTGCAGTGGAGAGAATGGGCTCCTCAGATGTGTGTGGCCATGTACATTGTGTAAACAGAGCACAAGCTTTATTTTAGGAATTCTTAATGATATTACTCACACTGGGAAGTGTTATTTTTAAATTATTATATATTATTATGTCAGTCATTGCTTATCTTAGCACAGGGCATGGTAGGGTGGATGAAGATGACTGTGGGCTCATTTATTCTTAAGTAGCCTCAGAGTTCTCTCACCTTTTAATAAGAGTTTAAGGAACATGCCAGGTGTTGTACTTGAGGTAAGAGTGTTAACCTTGGCATGAGATCCTTGTCCAAAACCCTGTGGATCCTGCTTGCTAAAGCTGCACAGAGCAGGAGAGTGGGGTCTGGGAACTGGGACAAAAGCTGCCTTGTGAGCAGCTTGCCAGGTCATTTCTAGATTTCATCTCTCCTCTTTAGCAATATGACTCCTTCACTTCATGTAGATGTAAGCCAAAAATATTCCCTTCCTCAGTGGACTGACGTTAGGGGTCAGCTTGTTTCCAGAGCACCTTTGCCACACATTCTTTGTTAGGGCAGTGTTTGGGGAAGTTCTCAGCAGTGCTGATACCACCTGGAGATTAAAAACTTCCAGAATTCAGTTAGGTATTTCACATGCTGCTTGTAGAAGCTACTCTGATAAAAGCACCGATATTCACCTCCGAATTTAACCAAACTTGAGCAGAGTTGCTGTTACAAGTATTTTTTAACCATAGTAAGGGTCCCTTCGAAGCACAGATGCTTATTCAGGGTACAGTATGATTCAGGACATTGGTACTGAGCCTCTTACCCTGCTTATGTCAAATGCTTGATATAGTCACAAGCTTTTAAGCTCTGTGTAAGATGTACTTTGAATTTCCACCTTGACAACCTTGAACCTCAGGATGGTTTGTAGAAAGGTTGCTGAGCTGTTCTTGTCTCAGAGACACATTTCTTTGCCAAAGTAAACATTTAGTAGTGGTAGTGTGAGAAGGCCTTGGTTCAGATTAAGGTTTTGGTGTCTTCAGGGCTGCAAATGGCTACAGGGCTACAAATAACTGCAGGAAGAACAGACCAATTCTGTGGACAGAGGTTTAGATACAGGGACGATTTTGTTTGTTTTGCTCCTGGCTATTTTGGTGTCTCTGCAGACTGGTTTCTATGGACCTGGTTGGGCAGGGTGTTACTGTAGAGGTACAGGGCACAGTAGTCACCTTTTTCATGAAAAAAGCACAGTTATCATCCTTTGATCTGCCATTTAATCTACATGTTTTGTGGTAGCTCTCATCTTGTGTTTTTACTCAGTAAACAGATGTTATTTTCTGGCTTAAATACAACATGGATTTCGTAATTGTCATTTTTGATGGATGTGCTGAAATAGGGAAGAGGGAGCTAGTTTGTCCTCAGACTGCCAGTTCTCAAGAACTTTTGCATGATCTGAAAAAAATTGGCTGAACTTTGAGATTTGGCATAATTTTTAGTGAAGATTTTGTGCTCCACGATTATGATGTGCTTTGAATGGTAACAGAAATTAATACATTGATTTCCAGTTCTCCCCCCCTACCCATTTTTATTTTTTTTCTGCTGAGTGGCCAGAGGAATTAAAGCCAAGAAACCCAAAATTGAGGTCTTGGCTTTACTCATGTTTTTCACACACCCCTTTAGTAGGTCACTGAACCATTCTTGTTTGTTACTTTCCCATGTGAGGGGAAAAAAAATTTCCATTCTTTTGGAAAGTAGAGTTGATATTCAGTCACTTGAGCAGCTGCTTATCTGACTGTATGTCCTTAAGCTGTGGTTAGTCTTAATCAAACAAAAGGGTATCTAGTGATGCTGCAAGCTGGGAAGGAATAAAGGGAGCTTTGTAGGCATTTTGAGCTGAAGGCTGGGCATTTCTGGGATGTCAGAGGCATTTTGACAGGCTTGAAGGAGAGAGTGAACTCCTTAAGTTGTTATGTGGGTGGAATTTTCCCCCTAATAACAGCACTCAGATCTGTTGTAAAGCAGGAGGAGCTGAAAGGGCAAGGAGTGAGGCTGGAGGCTCACTGAGATGTGGAGTGAAATTAAGAGGATCTTTGAGGAATGCATTGAGTGAATTAGAAGGGCTGAGATAAAGCCACACAAAGAGCTGGATGGTGTTCACAGAGGCCACAGGGATGGAAACAGGAAGGAAAAAATGAGATACTGCAAAGTTCAAGTCAAACAAAAGATGTCTCAGCTGACTGAGTGGGTTTGAGCCTGGGTTACAAACTCACTGAACCCGTGTGAGTGAGGAGCAGGGGTGGATGGAATGACAGCAGGGAAAGGGGAGTCTCTAATCGTGGTGGGGACTGTGGAGAAGAAAAGAGGTTGGGGTTGTACTTAGATGAGATTTGAATAAAAGGACAGAGGGAAATGATCACAACGAGTTGGGGAGAAAAGAGGATATTGCTGTAATGCTGTTCAGGGCAGGAGAAATAGGAATGAAAGGGAAGAATATATGGAAAGTAAGGGTAGATGATGGAAGGTGGGGCTGGCATTGGAAAAATCCAGTGTTTATTCCCCATGCTTTGATCTTGGATAGGAGAGTTAGATAGGAAGCACTTGATGAGGGTGTGCCTGATAAAGGAGAGAATGAGCTGGATGGACCCAGGTATGGAAGTCATGGATGATGGAGCAGTGAGATCTGGGCAGGAGATCTGGAATTCCTGGTTTGGCTCTTCTCATGCTGCCCTGCTGCCTTTTGCTGTTGGAGAGAAAGGGTTCGCTTCTTAAAACAGAGCAACAACAAACCTTATCAGCTGAGAAACCTGGAACCAGTTTGGGTTTAATCTGGTATTTTAATTAACAGACTACAGGCTATATGCTTGCAACTTCCTTTCTTTGTATGCAGAAATTAATTGCATTTACAGCTTCCCTCATCTGTCCTTTGATATCTTAATATCATTGGCACAAACAGTTCTTTAAAGACAAAACTTCTAAGCTACTTCTGAGGAAAAAGACAAGCTTTCTAAACTCTTTGATGGCTACAGAAATATTTTACAGCTTTCATACAATTTTCCTTTCGCTCTGGAAAGGAAACCTTTAACATGTCCATAAAACAATTATGAAGATGATCAGGAAAAGTGCTTGTTTCAGTTGCCTCCAAAGAAAATAGAGTTTGTTCTTTGTGTTTCAGACAGTGATGGAAAAACTTGAATCTGATTGTTTTTAGTGCAAGCTAGAGTTACACTATTGTCACAGTTTCTGAAGCAGGAAGGCTTGAAAAATAGGGTTAGGAAAAGGTTCTCCAGCAATTGCTTCTAATAGTTTTAGTAGCAGAACAAAAATTCTGAACATGGTCTTTTCAAATAATTTTTGTTTGTTTGCTCAAATGGGAGTTGGAAGCTCATTTCTGGTTGTTTTTGAACACAAAACACGCTGACTTATTGTCACTCCTGATATAATTAATGGAGCCATCCCTTGGTCAGTAAAGCAGCCATTGCCATTGGAAATGTTCCAATGTGCATTTGCCACAGCTTATTTACTTTGTGACACACAAGCACAAAACTCTTCACTAACCCTTGGTTTCTTGGCTGTTGATCTTAGATAAATCAGTTACTGCTGTTTCCTCCCTTTCTCTGGTCTGAAATGACCAAAACAGTCTCAGCACTTCAGAGCCCCAGGTGTGTGTGCTGGCCTTTCAGAAAGAGGGAAACAAAGGCACGAAGTTTAGAGGTGAGCTGACAGAGGAGTCTAAAAGGAAGACCTATCAAAGATGACACTTCAGTTACAAACTTAATAAAGGAAAGAGGACAAATGGAAGAAAGATTTAGGAGGGGATGATGAAGAAAATGTGCAGCTTACTGACAAGTCCCTTAGAAAAGCTACTGAACTGATGAGGAACCTTACAGACACAAATTACAGGCTAGTAAAACCAGGCTGATATTTGAAGGGCAATCCTGATGCTTCTGGAAGGCAGTGCCCTGCTAAATGCCCTTGGCCTTCACTGAACTGCCTGAGAAGCACCTGCTCCCTGCCCTGACTGTGATTCTGAGGGGCATTGTTGCTCTCATTGTGCAGTCCTCAAAAAAAAATCCTTTAATATCTGGAGCATCATCTGGATTCCTGAGTGTGCTGCAGACAGAGGCCTTCTGGAGAATCTGAAAACCCTTTTGTTCCTGTTTGGGAACTCCTTGCTCTGCAAGCAGAAATTGGGGGCTCCTCATCTGTTTTCCTGCCTTGCCTCCATACACTGCACTTGCTGGACTCTCCCTGTGTTAAATCTAAGTTGGATTGAGCAGAAGTTTGCTTGAACTCGTTGTGGAGAGTGTTTTTATCTTCCTGCCATTCCCATAGGTGTGACAGTCTCTTATCAGTCTCCTCCAGACTTAATGCCTCTGAGGAATAAGTGGTAGGGAGAGCCTGGGTGAGAGCTTGGCCCTTCTGTGTGGTGTGAATGGCTGCAGGGGAATTGCCTGTTCCCTCTCTGTTAAGCAGATTTCACTTTGTGCCTCAAGGTATGGAAGCTCTTGAGTGCTCCTTAAGAGCAAGCTCAGCAGCAGTTACCTGGGTGAGAATTACTATTTCTAGTTTGCTGTCCAGCCTGACATCAGTGGATAAGAGAAAATGGGGTTGGAAAGGACCATAGGAGGCCCTGTTCAGATAAGCACTCTGGGTTTGACATCCATTAACAGTTTGATATCCATTCAGAAGTCATTTTGGGGGAGGATGTTTGAAGTTTGCCAGTTGGCAGGTTAGGAACTACTGGGCAAAGGAGAGAAAAACCAGCAGGAGGACCCCAAATGTTATTCCAGGATGCTGAGGAGAATTTCTGGTGTATGTGGTTCATTAAAAAACACAACTGGGCATAGAAAAAATCTGCAGCATAAGAAAATGAGAGAAAATAGTAATTGTTTTTGCTATCAGTCATTCACCATGTATATTCATATTAATGTGAGGAGAATGTTTACAAAGAGGCCCAGGGAAAAGATTCCTTCCCTTGGTTGTTTATCCAGCCCATGGCCCCTTGTAAGGTATAGGAAGGTACAAAGCCCACAGTGTTAGGAGTGGTTCTAAGGGCTGCTTTGTCACCTTTGGGACTGGAAGAGAAAAGGTGACATGCCAGATGGAAAGGGCTTGCTTGGATTATCGTGTAGCAGGGTATTAGTGGAAGAATCTGATTTGCTCCAATTAGTGATATGTCAGTGTGTTTTGGCCAGAATACTCCTGACCTGCAGATAACCCTTTGCCATGACACTGTTGCTGACGTACCGTGATGTGAGGAAAGGGTTCAGCTGTTTAAGTAGCTGAGCATTGCTGCTTAATGAATGGATCACTTTTCCTGAAAAGCACAGAAAAAAATTTAATGACTTGTTAAATTTTAATGACTTCTTAGAGAGCTTTTTATCCTTGGTTTTTTGTGTTTGCAGCACATTATCTACAATAGTAATGCACAGTTGGAGACCTTTTTGTCTCTCTACTTCTAGTTTAGCTGATGTTGTAGTGCAAGGAAGCAGTTGATTCAGCCTTTTTTGCCATATTTAATGCCTATTCTTACTGTATTTTTATGTGTAGTAATGTCTTCCTACATACTGAGATAAATGTTGTTTTTTTAAATTATAGTGGGAGATTTCTGGTTTTCCATGGGTATCTTTATTGCTCGTTTATACCACACCAGAGCAAGCAGAGAATGTCAGAGTACATATGTGGTGTTTGTGCTTCTGTTTCATTGCAGATTAACAGTATTTCCCTATGCATTCTCCCACTCATTTGGTGAACAAAGAGCAGAATTCTGGTGGGACAGTTCAGAGTAGAAATAAGAGAGTGTTGAGGCTGCTTTCACTGAAGGAGCAAGGAAGAATGGTTGAGAGATTAGTCCATGGAAAGTTGTCCTTAATCAAGCAAAGGAGTCTGATGCTTGTAAGAGTTCTGTTCCTGTGTGAGCTTGAAAGGACTTCTTCCATCTCAGGAGATGAAGGGTGGTCTTATCTTTGCTGGTTTGGGGTGGGGCTTACTTGTCCTAGGGCTGGCTTGTGAATTAAGAATTGAAGAGTGGAGCCTTAAGGGTGACTGAGGGGTAAGGAGAAGATCCAGATAACCTTGCTCTTGTGTAATAGGTTTGCTCTTCTTGAGAAAGAGGATTGCTGGTACTTGTTTTGGAAGTGAGATAGCAGCTGCATTGTTTATAGTTGGGTTATGCAAATCTGGGGGGAAGGTGGCAGCCTGCAAGTGTGACCCGGCCTGAACCCTCTTTGTGGGATGCTTGCTCCTCCCAGCCCTGTCCTGCACTGTGTCTGCCCTGGTGTTCTGAGGGAGTCCTGCTGATGTGGGTGCTCAGAGGTGTCTGTGCTGGG
The DNA here is from genome assembly GCA_013389925.1 of Aegithalos caudatus. Classification (NCBI taxonomy): domain Eukaryota; kingdom Metazoa; phylum Chordata; class Aves; order Passeriformes; family Aegithalidae; genus Aegithalos; species Aegithalos caudatus. The sequence goes on from WEIU01001942.1 coordinate 111,443, forward strand.
AGCACCAGAGCCTTCAGTGCCCTCAGAGTCCCTGGGGGGACTGCAGGACCTTGGCCCCATGTCCTGCCAGGCAGAGGGAGAGAAGGAACAAAGGTGTGCAAGTGTTTTGTTCTGAGAAGTTTGTGTTGCTCTGCTGCTGCCTAGAACAGATCTGCAGAGGCACAAGTAAGCAGGATGAGGCCTTTTCTTGTCACTGATCCTTCAGTGGAGGTTGTTAGTCCTCAGAGATCAGCAGGGTTGTTCTTTATGACATGTCTGCGTTACAAGATTCAAGCAGACCTTGCAGAGGCACCAAGGAGGCTTTGCTTCTGGAATCTGTCAAGTTCATTGTTTTCAGAATTCTGTAGCATGGGATGTTTACTCGAAATCCTGGCCTCCTTTCCCTCTGCTGCTTTGTTTACTTTCCCTTCCCTCAAGGTCCCATAGTAACGGGTGCAGCAGTTCAAGGGCAGGAGAGCTGCAGTGACCTTGGCTGGGAGACCTCTGGCCAGGCTGCAGCAACTCAGTGACTTCTGTATCCCACAGCCAAACCCTTCCCCAGCACATGTGAGATTGTTGTCCAAAACATTTCTTGTCCACGTTGCCCCATCTGTGACAGGGACTTGGTTGCCTTGGCACCAAAATTCTAATGTAGGGCAAGGGTTAGACTCACTCCAACCAGGCAGGGTGATGATACAGAGCCCAGGCCTCTGTGGTAGTGCTGGAGTATCTTTGGAGCAGCTGGAATGTGGGGTTTCACAATAGATCTAAAAATAACTCAGGCCCACAGCATTTAGTTACTGTATGTTGATATGAATGTGAGCCATCACAGGCTCTTCTGCTCAGTTCTTCATGCTGCTTCCTACATCCACATTTTAGGCTGCTCTTAAATCTAGTTTGTTCTCACTGTCCACACCATTCACAAAGAGACAGAGACCAAATGGAGCAAGAATTATGGAAGAGTTTCTCATGTGTCTGTAATTCTTCTTTGAAGTCCATGACTGATCTTGATTACCTTTTTATCATGCAGACTTTTGCTTTTGGTGCTGTGGTGTGACACTTGATTTAGCCTGTGTTAGTTGTTGAAAGCCATTACTTTGGAGGCAGAAGTGATGAGGGGAAAAAAGGAGGGGCGTGCACATAAAAAGGAAAACTTAAGACAGGTGAAAAGGAAATACCTGAGCTTTTGGGTCTGGCAGCTCTTAGAGAAGAAGTGCCAAACAGGAAGAGGGCAGTGGAAGATCTTGTTGCATTCCTGATCTGCCAGTCATTGGATATGGATATTATCTGCTGCCACGTTTCCCAGAGCAAAGAATGATATCATTTGTTTTGTTCTTTGATGGCCATTCTCTGCTCATCCTGATGAATTTCTGTATGTTTACATAGAAGCTGTAGTCTGAGTAAGCTTAGCCATGGCTAGTCAAGCTCTGTTAATAATATTTACAGTGACAACTGTGCATCAGGAGAACTCCCAGTGTTGGAATGAGAGGCAGCACAGCAGTCCTGATCTGCTCAGCTGTGTAGTGGATTCAGGAATGGCTCTGAAATGTGCTTGTCTGTTAGCAGCACACCAAGGGCTGGATGTTACACATCATGCTTCTCGTGTTAGCTCCTCCTGTAGGGTGTCCAAAGAATGTAATCACTGTTTCCCTGCATAAACTCCTGCATATTGGTGTCTGCACAGCCCAGTCCAGCTTTCTGTTTGCTTGGTAAACATCTGTCCTTGACAGGATGGAGGTTGAGGGAACTTGGATAGAAAATGTGCTGGTGGTGTGCCAGATGTGGGAAAGCATGAGGCAGTGAAAGAGAATCAACTGCTTGCTCTTGCTCTTTAAAACACAGCTTTTGAGAAAGAAAATTGAGTGCAGGGGTTGTAGAGAAGGTTTGCCACCTGGAAACATAAAAAAATTCCTTTTCTGGATTAGAGGATGTAAAACTTTTAGAAAGGAAGGACTAAGTCAAGGGATTTGGATGTGGTTGTGAAATATTTAGATCTGTTATAGGGCCAGAGAAGCTCTTTGAATGTTGTCAGCTTATTTCAAATGAACCTCATGTTGGGATGGGAGAGCTGACTTGATCAGGAATACAAATATCCTCAAGGATATTAAAATATCCTCAAGTTTCCTAACTGCCCTCACTTCAGGTAATTACTAGCAACTATGTTTGACACCTAAGCAGAAAACAGAGATTGTGAAATAATTGCTTTGGGGAAACCAAAACAATCTGTCCAAAAGCTGGGGCATCCAAGCTGTTGAGAAGTCCCCATAGTGGCTGTTCTCTACTACAAATGTCATTATCCCTCCCTTTTCAAAGCAGAGTCCTGCCAAATCAACATACACACTCAGCTGGCAGGGAAAGTGTCTGTAAACAGCAAAAAGAGAAGCTGTGTAGTTCTACAGTTCACTTTTAGGGAGTGAGTTACATACCTGCCTGTATCATTTTCCTTTAGAGCTGGCAGGGGCACCACAGGGACGAGCTGGTCCTGTTGTGACCCTTCCCCAAGCACCTCTCCCCACTGCTGGGGCTGAACAGGGGAAGGCTGGACCTGTGGCAGCCTGTGTGGGTGTTCTACAGCTCTTGCCAAAGCAGGTGCCAAGTGCTGGAGTGAGCTATGCAGTGTTTTAGTATCAGCTGGGAAAAAAAATTCCAGGCAGCATTTTGTCTCTGGAAGCTGCAGCCCAAGGCAGAGTGTGTGGCTGTGGCTGCTCTCTGGTAGCAGCTCTGTTCTGTGCTGCTGCCTGAAGGTGCTGGGGATTTCAGGCTCTTGTGAAAGCACATTGCCAGTATGTTTGTGGCTGCAGTGACACTGTGGTCTGAGTCATTCCTCCTGTGAGGAAGGGTAATCTGCAGTCAAATGTCATGGGAAGCAGAGGCATTCCTAAGTCCTGGGCAATCTCTTGTGCTGTGTGAAATTGTTAACCCTTAATGGAAACCGTGGGATTAGATTGCACTTATTTACCTTATCAAATCACCAAATGTTACTGAAGAGCAGAGTTTAGCTCTGTGAGTAGATTCATAGAATTCTGCAATAAAAGCTAATTCATTACTGTTTCTAATAAAACTTTGGTCTGTAAAGGCTGTTATTTAGGAACACAGTGTGGATCCCATCTGTTTTTAGTATCCAGTTGTACAAGTAGAACACTCAAATCTCCAGTAAAAATCTTAGCAGAGCTTAAGGAGACTAAAACTTTTATTAGCAGTTTTTATTAGCACATTAGTAGGCTTGGTGTCTGAGCTTGGCATGTGGTGATTATAGGCTGGGTGCATGTAGCAGGCTTTTGGAAATAGGGAGACAGATCCTAGGAAATTCTGAGAGGTTGCTTCTCTCCATAGCAATAAACATGCAAAAAGTGGTATTTACCTTTCACGTGGGCTTTCCCAAGGAACTGTTGTGTCCCCAGGACAGGACACTACAGAATGAGGGTTGGGACTGTTTTTTTTTGTGATTTTGGCACACGGGAAAAACACAGTTCACAGAAAAGACTTGAGTGAGGGTCATTTAGTGACTTGGTTGTTTTGCTTGTAGTAAGATTTGTGAAAGTGCTGATGCTGTCACATGTTCTTCTGGTGAAGTCACCACTTGCTTTGGGACATAAACCATCTCAGCCCATTTGAAAGTCAGTCCAGCTGTGTCTTTTAACTGGTGCACAGGTGAATGGCATGAGAATTTCTGAACCATTTTGCTGCTTGATATTTAATAATGGTGGTTACTGGGAGCAAAGGAATGACTTTATAAGGGTATCATGCAATAAAACAAGGTTTTTCTCTGATACTGCATATAATGAGGTTAAATACTGCTTGATGAAGTTACCTGCTATGAAACATTCATCAGTGCCCCGTGCTGGACATAGTTACCATAACCACCATCATTATAAAGTAACAGATCCAACAATTCGGCAGGACTGCAACCACCAAGGACAGGGTTGATCTCTCCATCTGTGTGTGGGAACCTGGCATTGCCCTTGGCCTCTCCAGTCCCAGACAGGCAGTGGGAGCCATCTGGGTGAGGATTATGTGGCATGAGCATTATTAACTGCTCCCCTGCCAGCCCTGTGTCCCGATTAAATAAGGAAGGGTCACTCACACAGCCTTCCCTGCACTGCAGCAGCCAAATCTTCACAGCTCCAGTTTGACTGGTGACCACCTGGAGGTGGAAGTTTGTTTTCCACTCTGTGTTCTCTGAATGTTCAACACTTCCCTGAAGGTCTTGGATGGGGGATCCTGGGGAGTTCTGCTGTGCTGTTTGAGGTGTGGCTGCCCCCATGGCATGGCCATGCACAGGGCAGGGGGGTGTTCACCATGAATGGAAGGGCTGGGTTTGGTGAAGCACTGCTGGGCACTTGTTTGCACACAGATCCAAAAAAGGTCTAAATGGAGACTTTCCTGGGAGTTGTACATGACCTTTTAGAGTCTTTTTCCCCACACACACACATTCCAGGCTGTTTTATGTGAGTTCTGGAAGGAGTTTTCTCCCTACATCATCTTTCTATGGGGTTTTGACTAATCTTTGAGTAGTTTCAGTAGTAACACAATGGTGCCTTTACCCTGCTTCTGTCTCTTGTGTAGTTTCTGGTTCAGCTTTTATGTAAACTTTGAATAAACTGTGTGTGCTGTTGCAGTCTTGAGTCTGTAATAACTGAATTTGGGAATCAGCCTGGTGTTTTTCAAGCTGCAGGGAGCTGGCTGCAGACAGCTGGGATGAAAGCTTTGTGTCACAAGGGGAGAGCTGGGGGAGCATCTCTGCTTTTGCAAACCAGTAAGGCGCTTTCAGAATAAGATCCCTGAAGTCTTGCAGTATATTTATAGGCTTCTCATGTTGTTCAGAGAACGTTACTGTATCCTCGGCGGCAGAAGTGCTGGTGTCGGGTTTCTCCAGCATGGTAAACAGCTCTGGGCCCCGGTGGTATGTGTGCTGCTCAGAGCTGGGCTGATCTGCCAGCTGATAGGGTTTGGTTGGGTTTTTCAGAAGCTTCGTGTGTGAAAAAGCTTTAAAGTCCCAGATCATCACATCTCAGATCAGTTCATTAATCTAGGCTGGGGCCTTAATGTTCAGAAAGATGCTGATACATTTACAGCTCTCCATACAAGAGGGTCCCTCACCAACAACCATCCTTTCAAATGAAAATGGAGGTGTAAAAGAAGCTCCAAAACCCTATCAGCTCCTGATCATCTGTATTGGGAAACAGCTCTTTGCAGTGAATATTGTGAATCTGAGAAGGCTGATGAAAAGCCAGTGGCAGAAATCAAGTCTTAGAAAGAAGTGGAAAATTTCAAGACACTGGAGTAAGTAGGATCACTTCACTTTATATTGAAGTAGCTCTGGACACTTCTTTCTACCATGCACGAGAGCACAGGAAACACTTCAAAAAGAAGGAAAACAAAATGTAATGATCTGATGTGAAAAATGTAAATTTAATCCTTGCTAAGGCTTACCCTTGCTGGTAGCATTTCTGGTGTGGGGTGTGTGGCTGAGGCAGGCTTGGCTGGTGTTCTGTCCTTGCTTTGCCACTGACACACTTGGTGCCCATGGGCAGCTGCTCTCCATCCTTTCAGATTTGGGAAAGGGGTGGGGTTTGCCTCTGAGCCTGCATCTCAGAGCTCTGTGTCAGTTTTGTGTGTTTTTCCATGACAGGGCTTCAGATAGTTCTTTAAGAAGGTCCTGATATTTGACAGTGGAAGTGTGTGACATTTTATAAAGTGTTCATATTTATAAAGTTACAAAGTATGTGACTTTTGTAAAGGGGCAAAGTTAAGGAGAGCAGGGATCAGGGAGAGGTTTTGGGAGGGTCAGCAGTGACAGATGTGATGGTAAGGCCCATTTTCTCAGCCTTTTGACTGACATATTAATGACAGTATTTAAGAAGCTTTTTTCTTTTCATGCTGTTCCAGTTCTGTACTAAAGTGAGCCACTGTTGGACAAGTGTCTGAAAAGCAGGAACGTTTCTAGAAATATCCTTTGATTTCTGACTGGAAATGAGAAACTGTCTAAATATTCTGAGTCTTTAAATAGCCACTGGCTGAAGGACATTATAGCCTTCAAGTCTGCTTGATATTTGTACTGTTTTTATGGTTGCCCAGTGCTATTTTCACCCTTTCATAACCTGCATGAAACCAGCATCTGGTGAAGGCATTTCTCAGTGGTGCTTCCCAGCTGCCTGCAGCCTGCACACAGCTGACCCTGGCCATGTTGTGTTTGACTAAAACTGCAGCAATGACTCCTTTCCCTGGTTGACACAGTGGTGGTGCTATGAAAAACTGTCAGGGTGGGTGTGATGATGCTCCCAAAAATGTGAGTTTTTCAGCTGTCCCTGAGGAGGCTGCCTTGACACAACACCTGCCTGGTCATTCCTGAGTCCTGCACAGACCAGGTTGTCAGAGCAAGAGCCCAGGCACTGCAAACTTTCATTTATGCAAATTACATTAAACATCCAAGCTTAAAATAGCATTGGATTTATAATATAAATAAATAGTTTCTTGTGGATTTGTTGGGGCAGGAGTATTTGCTTCAGGCATACAGCTGACCTTTCACTTTCCTGTTCCATTTCAGAAGGTGCATACCTGAGCCTGCCTGCTGAAATTAGTTGAGATAACATGTTTCTTGGCAGGTGTTGGAATTCCAGTTTGCCAGTGGCTAAATTTGATCTTTGTTTTTATTTTTCTAACAGTTCTTAATAGACAGTGCTCATGACAGAGGAAAAATATTTGTCTGGTCAGATATCTCTGTCTTAAGATGAAACTATTATTTTTAAAAGGTGATGAATCAAAAGTGAGGGGAGGTTTTGGTTGTTTTAAGTGTTTGATTTAACTTCAGCACAAAGCTCCCTGCTGTCCTTTGTGGTCTGTGGGCAGTAGAACATCCCTCCACAACCCTGAGCCTGCTGCTGGAGGATTGCAGGGAAGGAGGATGAACCAGGTAACAAAGCAAATGACCTGCTCTAAATCCTCCTTTTAAAATGAGCTCTGTCTGGGATTAGTATCCTTGGGCTGCAGCTGGGATTAACTTTGTAGGTAGGAATTGTAGGATGGTAAAACGTGGTCTCCTCACCAGTCCTACACACATTCACACCACGTAGAAATGTTTGGGTTTCTCTTGCCTGCCCCTTTGCTCCAACACACAATGCTTTTAATCTGATTCTCTCAATGAAGCTTTGTTTGGGGAAATACTGTTAGTTTTGGCTCTTGGAGAGCTGAGCTGACAGGCCCAACTCCCCAACAAAACAGATTGGAGATTAAAAAACAAACTAAAACCACGCCTTCAAAAAAAAATGCTGGGGAGAAGCCAGAAAGTTCCTTTTCTGTGCTGCTGAAAAAGCTAATCTATTTAGCTACTGTACTGTCAAGTCTGATTTTTGTCCTGTTACTTAAGAACCTCACTGCCATTACCTGTAATAAAAGTCAAATTCTTACCCTACCTCAAAAAATTGCATGTTCATGTACAGGAAGGAACTGGGGGAGAGAGGAAGTGGGTTTTGAGGCTGGAGCTAGTAAGGCAAAAAAAGAGTTGTTTTAGCACAAGGGCAGGGGGAATCCACTACCTAAACAGGAAAACACAGGACTTTTCTGTGGCTTGTTCCCATAACCTGAATTGACAAAATTTAGATTTGAAAACAAAACAATTTGTTTACAACCATAGCACATTAGACCCCAGTGAGCTGTAGGAGAAGTGATTCCTGCAGCCTTGCAGTAGCTGCTTTCCAGCCTATCTGCTGGGCTTGCTGGGAATACATATTTGGGCAGCAGGACAGGCCTGTGGAATCTAAACCACAGCACTTGGAGGTTTGTGTTTAAATTCCATGTACCATAGATCTTGGCCAGGTGCTCTCTGAGTGCAAGAGAAAAAATAACACCTCCTGAGCTAGGGAGCCAAATGTAGCCAGATTTTCCTTGTTCCTGCATATCAAAACAAGTGAAAAATGAAAGGTGGAAATTGGGGGTTTATGTGCAAAGCACAGGGGTACATCAGAAAAATCCTACTACTATGTCACTCACACACTCTGTAGCCATGGGCATGTAATTCACTCTTTCCTTACTTTAAGCAGGAGATTCTGCATTCCATCCTCAGAGGATATTTTAAAAACTTCTTACTTGATGCAGCATTTAGTTGACTACAATCCCCAGCTCACTTCCCAGCTGAAATTCCTGCTCAGCAACTCATACACGTCCTGGTGTGGAGAATAAACTTAAATTTTTCTGAATGGGAAAATGGGATATTTCAGCCTGATGTTTACAGCAAACTCTTCCCTATTGCCTTTTATTAGAAGAGGATTTAAACATAGGGCTGTGGTACTGTTGTGAGCATTTCTGAGGGAGATAAAAAAATGTGAAATTGCAAGTTGAATCAGAAACAGTTGAATAAAGAATTTGAGCTGTGTGAAAACCCATAAGCTCTACCATGCTATACCGTATAGTTTCCATTTAATCAACATGTATCCAAACCACCTGTTAAGTGGTGGATTTATGGAATTTATCTTAATATTTTAAAGCCTGCTTCTGTGCCCCTTCAGTGCTCTTGGTAGAAACCAGTTTCCTAAAATGCTGGCATTTCTTAATGCTAATAAGTAATGAAAAATCCCAAAGTTTCTACTGGGTTTGCACAGAGATAAATGTCCTTTTCTACCCAAATCCAGAGGGTGCTTGTGTCATGTGGTTTTATGCTGACTGAAGTCCATCTTAAAATCCTCTGATTAAGGGAGGAGAACAGGGGATTCTTCTGTTGTGAGTCATCTCAGAGCTTGATCCTGCTTCTACAGATGTTGGAAGGAGTTTCTCATTGAGTTGATTAATTGAAAGTTGTTTCAGTGCTAGGGAGAGCTACTGGTTTAAATTTTGCAGCAGTAAATGACATCTCACATGTATCTGTCAAGAAGGAGGGTCACCCCTTTGCCTTGTCTCTGCTGAGTCCAAAGCATCACTGAAATATGCTGCAAGTTCATTAACTGAGCGTTATTAACTTAGAACAATGAGATTCTCAGAAGCAAAACTTAGCTTGTAAATGGATACTGTCAGGGTACTGTTTGAATACAAACATGCTCCCTAATTACATTTCAGTTGATTGAAGAAAAATTTAGAAATCAAAGGTGTTGAGGGAAATCAGGTCACACTCTCACAGTGGATATCTGTTTCTTGTACTTTGCTGCAAATTTGGTGATGTTTGAAGGTTTGTAATTGTTTTAAAACACAGCTGCTTTCACTGGAGTTTCAGAAATGCAGAGTTGTGAGAGATCAGCGCTGTGTTATCTGTCTGCCTGCTCGGATCTCAGTTGCCTGAGGTGTAGTTCCTGAGCTGGGAAAGGATGTAAAAAACCTTGGGAATGGACTCCAGCCTCTCTTGGTGTATCCAGGACTTGTAGGTGAAAGTTGTAACAGATGGAAGGGGCAGCCTCTCCTCTGACAGCCTCCTAAGCACGTTGGGGCCGCTGTGTCCAAGGGGATTTCCAGCTCTGTTGGCTGTTGAGCTGCTGAAGCTCTTTTGGCTGGTTTGCTGTGATCAAATCACTTGATGAGGACATTTGGACTCAGGAGGTGGAGATTTCTTCATGGGAGACTGAGCTGAGCTGCTGGAATGCATTGCAGCTCACCCATCAGATGGTTTCCAGCTGCTTTGATTTGATCTGTGTGTGATAGTGAGGAGAGTATGAAAGTCACCTGTTCTTCCAGCATTGCTTACATGAGCTGAGCTCCTGGCAGCAGCATTCCCTGCAGGATGCACCCAGGAGCCTGGCTCACCGTGTTGCTCAGCTTGGGCACCTCTGTGCAGCAACAGCATTCCCCCAAGCTGTGGGTGCAGCTGCCCTGGCTTGTGCTGTGCCCTGTTGGGTCCAGTTCTCCCTTGGGATGTTCTCCTGCTCCCCTTGTTGGGGCAGCATCCCTGCAGAGCTGCAGCAGCTGTTGGAGAGGGGCCAGGAGCACTGCTGTGCTCTTGGGTTGTGCTGCAGGTTCATGGACCATCCATCCACCTGGTGGGAAGTTGCTCCACTTTTGCAGTAGGAGTTGGTGTGGTCTTACACAACTGGCAGGAGCAGCAGCCAGATGGTCTTTCCAGTTGTTTGGGTTTTTTCCTTGTTGTTGTTTTGCTGCTTTAAAATCAGAAGACTGCTTTCAGTTAGGCAGCTGCTCTCAGTCACAGTGCTGTTCAGAGTAATTGACTTTCCATTGACTTTGGAATTTGGAATAGTGTCTAAATATTGTTGTCAGCTTCATGCTGATTCCTCTCCACTCGGGCTGAAGTCGTTTCACTTATGACCTCAAGCTGGACTTGTGTTTTGCTCCCATGGGAACTAAAAATAATAATTATTTTAAGAATAGGTTCTTAATCACTTCCTTCTTTTGATGTACTAGTCTTGTTTAGCATTTTCTAAGAATATAATTGAAAATATTTTAAACTATTTGTGTTTTAATTCCAGTTTTAATTAGCTCTTTGAGGATTCAAGGAGAGTTCCAGACTTGATTACAGTTCCTTTTAGTCTTTTTATAGCAAAGCATTTGCTCTTGAGTGCAGATTATTAGAGTTTTGTTGCTTTGGCAGACTGTCGAGTCACACAGAGCTGTGAAGAGATGAACATGAAGTTGACAGATTTCTTAGTCAAAGGCATGGGGGCACTTTGTCAGTGCTGGTGATGCATCAGCACCTTGATCTCCTGTCTCCAAACTGTTAATGTGCACATGAGAAACAGGAGAAATGTTTAGAAGGAAAGATAAGGCATGCAGTGGTTCTTAGGCAGAGCTGGCTGTGCAGTGAACACTGAAGGTGACGGGGGAAATATGAAATGGATGGAGATCCACTCTCTGCCCTGGCACATGGGTTGGGTAACAGTGAGATGAAATAGTTGGAGATCTTTCCATGAACTAAAAGTCTTGAAATTTAGAAGGGGAGTTTTGGGAGATGTATTTCAAAGAGTGGCATATGTATACACTACTGAAAAGAAATAATCTAGAAGGATTTCCTAAATGTTTGTGACCATACAGAGTCTGATGGTACTGAGTGTCTTAAAGCCCAAGTACATTAACAGTGATTTTTCTATTCCTTGCTAATAGTTGATATGGTTTGCTCTCACTCTAGGTCAGTGAAGTTACTTACTCCAGCAAGTCTGTTTGTCTTGGGTTGCTCATGTTCTATTTTGTGTACCACATTTTATTTATACTCTATGTTTTATCAAGCACCAGTGTTCCAAAGGCTGCAGCAGAGCCTTGTAGCATAGTCCAGTGTGCAGCCTACACCCCAAAGGGGGAGCTGGACATGGACAGGGTTCACAGCTTGGTCACTTACCTGTTCTCTTGCTGCTGGGAATTACCCTTTTAGTGCAGTTCATGCCTGGTCTCTCATCTGCTTCCTTGTGCATACAAGAACATTTCAGTTCAGTTTTAAAGGAGGGAAAAAAAATCACAGGCAACAACTCACCTGCTGGTGCATTGCTACAACCTGTTGTCACAACTGACATTTTATATAGTAGTAAAATTGAAAGAGCAGAGCTGGTTTTCTTTATCTGTGTCTTGGCTGAAGCCTGGCATTTGCTCCTCTGTTGCTGTCAGAGTTGTGGGAGTACCTGAGTGTGAGAGCAGCTGTGGTGTCAGCAAGGGAGGAGAGAAATGGTGAGCCAAATACGTGCAGAAATGTTAGTTAATGTCCTGTTATTGGCAGCTCTGGCATTCTGGTAGCTTTTGCTTAGGCTGAGGACTTTTTACTTGTTTATAGTATTGCAAGTTTTATTAAAAGGTTGCTTTAGAAAGAGCTGCTGTTGGGAGGTTTCCCAGACCAAATAGGAAGGTGGGAATCATCAGTTCTCCACCCTCAGGCTGTATGCATGGCTTTGGTGAGTCAAGGGAAGTGCCTTGCCCTTCTGTAGGATGTGCTTCCAATTTGCACAGCCATTTTAGAGGTTAAATGTGAAATGAGCTTTTTAGATAAATAATTCCTCTCTGAGTTCATTTGTATTGGATGTGTGAGGCAAATGGCCTGTGCCCAGGGCACTGTGTGTGCTGGTACATCCCCAGTGCCACTGCAGTTGATGGCAGAGACCATTCCTGACTGTCCCTGTGCTCAGGGGCTCTCTCAGAGTGTTTGTAGGTGCTCCTGTCAGTCCTTGGTGTCCATCACCCCTTGACCTGATGCTCGTAGTGTGCCAAGGTGAACCTGTTCCCTTTGTTGTTGTGTGGGTTGCAGTTGATATTGTTTGTCCAATTCCCTCATAGTAAGGTTGCACAAATACCACAGGAGACAAACTTGGAAGATGTGGGGCTAAAATCCCCTAAAACAAGAGAGAGAAGCTGGGATAGGCACAGTTCCTATACTTGAAGTTTTGGCTTGTTATTTACTGTGTTATGAGTATTTCCTACTTCCTCTGCCCTGTCAGTAGTATGGATTAATCATTCATAAAGGTGTGTTTTAAGGGCTGGGTAGTTTGTATTTATACAGTGCTTTCTAGAGTCCCTGCTGAGTCTTCCTTTTTCCTTCCATTTCCCTTCCACCTCCCAGGAACATTCATGCAGAAGCAATTTCTTTTTCCAGCCCTGCCTTTCCTTGGAGAGAAGTTACTCTTTTGGCCTGTTGGTACTCCTTTGTGCCCTGCTCTGATTATCAGCAGTGTAGAATTGATGGGTTTTGTTTTCTCTTGGGCCAGAACTGGCATTTCACTCCTCCTTCCCAGTGTTACCTGCCTGGAAAATCGAATGGAACTGTATCTGTATCTTCATTTTAAGTAATCTTGATTCCACTTGGTTGGAAGCTTATAGGTGGGGATTAGAAAAGGTGTGAGATGCTGGCAAAAAGTGTGGGTGAAATGAATTTCATTCCTGATGATGTTCATGATACCAGTTGTGACAGTTCTTAATTCTTATGGAGGACTCTTGAAGACTGAATCCACCTCTGGCTCCTGGCTCAGAGAGCCTTGGACAGCAAAAGTTGTGGCTGGCCAAGTGTGACTTCTTATTTCTTCTGTTGACAGTTTGGCTGGTTTAGGGGGATGCTTTGTCTGGAAGGGAGAGAGAAAAACCTAAAGCAGAATGATTTGTTGTCTGTTTTGTTTCAGCGGAAGGTTGGTTTCGCCGAAATGGAAAAATTTTAAGGGATTGAAACTTCAGTGGAGAGATAAAATCCGTCTCAATAACGCCATCTGGAGGGCCTGGTACATGCAGTGTAAGTACCGTGCTGGGGGCGGGTCTTTTCTGAGACAGAGGTGAGAACAAGAGAAGTGAAATTATTGTCCAGTGAAAAACTTGGGAATCTGCTCAAGGTGTGATGTTTCAGAGGCAAAGCCGTTGGGTTGGGGCTTTCCTGCACGTGCCCACACTGAGGATGTGCAGAGTGCCCCAAGCACAGCCCAGATCTCCCTGCTTCCTGCTGTTTATCGGGGAGGAATGCTGGCTAGGCTCCCTGTCACACCTTGCCACTGAAGTGACAGCTCCCTGCAGGCCCTGCACGTGCTCAGCTCTTACATTTTGGCTGTTTCAGACCTGGAGAAGCGCAAGAACCCCGTGTGCCACTTCGTGACCCCTCTGGACGGCTCCGTGGACGTCGATGAGCACCGGCGGCCAGAGGTGTGTGAAACCCCAGGAACAGCCCTGGGAGCCCTGCAGTTTGTAACAGCAAATTCTGGTCTGCTGCAAACAAGGGCAGCTTAGCCAGTCTGTGCTCTGTTTTTATTTAGAAGGAACCATAAAAGCAGAGTGAACAGGGTTTTGTTAGTTCATCACGTTAGGATGATCGAGGTGCAACCGGAAGGACATTTGTTATTTGTGTAACTTATGTTAATGTTGTAGTTTAATGAATCATAAGTCATAGAAGTGCTATTTGAATATTTAAGATTTTGACAGTTGTCTTCTGACTGGAATTCGGTGGGAAATCAGAGTGATGACTATTTTCAGGACTGAATCTAAGTGACCCTGAGAGAGTTTTCTGTATTTTATGTAATTGGAGAGGTGTGGTTTCAAGAGACCAAGCAAATTCTTTTTCTGTGTTGAGGTAGTTTCACAGACAGATCAAATCCGAGTTTGTGTTCTTTCATTTTTGTGTTCCTATAAACATAAATGAAAACTAACATCTGCCCTCTGGCTCCTTGCAGAAAACCAGTGAGGCCCTTGATGTGGCAATATGTGGCTCTCTCTATACTGCATAACTCTAGAATAATATATAACTCACAGGAGTTCCAGATGAGTTTGTGGGACTGTCTCAGGTTTTTGAAAGAACAGTGTTGATGTTTGTGTTGAAAGTGACCCTCGAACACAAAGTTAAGGCTCTCATTAGTCTGCTCTCCCCAACTTACACTCTGCTCTCTGCAATACATTGAAGCCCCATATTGTCTGATCCTTTTGTTGCCATCAGTGTGTGGCCTGAGCTGCACATCAGATTTCTATTGCTTTGTGTCATCCTAGCAGCTTTTGCTTATGTGTGTGTCTGTGCATGGACCTTGTGAAATTCACAGGATATTGTGTGCTTTATACATTATATTTCAGTAAATTAATTTTAAAGGGTTGTTTTTTTTTTGCCATTTTTTAAACTCTTGGTTATGGTTGAGCTGCTGTGGGAGATGCTGACAGTGCAGTCAGACGTCACCTTGTGTTTGGTTTTTGTGGGAAAGATGAAGTTAGTACTGTCAGATTTGCTCTGTGATAGCTGAACCCTGGGACAGTGTGGGCTGCTGATACATGAGCTCAAACAGAATTAGCATGCTTTCTTTTGCATTTTTTATGCCTGAATATTTGCTTGGAAGTGTGTTGAATATTCAGCCCTTATGTGATTCCGTGTAATTCATGGTATGTGTTTGTGTTCTCAGGCCATTGCAACAGAAGGGAAATACTGGAAACGAAGAATTGAAATAGTCATTAGGGAATACCACAAGTGGAGAACATACTTCAAGAAAAGGGTCTGTTGGTTTACATAGTCAAAGTAGTTTACTTGAGCTTGATCAGTATGTTGTTGCTTTTTGAGTTTTTCTATCACTTTTTCTGGCATGCAAAAGTACTTAAAACAGATGATAAGCTGGTACAGACATGCTCATCTGATTAGTTCCACTTAACTAAAAATTATTGTGCTGGGACTGATTGTGCATGATTGGGTCTTAAAAGTTTTGCAAAATCAGGTCTTGCACTGGCACTTAGAGGACCTATTCTGACTTCACCATCTGTTCTGTTCTCCTTTTGCAGTTACAGAAACACAAAGATGAAGATCTTTCAAGTTTGGTCAGGGTAGGTAACACCACTGAGAAGTGGCAGCATTTATGCTTGTAGAACCTGCAGTAGATAACAAAGTTGTAACATGCAGTAGCTTGCTTTGATTAAAATCTAAAGACAAGCATCTTGCTTCAGCTTTAATTAAGGTTAGACACCTTAATGTTCTGTGCCTCAGAGAGCAATGTAACATTTGTAGCTTGAATTGGAGGGAGGAGAGGTTGAATCTAAAGTGCTGTGGCAGAAGAAATGGGAATCAGCATTGCATGCCCAGAGAGATCAATCTCTTTGAGGGCTGGCACATGATTTCATCTTGTTACTCAGTTGTAACTGGCACTGCTGCCTTGCTTGTGTAACTGGATCTGTGAAGATGTGGGAGCTATGTGTTACAGACCTTCCTGCTGTGCCCACAGCTCAGGCAGGTAATATGCCAGGATCCTATCAAAGGACAAAATGGTTAAAGGAGCAGTGGTATCACCATTAAGTATGTCCCCTTAAACTATCAAACATACTCTGGGTGTATAAACAGATGATCAGAAGCCCTGTTCTGCTGTTCTTGCAAGGCAGCACAGTTTACCTCAGCCTGTAGTGAGGGATGGGTAAGCCAAGTCACATTGTGTTGTATTTTTCATTGGCAAAGGGTGTCTTGTGCAAACTCAGAGTACAATTACACTTCACTGCATGTCAGAGTTTCAGATACATCTCACGAAACAGGAGTTGTTTTTTGCATTCTTGCTAGTCAGGTTATTTTTAATCTATATTCAAACCAAGGGATTGTTAAACTAGGTGCAAAAATACTTGTGTAATCAATCAAACAAGGAAGTGCTTTTATTTGTCTTCCGTATTTCTAGTCAATATCTGGGTTTTGGGCGAAAACCTTGGTCAGAGTGTTGTGGTATTTCAATAAGCTGAAGTTGCTGGTGTATCTGAAGCACCAGTGATGTGTTTCAGTCCATTTGATGGCTCCTCAAAGAGTGGTTCTTCCTTTAAAAGTGTGAAAAATGAGGGCTGCTTTTATAGATCAGCACCAGGCTGCTCTGGCATTGCTAGGCAGCCTGACCTCTCTTCCTTTCCTTTGGCAGGATGATGATGTGGTTCTCTGGCAGAAAAGGAGGTATGGCAGAGAAACCCCAGTCCCCATGGAGGAAGGCAGCCTTTTGGATGCAGACATGCTCATGTCCGAGTTCACCGACACCCTGTTCTCCACGCTCTCTTCACATCAGCTGGTTTCCTGGCCAAACTCCAGGGACATAGGTACTTGTTGGCTGTAGCTATGTTGCAGTGAGAACCCCTACAAAAACTCTGGGTTGTTGTTTTGCTGCTCTTGCAGTCTTGCCTAAGAAATCTATCTTATATTGCTGATACAGATAAAAACAGGTCAGGGAATGGAATGTAGCTGTCTTATGATTCTCTCTTAGCTTCTTATGTGCTGCTCCCAGCTTTGCCCCCTAATGTTGCTCTGAATAAATTTGTAATGAGCAGTATTTACTTTATCAGTGGTGAAGGCATTGTGATTTATCTCAGAACGTAGTTGTGTGTGTATTTTTAAGGGAGTCCTGTGTATTTTTGTTTGGCTTTGTCCAGTAGAACCAGTGCAAGTTTCATCTGTACAAACAATGCCAAGAGCTGTTCAGCTCTGTCTGGAGGCTGTGACTGTCTGATGGGACAGCACATGTCCAATGTTCACCATCCCTGCTGCATGGATGTCTGAGCATCTCCAGAGCAGCCGTGGTTTACATGAATTGTACTCAAGGCAAATGAAATGGGTGATGGTTTACTTTAAAATACTCTGCTCTGAGCTGTGGTGGGTCAGGCTGTGCTTCCCAACAAGGCTGTGTGTGGTGCAGCAGGGGCAAGACAGGAGGTTTGGGAGCAGGAGGCATCCAAGCTTGGCAATCCCAGATGTCAGTGAGAGCCTTCAGGTTTCACCTCTCCCATTTTAGTAATTGAAAGTTTCATTCCCCAGTGGCTTTGATATCTGGACTGTGCTGTAGCTCTGAAGAGAAGCAGATGCTCAGTTCCTTTCAGCAGCAGTTTTTCTGCAACATCTTGGCCCAAGCCTGGCTGTGGAGTGTTTTATTCCTGCTGCTGTTATTATGTGAGTGATGGGAAGCTAATCTAATCTGTCTGCTGAATTTTGCAGGACACTTAGGAAATGCTGACATGATTCAACCAGGGCTTATTCCTCTCCAGCCAAATTTTGATTTTATGGATACTTTTGAGCCTTTTCAGGGTAAGAATCATATATAGAATTCATTAATTTCTTAAATATTGCAGTGATTTATGAACTAGGTTTTAAAGTTTAAGTGTTATAAACATCTGAGGTTTCCCCATTTCACACTTCTTAGTGATGAAGACATTTACCATTTTGTCTTTGAATGTTTTATGGCACTGTCAAGAATTCCATATAACATTAAACTACTGGTGGCAACTTTGATGGTTATGGATGTTCATGGAAGTAAAGAGTCATGTCTATTTGCTGGCTCTGCAAGCAGTCTCCATCAGATAACTGTACTTAGTGGTACTCACTGAGGATCAGCTCTTGGCTGTCTGTGTGTAGAGGAACCTTTAACAGGACTGATTCTTGCATTGTTCCAGTTTGCATGGAAGTTGAAGGAGTCAGCCCCAAAGTGATCAGTTCCTCTGGAAGACAGCAATTCACTGTTCAGTCAACAGCAGTTGTATGAAGCAAAAATCTCATTGTTCCATTATTTGCTAAATAATACTGATATTCCTGTGAATTTAGGATCTAGCAATGCTGTATCTTGAGTATGAAAAGTAGAAGATTAATAGTTGACTTTTCACATTTCAGAATTATTCACACCCAGTCGCTCCAGTAATTATTTCCCTTCCGTGTCCGCTGTCAGCTCAGCCACCACGGACAGCAGCAGCCACTCTTCCCAGGTAAGAGAGGTTTAAAGCTGAAGGCTCTGACGTGAGCCATGTCCTCTCAGGAGGAGTGCAGACATGTCTGAATCAGTGATGTTTCCTTGTCTCCCAGTCTCCTGTCCTGCCGTCGGGTTCGTTGCCCAGCACGCTTCCAGCAGGGAACATCAGTGACGGACTGATTCCTTCCTCAGTACCCGCTCCTGTCATTCCTGACGTTGTCGCTGACCAGTGTTCCAGCATTAGAAGTGAGGGATCTTTCATCCAACCTCCAGACTTCCCTCCTGACTCTTCTCTCAGCGGGCCACAAACTTTCATGTCGGTGTTCCAGGCGCCCCTGCCCGTGCTGCAGCCCACGAGTTCCCAGCAGCAGCCCCCGCTGCCGGCGGTGCCGCTGAGCTCCGGCCTGAGCCCCGCGCCCGCCGCCTTCGCCGCTCCCGACGCGCCCAAGTTCGGCCTCTGTGAATCCTCGGTCATCACTCACACGGCTTCGGCCACGCTGACCCACAACGCCCCTGCCACCACCTTGAGCCAGAGCCAGAGCCAGAGCCTGGTCCTGGCCACGCAGCAGCCGGGGGCGGGAGTGCCTTGTAACCTGGCCTTCCAGACTGCTGTTGTGCAGGGGCAGCCCCGGCCCCAGGTGCAGTCCCAGCTGACGTTTGCACTCCCCAAACCTGTTCCTCTGGCCGGTGCTGGGACGAGGCCTAAACAGTCACAAAAAATAGTGCCTGCTCCGAAGCTTGAAACAGTGTCCTTATTGGTAAAGAATGCCTTCATCACCCCAGGTGAGGAGCGCTGCGGGAGGATGTTTGTGTTTTCTGAGTGGGCCTAGCAGAAGGAAATGACCTTCTTGCTTTTCTTGCTTTACATAATAAGTTAAAATAGAGCTTCTGAGTGTGTCCGCAGAACTCTTGAATCCACTGGCTGGATGCAGTGGCTGCACTGTTGAGTGGGATGCTCTGGACTGTTGCAAGGGTTGGAAGCAGTTTGGTTGGGTGTGAAAAGCTGACCTGCAAAAGGGGGTCTCTCCTTGTAACATCTGTGGTGGCTGTGAAGCTACACCAGAAGAAGCCCTGGATTTAGGTGTGATACTGTTGTGATTAACTGCCCCTCAGAGCATTCAGCCAAAGTGGAGGAGGAGATTCTCCTGAGGGAGCTGGAGATCTTTGCCTCAAACAGTCTAGACACCCTTGAGATGCTTTAAGTCAGGAGTGGGTTTCAGTTCAGGTAGGAATACCTGGGACTTCCACACTGGGTGGGATTTGGAGCTACTGGTGCTGCACAAGGAGAACAAGATAAGGAGCGAGAATTGTGCTTGAGGGACTTCTTGTGGGAGCAGGTCAGGCAGAACGCTTTTCTTGGGATTATTGCAGTCTGTTTTTAGATTTGTGCTGGCTGGGGGCCAACTGACCTCAGCCACTTGAAATGTGCAACAATAATTCCAGAAAAAGCCTGCCTGGAGGAGTAATGCTAAACAGGCTTTACTAAGGAGTAGGTGTGTCTGCCAGGGCCTGATAGTGAGGTTACCCACCAAGAAGAAAAATCACTGTTTAGAAGAACAGACCGAGGATCTAATTCTAGGATGTGTCTGGGTTCAATTTGGTCCATGATTCATAGCACGAGGGTGTTAATGGCAGTGTTCCTATCTATAGTATGGTATAAACCAACAGTCCATGTACCTCCACCAGTCAAGACATGCTTTTCTCACCTAGTAAAGATTGTAGGCTACTCATTTTCAGAGAACCTTTGCTCCTGCTTTTCTCAGTGCTTCCAGGGTTGTTCCTCACCCCATATATTACTTTCCCAGTGCTCCACCATTTACTTCTAGACCATCACAACCAGTGGCTTTTGTTTCTCACCTAGATTAGTGGCATGTGTTTGGGGATCATGGTGTTCCTAAACTACTGGGACATCAAGCTCAGGGGATGAATCCAAGAATTTATATAAATACTAGAGCTTTATTTTTGGCAATAGAATAAACATCAGTCCTTGTAATTGAGGCATTTATGCCTGCCATTTGTGTTCAGGGCAAACAAATCACCTCCTGACTGTAAAGCAGATTACATTACATCTTGTGTTAGAACTGCTGTGTGGTATAAGGGCTCAAAAATCTGTACAGATTGTCTCATCAGGTGCAAGACTTCACTGCTGTCACCACTTCATGATAAATGTGCTGATTTTGAGAGGAAAGTCTGCAAAAAGATGTATGTGTAGGACAGGGACATGAATCATGTAAAGGGACTTCTAAATAATGTTGCTGGTTGCTGCAGTTCCCCAAATGTGGAAGTCAGAAAGGCCAAGCCTGTGCAGCAGCATGAATGCACTGGTAAGAGCAGGCTCTTGAGGTCAATGGAGATGTCATAAGTCCAGCTGAACATCAGGGAACAGTGGAAGGGTTGTGATTCCAGATTTAGATGTGGGAATGCTCAAAGAATGAACTCCCTGTGTCAGTGACAGAGCTCTCCTCCAGACAGACCCACGCAAGGGCTGGCACACAGGCCTCTCTTAGGGAGGCTGTGCAGAAACTCCAGTTGAGTCAAAACACAGTTGTCAGTCACAGGTGACACTGTCAGGGAGGGGACATTGGATAACCCTGCACTGTCTCCCTGTCCTGCTGTGTGTGTCCTTCAGGATGCTGATGCTGAACTGCAGAGGGGTGGCTCGGCAGGGGCTGAGCTGTGCTGACACTTCTCCTGCATCAGGACTTTATTTGTACAAAGGAGAGCTGAACCTGTATGGCCAAGAGTGAAGCCAAATATGTTTGGTTCAGTTTTATCAAAACCCAGACAGAAGCTGTGTCTTTGTGGGACTCTTCCCTTAGTAACAGTTTAGGATAGTCAGTGATGTTCTGTCTGGACTGGACAAGAACCATGTCAGCATGAATGCCATGGTAGTAACTGCACATCTGCCTTGGTTACATGGAGATCTTCAAAGATTCGTGTGGAGAGATTTGCTGCTATTCAGAATTACCTCTAGCTGCCTAAGCACTGCAGAACTCTTGGGTCTTTAGCATATTTTGTGTCATTTTGATGCTGATTCCCAATCACATTTGCTTGTCTTGTGGTTGTGTGTCATCTAAAGCAGCTATAAAACCAGATAGGGAAAGAAGCTGGTAGGCTGAAGTGCTGAGGGAAAGGATTTAAGACATACATACAAGGAAACATGAGGTATTGAGTCATTGACCCTTCCTGGGTCAGCAGAGCAAGACTGGTCTCCCAAAGTGTGGATGGAAGAGGAGAGCTGAAGATGGTCCTCCTCCTGTCAAACCCAGCTCTGACAGAATGAAAACACTTTGCATCTCCCTGAATTACTACATTCTTCTGTAAATTCACCTTGAAACAGTGACAGTGATGCTGAAAAAAATCATAAATAGCTGGACTGTTGAAGTCCTTTGTACTGGATTAGGGGGGTTGAGATTATTGGAAGACTGGTGGCATTTTAGATGCCCATTGATCCACACCCATGTTTAATGACAAGTTATTTCATACAAGATAATCTCCATTTTTTTTGTCTCATTAACTATTCTAACTGAATTGTGTTCTTCAGCTGCCTTTCAGGGACAGTCCAGAGCTGTGATTGTAACTCCAGCACCTTTAAAAAGAGAGGGGATTTTGACGCCAGCCACGTCTCAGTCTAATGTTGCAATTGCACCAGCTGGAATTGTCAGAGTAAGGAGAAGAAAAAAAATTATATATTTGTTTTCTAGGCCTGTTATTTGCAAGTAGTGAGAGCCATAATGTGTTCAGGCGGGTAACAAGTCCACTAAATCATCTGTTACCCAACGTATGCATTGTGCATTCAGCATTATGTTTGCTTGTTTTTAATGTGGCCGCTTTATGGGCTTGGAAGCACTTTGTAGTCTTGACAGGCTCTGTCTCACTCAACAGTAAGATTCCAAGGAGGCCTGTATTCACAGTGGATGGGGATGGTTGGTGCTTTAACTGTGCAGGAGGTGGAAGGGGCCCAGGGAGCTCACCTTTCCACTGCCACACTGGAAAACATGCCTTGGGTATGTGAGTGGGTTTCCCCAATATGTTGTGTGCAGGAAGATGGAGATAGATGTTAGTATATTATGCTGTTGGTGTGTTGTAATACTGCTTTAAGTTATGAAAGGATACTGGTCTCCTGCCAGAAGCCTGACTTTGGTGCCTGCCAATTCCTTATATATTAGCCCTTGTTTCATGTCATCAGATTGTTAATCATGTATGAATTTGCTACTTTTAGTGAAAGGCAAGGTAACAAATCTCTCTCTCTCTTTTTCTTTCTTAATCTCTCCCCCTGCTTTCTCCTTTCTCTCATCCCTTCTCTCCCTCTTCCCCCACACTGTCCCTCCTGCTCTCTTTCTCTGTTTTCCTCTGTGCTGTTTCTGTGCTGTTCCCAGGCTCCCGGGGTGACGGAGTTCCATAGTAACATTCTGGTTGGTCCAGCACAGCGAGCACCAAGTAGTCAACAAAGCCAGTCCACAGTCTCACATCTCTTCCCTCCTAGTGTAGTCCAGGATGTGTTGGTGAAAGGAGAGCACATCCCTTCCCACTGTAGCAGTTCACAAGTTCCCTCACCTACGCCTAGTAAGTTAGAAAGCTGTAAGCATTCTCTCCCCTTGCACATGGAAGTGTGTTTCTGTTGGCTAGGCAGGGTGTAAATGGGCCTTGAGGATCCCTAGATATTTTTGAAGGAAAAGCTTTTCAGGCCCTTCTACCCCACAGCTTCAGTTGCATCCACTAGTTTGCAATCTTTGTCTTAAATGACTGTCCAGTGTCCCCACAAACTGTGATTTTGTCCTTCCTGTAAGTGGCTCCTTTCTAAAAGGATGTGATGTCGTAGTCACCAAGAAATGAAAGGCATCTGTGTAGGAAGTGCTGAATAGGTTTGTTGTTCAGTGTCATAGCTCTGATTTTTGACTGGAGGATCTCAGACACAATCCTTGTAGGTAAGTGCAAAGACTCCTTTTGCATGTGCATTGGTGGAGCATTCCCTGGGCTGGTTCTGGTGGTAAATGGCTTGTAAGTGTCACCATCATGTCCCAGGCCTTTAGAGACAAATGGGGGAGCCCAGCAGGATGATGGAATCACAGCCTGTGCATCCAAGATGCCTTTGCTGAAATGTGTGTGTGTGAAAGAACTATTACATCTTGCTATTCAGGATGTATCGTGTGACACGATAACCTGAGCTTTCCCAGCAGTCTTGATGTTTTCTAGCATGTGGTTGCTGCATTAAACAGTGTAATTTGGTTGCTGACTGCATTTCAGTTCAGTTCTGAGTAGAAACTTCTCAGCAGTTACATTTGCTACAGAGAGTTGTTTGTTAATGTGTCTTGTGTTTTTTTCCTTTATGAAGGCCGGGACTGTCAAAATTCAGGCCAGGCTTCACCCTGCACCTCTGAGCAGAGCCCCAGTCCACAATCTCCTCAGAACAGCTGCTCAGGAAAAGCTGCCACTGACCCTACTATGGCTGCATTTAAGGTGTGTGTCCTTTCCTTTGAGGGGCTTTTCTTCTTTGTCTTCATAGGTACTTTTCTGTCCTGATGTCTGAGCACAGACTAGAGAAAACCGTGCTTCAGGACAGTAGCATATTTGTGTGTCAGGCTTAGCTTACTGCTGCACCTGTGCTGCTCTGTGAAATCCAGAATGTCAGACTCTGCTCCTCAGGGATGTGTCACCAGAAGGGCCAGGCTTAGCTGTACCTCTGCTGGTCCTTATGGTTGTGACAGCAGTTACTGCTGTGGCTCACAGGAGTGTTGTGACAAAGTGTCAGTTTACTTGGTTAAAGGTTTCAGGCTTAGTGTTCTAAACCATGGCTTTTTGCCATTGTTCTCTTGGGGCTCTCCAGTCTGTAGGGTTTGTTACTTAGCAGTTTTGCCAGTGCCAGCCCCCTCTGGCTTCTCTGGCTCTGTGTACCCTGTGAGTTTGGTACTCCTGGGCAGAAAGGTAAGTTTAACACCTGCAGCCTGTGACTACACTCAGGTCTAGATCTGTTGCAGGGGACAATCAGAACTGCCCCTTGCTCACAAGTTCCTCACAAAAGTTGGCAGGGATTTGCTTGGAATGAGAGCTCTCAAGCAGTGGATGCAGCCTGTTCTGCTGCTAGAGAGTGAGGTAACAAAGGAACAAATTAGTAGGGGTTGGCTGATGGTGGGAAAGTGGAAAAGCAAGGACATGGCTATGAAATAGGCTTTACAGCCATGTAAACACACCTGCTCTGACAGGAATTGCTTTGGATATGTACTGTTAGTAACTCTTCTGTAAGACAAGAGAGAAACCATGATACTTGCCAGGCTCCAGTTGTATGTGCTTTTGTTCTTCTGTATTGTTAGACTAAACACTTTTGTCTTGCTAGGTAACATGGTTATTTCAGTTTGGCAAAGCATAGAGGGCACTGGAAATCTCAGTTCTGCTCATGAACCTGCATTTTCTTTGGTTTTGGACAACTGCTTCACTGCTTTATTACATTGCTTTCTTTCCTCCATTTTAAAGTGGGATGATGGTGAGCTGCTGCCAGAAAGCCTCACTCTGGCAGGAATGTGTTCTCAAAATGCAAACTCTGTTAAAGAAATTTCTTCATCCCAGGTTTCCTGTGACAGATTCCCAGGAAAAAGTAGTAACTGAGTGGTGGAGCAATAGGAACAACTCAGGCTGGTGCTGCCAGAGAGGGACTCAGAACAAAGAAATCCCTGGGCTGTTACACAGTTTTGGTCTCTGCACCTCCTTCACACACCTGTGTGCAGTGGGGTTTTTTGGAGTCATATCTGGAGTTGTTTTATTCCTTCCTGGATCCCTTCTCAGTGTCTGTGACATGTGTAAGCATCCCAGGGATGATCCCTGGCTGTTCCAGGCTCCAGCTGAGCTGGGCAGGAGCCACAGGGCGGCGGTGTGGCCCCAGCTTTGGGAAGGGATCAGCTTTGGGAAGGGATCCTGCTCCTTTGTCCTCAGCAGCTCAGAGGCCTTGGAATAATCTGGCATTCCCACTACTGGAGCAGAAACTAGAGCTCCTTTTATAGCTTGGAAAGTCCTTTCTTTCTATGGACACTAACCTTGAGAGCTCCTGTCAGTGGTTTATGTAGCTCCCCAGCCCTGAGATCCAGGGGCTGCAGGATCCTCCTGTGCCTAAAAAGTCCTGCCAGTTCTTTGCTTTGTTACTGATTACGAGGTATTTGTACCACAGGCTGGACCAATTCTGGGTCTGCTGATCTTTATTCTTTTGTTAATATAAATCCTAAATGTTTTACTTCCTGATGACACAGCTGTAGTTTAGAAGAATTGTACGGTGACCTTTTTCTTTCTGTTAAAGCACTCCACAGACAAATAGTGTCTTTCAAACCTTTGTGTGCCTTTCTGGCAGGTAACAAATCATGTGCATACTGTAGAAGTCTAGAACCTTCAGGTAATATTATGTTTTTCAGATTTTCTCCTTGCCATCCTGACATGTGATGCTTAAAATAGGTGCAGATGTCAGAGGTGGGTTGGTCCACAAACACACTGTCAATTCATTATTAAAATTATGGAGGGTCATTCCAGGGGAGACTGGAACAAGTCAGCAAAAATGACACTGAATTTGAATAGCTGAAATAGTCATAGCAGTAGAAGAGTAAAGGAGAGCAGCATAAACTGAGCTGGTTTTATTTATGCAGAATCGAAGGATGAGGCATCTTTCAGAACAAAAACGAAGGTCTAATATCAAGATTGGTTTCAGTGCTCTGAACAGCTTGGTGTCAGCCAACTCCAAGTCGGTAAGTACTGCAGCAGCACTTACAGTTTAGTGTAAAATGTAAGAACCATGCTAAAAGTCTTGTTAATAAATGTAATCATTTCACTGCTGAGTGGTCAGCTGAGCACAGCACAACACACACTGCTGAAACACAGCAGTGAGCAGAGGTAGAATGGGAAAGCTCAGGTATATTCCTAAAATTTTCTACATCGTTGAGATCTCTGCCTCTCAGCAGGACTCAGAGGCATGGTCAGCTGCAGCCACATTTCTCTGTAGTGGAGTGCAGAGAGGATTCAGAGAAACACAGAGCTGAGCATCTGAAGTGTTTTGCTCTGCCTGACCCTGTGCTTTTACACACAGTGAAGGAAAATTAAAAGGTGCTGGAGTGCAGGTTAGGAGGAGAAGCCTCACAAAGCTCAGGTTATTGCAGGAAGCGAGCTGTGTGTCTGTGTTTGGCCTAGATCAGCCACGCCATCACGCTCCAGAAGACAGTGGAATACATCTCCAAGCTGCAGCAGGAGAGGACGCAGATGCAGGAGGAAACCAGGCGCCTGCGCGAGGAAATCGAGGAGCTGAACGCCACCATCCTGTGAGAGCGGGGAGCTCCCAGGGAGGGAGCAGCAGCTCCAGTGCTGCCTGGGCCAAACAGCAGGGAGGGTGTGCTCAGTGTCACGCCAGGGAGCAGATGGGTGTTGGACAGAACAGAGCTGCTGCCAGCTCCAAGCTCCAGGCAGAGTTTCTGTGGGATGGGCACTGGTGCAAACTGTGGATTTTCAGCAAGCTCTGAGCATGGCATGCGCAACAGTGGCAGCATCAGGGAGGGTGTGTCAGGTCAGAATAGTTCTGAGAAGTTGTCAGGATGTTTTTATAAAGCTCATTGGTGATTGAACTCTCACTCTTCACACAATGGCTTTGCTGCAGTTTTCTTTTCAAATGCAGTCAGATTTTACTGAAAATTGTGATTGAGTACACAGGATACAGAACTTGGGCTCCAGAAGTTTCCCACTGGCTGAACATAACTGTGATAAATCACTTCACCTTCCCAGTGCCTCAGTTTGCTCTGTGGGTTTATGATTATGTACTATTGCAAAGCACATTGAGAACTGCAGTGGCTTTTCTTGCATCTCCAGAAGCTTTAGGCTTCTTTTTATTTTTCTTACAAAAGATGATGAAGTCTGCCTGGTTTTATTTTAAATTGATCTGTTTCGTAAGAATCTGTTACATCTTCTGTAACATTGCTTAGGAGTAACTGTAAATTTTTCCTTGACTCCTAGTATGCCTTGTCCTCAATGGACACCCAAAATTACTTTGTTCTATGTTATACTTTGTTTTCAGTGTTGTTTTTTGTAACCAGAAGTGTTTGTAGCAGCTTGATAAATTGCTTTGCTGGGAGAATATTGACAAAATTGTTGGGAAAACAGTTTTTATTCCTGACTGGAGCAGTTACACTCTGGGGGGATCGTGCACTGGGAAGCCCCTCCACCAGAGATACCAGGAATACACACTTTTCTCCTGCTGCAGTTTAGTCTGGAAGAGAAATGCATCCTTTTTGGTGGGATTCTGACCTCCAAACATCTTTTCAGTTCTTGCCAGCAGCAGCTCCCTGCTACTGGGGTTCCTGTAACACGGCAAAGGTTTGACCACATGAGGAAGTTGTTTGATGAGTATGTGAGAAGCAGGACCCTGCAGAACTGGAAATTTTGGATTGTATCCTTTTATACCAACCTGATGAACTTGGGCTTTGGTACCGGTACTTTTAGATAACTTGGGCTTCTGATGCTGTGACTTTAAGCAAAGTTACTTAAATAGCAAATGTCCTCAGTTTCCATCCACATCTCTGTGTGGATATGGATTCTTGCAGAACTTGTTCACCTCAACATATGGGAGGTAACTAAAAAGTAAAATGCAATGAAAGGGCAAGGTTTTCTTGCTAGGTTATTGTACTGCAAGAAATCTTTTGTGGACTCTCCTGTGACTGCAGCTCTGGTTGTCTTTTGGGAAATGTACATAGACAACAGCAAAAATTTCAGGGGAAAAAAATAACAGTTATTGAAGCTGTTCAAAAACTTGCACATTCCCCTTTTTTCCTCTTCAGGTCAGTGTGGAAGTATTTTGCAAAATATAGTGAATATCACTAGGGACTAAGGTTCAATTTTTTGCTCAGCCTTAGTGTTACAGATTTGAAAATACAATTAGTAAAGAAGCATTGCAATCCCTCTGGCAGTTGAGGTCCACTTAGAAATCCAGTGTTTTCTCTGCCACAGCCTTTCCCATAGAATGTTTTGAACTCCCCCTTTGTTGTCTCCCTTGACATTTGATGGTTTGCAGTTCAGCATTATTATTAAGCCATTGTTTGAGTCCTTCAATGGGATGGTTTCCACAACAAGCTTTAAGGATCTGAACGAAACTGCACTGGCCTGGTTGGATCAGCACTGTTCTCTTCCTGTTCTGAGGCCAAGTAAGTGAAGTTCCATCCATCAGCTCTTCAGATCATAGAAAGTATAATATAGTAGCATTTCTTAAAGGTCTGAGGATGGCAAAGAAAGCACATGATGCTGAATGTGGCTTTCACTTCCTTTTTGTTAGCTCAGTGAAAAAGTAAAAGCCTCTTCTGATTGAAGACAGAAAAAAAGTTGAATATACCAGAATTTAAACTGTCTTTAACTACATTTAAATTTCAGAAGCTTGGCTCTAGATGGAGTATGCTTGGCAGTGTGATTTATCTCATAATGAGGGAAGGCCTCTGAGATTTGTACTCAGCTTTGGAGTGCCCTTCTGTTTGGGCATCACCGCTTGATTCTTTCCCTCTTGCCTTTCAGCAAGTATTTAATTTACATTTATAGCCATCAAGGGGTGCTCTCATTTGTAGAAGAAATCAGTCAGATGAACAGCTTTTCCTGATGCTTTCCTGCCTTTTTTTCTGTTCCAGTGGTGCTGAACACCCTGCGGCAGCTGAGCAGGAGCACCTCGATCCTGTCGGACCCGTCGCGGCTGCCGGAGCAGGCGCGGGAGGCCGTGGCAAAGGCAAACAAGAGATCTGGGGAGTCCTAACAACCAAAGACACTGAGGTGCTTGTCCCAGGGGTGGAGAACCAGCCAGGCCCTGCCTGCCCAGCCTCCTCCAGTTGGTGCACTTTAGAAAGGATTCTCTCCGTCACCCGAGACGTTGTTCAGGGCACCCGGCCCCGCCTTGCGAGGAGGTGCAGGTGATGCGGCGTTGTCAGAACCTTTGGGTTCCTCTCCAGTGCTCTGCTGTGCTCTGTCATGTGAGAAAAAAAACACCCAGCTCAGGTAAACTCAGCAGGTTTGAGCCCTGCAGGCAGCAATAGATCTCCATCAATGCATCTTTATGCAACTAATGAAACACCCTCGGTTCTCTGAAGTGTAAATCCTGTACACTAAGGAATGTGCTCTTCAAGGGGGGAAAAATACTTCTGATTTCATGAAGCAAAATGTGCTTTTTATTTTGTTTCCTGGCGTTCAGTTCCATGTGTTTTACTTGAATAGTGAAAATTGTTAAACAGGATCATATGAAAAACCAAAGGAGAAGAAAAATCCGTCAGCAATGTCAACTCGTGGTAAAAATACTAGAATTAAAATCTCAGGCTGTGTTTTGTGTATTTTTATTTTAATGAGTGTATCATTGCATTTGATCAGTTTCAAGATGTGCTTTATTTTCTAGTAAATAAAATAGCTGATTTTTATTTTTTTTTATATAGCCATTGCAAGGGAGTAGCAGGCTGTGCAGTAAGTGCAAGAAAGCAGTTTTAGACTGTATAAATTCTGCAGTTAGGATAAATACATGAATTTTATATCAATTTAATCAATGAACTATTTTCTTGCACTCTGCACAGTTCAGCTGCCATCCTCACAAAATGTGCACATATAAAACACATCCATAGGTAAATGTAGTAGCACTTCAGAAACAAGAATTGAGTTTGTAATGTTAAAAAATTGGCTTTTTTATTATCTCAGAAGCTATATCAAACCACAAAGACTTGCAGTCAGTTCTTTGCTTCTTTGTCTTTACTTCTTCCTTTTGCCTTCTGTCTGAAAAACCTGAAGGACTTTGCTAGGCCTGGTCTGTATGGGAAGATTATGTTCAACATGAACTATAGAACACGTGAAAATAAGTTTAAAACTCAAAATACTGCCTAACACTTTCCTGTGACAGTTTCAGCATGTACTGTGCTCTGCTGTAGATAAACTGAGTCCTGTTCCAGCAGTGGTTGTCCATCCTGAGACAGCACTGGGATGTTCATTCCAGCTGATTGTTCATAGTCTGGAATGATCCCATGACCCTTGTAATTCCACTCACAACTTGATCCTGATTGTTCAGAGCTATGCAAATGGTGGGAACACTGCCCTTGAGCAGTTTTCACCCAGTTCCAAGAGCAGGCTGGAGGTGCTGTGCAGCCTCTCACAGGGGGAAAATGAGGAATAACTGGAACACTTGGGGGTTGCACACTCTGAAATGAGCTCAGTAGGTTCTCCCTGGGGAAAGGAGCTTTGTCCCCAATCTCCTCCACTTGGTGGGCCAAAATTTGGAAGGAAACAATTGGCCTGGGGAGTAAGGCTGAGCACAGGCAGTGGTTTTGTTCTTGTTTTTCCTTTGTCCTGAGTTTTTGCAGCTAATGGCTTTCCTTGCAGAGTTCCTCCTGTGAGAGCAGCATTGTAGCTGCAAGGACAAGGCACAAAAGGTGAGCCTCCCCCTGCATGGAAGGGACTGAGGGCTGAAGGGGAAGGCAGAATTGCAAATTTTGTACCAAGACAACTTCCTGTAGCTGTGCAGGCAGAGAGGGAAATGCTTTTATTTCTTTTTTTTTTTTTTTTTTTTTTTTACAGTAGATTTGACATATAAATTGAAGTTCGTGGCACATGTGAAAGCCTGTGTCCCTGTGATAGAAGCAACAAAATTCCAAGTCTCAGCCAAGGAATGGTGTGCAAAGGTTGTCATAGTAATAGTGAGTAGATTTTCTGGAGGGATCCATTCCTTCATCTTCCATAATGTTGTAATCATTTAAGCAGTATTCTTTGGATACATCTGGGTAAGAAGTGTTGAATAAGTAAATCCTTTTTGAATCAGTGCTTTCAATCCTCCCTTTTTTATCACTGGTTGTGAATTTGACTCCAGTAAAATCATTTTACACTGTGATGAGCTGGGAATGTCCCTTATGTCCTTTCCTCAGTGGGCTGATCTCACTGTTTGTGTGTAAAAACACATCTGGGTTTCCAGCAAGAAGGCAGCAGGCATATTGTCCAAGAGCTGGTGTTTTTGCTGACCTTTTCAGATGAGCAGATCCTGCCATGCCTCCCCTGCAGTGTGATCTCCTGCTTGTCAGCAGTGATGGTGTGTGATTTTTACCACTTCTGGTATCAATGACGTCCCAACAAGCACAGTGCAGTACAGTCACCCCTCAGGGCCCAGGGAGATCTGAGAACTGGGACCCTAACATCCCATAGCTCACTGAATGGATTGGAAACAGAGCAACCTGAAAGGGACAGGGAGGGGTAATTCACCTGAACTGCCAAAAACTTTGTCCATTCACAGTTTTGACGTGGATGGAAAACTCATCCATCAGAATGCACTGTGAGCTCATTACAGTTGGAGGGAAAGTGCTTGTTTAACAAATTGTGGTGCAGAAACAAACTCAAAGCACTGTTAAGAAACTGCAAATCTTAAAGAGAAAAGACTTAAATATTGCTTACTTAGGGAGGATTGTAGGAGGGAGGAAAGGGAAAGTGAAAAGATACTTTCCACTAGTGCAATTACCAGAAATGATGTGGCTGCTCTTTGAAGCAGTAATTCAATATATTCTTGTCACCCTGTTAATTGCAGATCAGAATTCTTTTATCAGTCAGCCTTGTGAGGAGAGTGATTTCACTTCATTTGGAGACACAGGAGGAAAAAAGCTGGTTTATGTCTCACACCTGAACAGTAGAACCACTAAAGATAGGTATGGAAATAGATGGACCACGTATGTATTAGTTCCTGCAGTTTTCCCCTTTGATTTATGTTTAAACACCTTAGTCTGTATTTCTTACCCATGGAGAAGTTTAAATACTTTCATTTTTTTCAAAGTTTGATAACACTTTCTCCTGTAATTTAAGCACCCTGATTTCCTTGGTGTCACCAAAGTAAGGAAGCCAAACACACAGTGCCTATAGCCTGCACAGAATTGCAGGTGCTGCACATCTGTCTGGTGCTAAACTTTTGGAGAACCCCCATATAACTGAATATAAGTCATGTTCTGTCAAATCCAGCATATTTCACTCAGTAAAGGAGTGGCTAAATAACTTATTTGTGGCCTGTGCTATGCACAAAGTCAAACTGGGATTGTCTGCTGGTTCCTTCTGACCTCAAATTGTATTAAGTGGTATATTGTTCTGGAGAACTTGGGCATTATCTGTTATAGTTATTAGCTTGTACTGTAGTTTTTGCCTCCTTTTAGCAGGAGGAATAAGGGGTGAAGTCCCAGGAGCAAACTAGAGCTGAAGGAATTACTGAGGAGTGGGATCAGAGACAAGCGCACACTTCACCACGACAGTCTGATCTCTGCACAAAACCAAAGGATTCTTGGTTAATACCATTTGGCCTGACTGGAATGTTCCTCCATGCTTTTCTAGACCCCTGGGGAAGGCTTCCTTGAAGGGGCTGGCTACTAGAATGTTTCCATCTGTGCCTTAGATCTTGGTGTCTTGTATGCATTTGATTAATCATAAGTCACTCACTGTTCCCCCTAAAATTCGGCGAATGGAGGAAGTGGGGCTTCCCTGGCTTTTTAGAGGATTTTATCTGTGTGGTATTCCTGTGACCCTTTCAGACTGAGGTTGTGACTAACTGTGTCTATGTTTGGAAAAAATTGCATCTTTCTTGCTGAATCCACCCCTCTCCCCTGCCAAGGACATAACCTCTGCTCTGACAGACCCAGGAAACAGGCAAGGGCTTAAACCTCTACATCTGAAATGCCTTGAAAAGACAAAGGGCTGTCAAATGTGTGGAAATTCTGCATCCTTTTGTATCTTCAGGGTTTTTTACATTCCTGTGTGAGTGTGTGTGTTTGTGTTCACATGTGGTAGAAGGGACAGGGACTGGTAAATTTAGTTTTGTTTGCTTTTAAAGCCCAAAACTCCTGGAAAGCAGTTTGAGAACAGGAGAGGGAAGCTCACTGCAGAAATGTTCAGTAAGATACTGCTTATTTGAAGGCTGTTTCACTTTCTCAGTTTCTAGAATGGATAATTCTTGCCCTGATGTTGCCAGCTAGAAGGTACTGCTGAAAGCTGAATGGGTTTTTCACTGTTTCCTCCTTTTTATTTCTGTTTTTTGGTTCCTTTCCATCTTTATTGCATGGAAAACCACCAAAAATCAAAAGGCTGATGGCATCCAATTCAGGTTCTTTAGGAATTCAGTCACACCAGTCTGGAGGACTATGGACAATTGTTTGTAACTTTTAGGAGTTTTTTAAATTAGGTGAGACATCAGGAGTTTTTCTGTTACTCCTCCATTTATACATTTGAGTCTCAGAAGAGATGATTTGTTTTGAGTTTTTTCTTTTATAGGACCCCAATACTTCTCCCACAACATCAGTTAAAGCTCTAGTTTTCTTTGGTTTCGTTCTTGGTTGGATTTTCTGCTCATTTACTGTGTTAGAGCAGAAGTGGTAGAACCAAACTGTAACTTTATCTGTAAAACTTGAGTTCTTCAGTTACAATTACAGTAACTTCAGTTACAAAGAAACACACCTTAGGTATACAATGGAATTAATTTTTTAGCCCTTGTCTGAACTTTTTATATCGGAACTTTTCCAACATGAATAAGGTTTTCAATCAAAAGACATCAATGTTATGAGCAAGCTTTTTAACAATACAATAAATAAATAGATCGTTTTCTTCTTCTAATCTTGTATTTAAATGTGTTTTAAGTGAGTGGAATTCATTCTTGTTAAGAAAAAAAGGAAAAAAAAAAGTTTGAAGGTGTGAGGACTTCAGGTTGTGCTCTTGCTTTGCTTAGGTTTCCTGTTCTGTTGCATGACAACTTCTGTTGTGCTGTTGAAATGTAGCACTTTTCAGTAGGTCTGTTAAATTGTGCAATGCATTTTTTTATATTTACAACCAAAACAATAAAGGATATTTTTTGGAAGAAACTGGTTGTAATGCCTTTATTTTCTGACTGGAGGTGGGGAAATGGTAAGTGGAATTATTCCTGGACCAGGGTTGGCACCTGGCATCCTTTTTGCAGATCTAAAAGGTGACAAGAGCTCATTTCCCTGTGAGCAGTGCTGGGGTTACCTTTGGATCTGTGTGTTTGGCATTCCTAGAGCAGGGCTCTGTATCCTCTATGAAGCTGCTGAAGTTTGGACTCTTTTGGGATTCATGTCAGTGTTAGGCACTGAGCTGCTTAAGTCCATTTAAAAAAATGAAATTAATAAATCTGCCTTTAATGACTGATTTTTGTTTTTCCCTGGTAGGACGCTCCAGCTCTCCGTGCTTCAGTTGTCACCTCCCTGGCATTTTGGATTTTCTTGCTTAGTGGAAGCAGCAGTGAGGCTCTAAGTTGAAGTGAAAGGTAATAGAAGAGTGAAAAGAAGGATTTTATTTTAAAATCACCACACAAGAGTTGGTGCTGGTTGATGTTATCCTTGTGATTGGTGCCTTTGACTTGATATTTCTGACAAGAACTTCTGATGAGTCAGGCCTGCAGTTCCAGGAGGTACAGCAGGGTTCAAAAACCCTGCATTTAATTTTTCAGCAATCACAAGCTTGATCTCACACACAGCATTTTGCTGAGAGAGGAGAGCAGTGCTATTTCAACAGTGATAAACCAACTTTTCAGCCTGCCTTCACTCTTGACCAAGCACTACAGATGCCAGAGTCACTGCAGCGATGCTATCGAAGCTCTCTGGGAGGAAGCTGTGGCTGCAGGGCACTGTTTCTGTGCTACTGATTTACTGGTGATTTCAGGGAGGCTGCTGTAACTTCAGCTGAAGTGCCAAAAGTGTTTGTGAAGTGGTTTCTTTTTGTGGCTGGCTCTGTTAATCCTTCAACACTGCCAAAAGTAGACCTGCACTTGCTCTGTGGAAATGATGCCAAATTAAATCACTGCTGTAAGGGAATTGGTCCTTCAGTGGCAGACAGCTCAGGGTTCTCTTTAGCTCTAAAAGAATGGCATGGAATGCTCACTAGATTTTTATTTATTTATTTTAACCTGTATTTGCCCTCAGGAGCTCATCTCTGCCTATTCTC
The DNA here is from genome assembly GCA_013389925.1 of Aegithalos caudatus. Classification (NCBI taxonomy): domain Eukaryota; kingdom Metazoa; phylum Chordata; class Aves; order Passeriformes; family Aegithalidae; genus Aegithalos; species Aegithalos caudatus. The sequence continues at coordinate 146,416 of WEIU01001942.1, forward strand.
ATCTCTGAGCACTTTCTCCAGGAGGGGCTGACAAGGAAAGGTCATTTGGGTGTTGGGAAGTTCCCCCTGTGCAAACACAGAAGAGCCCCTGCTGTCATCCAGGGAGATGTTTAACATGTTTCTGTTTCAGAGTAAGGTGTGTGTGTGTCATACTCCCAGTGCCTTCCCACCACCAAATGGAAACAAACCCATGAGAGATGAGACTCATCACATCCCTGGGCCCTGCTGCTGCCCTCCTGACACTCCTTACAGAGCCCATTTGTGGCTCCTCCATCCAAACTCTTCATTCCTCATAGGCCTCAAAAGCTTTGTTTTCAACCAGGATAAATGGGGAGCTGTTTGTCAGGAGATCTTTGCTGGTGACCAAGTCATGGTTACAGCAGAGATGCTCCCTGTGCCCAGGTGTATCCCCCAACCTGCAGCCCTCCAGGGCTGGGGAGGATTGATCTGAGCCCTGCACCACAAAGGCCACAGGGCTGCAGGTGTTCTCCCACTGCTCTGCCTGGGGCTGGTGCCTTTTCCTCTCAGCAGTGACTGGTCTGAGCCTTCCCCCCTGGGGAAGAACAACTCTCATTTCTCAGGTGACAGACCAGACCATCTGACTCACTTTGACATCTTGTTAGCACTGCTGAGGAAGCATTTCCCTTTCTGAGAAGAACACTTTGTTGAGCTATTTTTACGTTTAGAAGGTGAAACAAAAGCAGTGCATGGGAGAGGAAACCGCAGGGAGTGGCCCTAAATAATCCTCTGGTTCAGCAAGGCTTAAGTGGTTTGTGTCAGTCCTTGGCAGTGGTGATGTTTAAGCCCTCGGGATGTGACTGTTTTCCTCCTGGAGTCCTTTGCTGACCCCACCTGAAAAGGTCAGGCAAGTGTTGCTTCAGCCTTGGGGATAAGCACACATTGCCAGGCAGTGGTTGTTTTCTTTTTCCAACCACTCTTCTTTTTCTACTAAAAATGAAGAATGTGAGGTTGGAATTCTACCTTCTTCATGTCACCACAGTGACATCTCCACAATTGTGTCTTTAATGGGGCCTGTTTGGGTGGGATTCTTCCCCTGGCTCCAGCAAGGAGCTTGGTCCCTCTGTTCCTCTTGGGAAACTTGAGTGCTTTTCTAGGATTCCCCCTCAGATTTTTTGGGGGGCTGGCAGTGTAACTCAGTTGGTGTCAAACCCACTTTTCCTGGAGAAGTCTGAGCAGAATAGGGCCAGTGCAAAACATATATTGTAAAAAAGAATTAGTAAAAAGAGAATCCAGCAATATTTGATTTATTTAATATTTTAATTAAGTTCCAGTTTCTATCCAAAGATGGTAACAGGAAATTAGTAAAATCATTCATCTACTAAGTAGCAAATAGATCCCTTTCAGTATTAAAATATAAGAGTTTAAAATATGAATAAATAAATATATAAACTAATTGCTTAAATAGATTTATAAACGTAGACATGTATAAATTCATAAATAAAATTCACTAGTGGAGAGACAAGTACAAAATCAGCCTGTTGGCAATCAACTTTTCTTTTGAAAAATAACTGCAAGATAAAAATATAAATAACATTAAAATTACTGAAATGACACTTTCCTGATTGCTTATATATGTCAGGGTTGGTAATTAATTAAATTACCTTGACTCACATTAGTCCATCCTTATTATATGCTGTTGCAAATAAGACAGTATAGTTTTATAATAAATACAATCAATAACTTAACACATTCATCCTTTCAAATATTAAATTAAACTAGATTATACAGTTAAAGAGAATAGCAATACATTATCAGTGCTGTTCCTGGCATCAACCTGACAGGTCACATTTAACCAGCCCTTCACCATCTTCAAGTTATTATTTCATCCTGGCGTATCCACCTGCTGCTTCAGAGTACAGATTTCCCGTAAATTGCATGATGTCGTCATATTTCTTCAAAACCCACCAGATGTAGGTTTTTCTGTCTGCCAGTCCCATGTTCTGGGCCTGGGGATCCTCGTGGCTCTTGCAGGTGTAGAAGGCGGTGCCTTGGCTCAGCGTGGTGTTCAGCTGGCTGAGGTTGGAATCCACCACCTCAGCGGAGCTCCTGGTGCAGATGCTCTCAATGTGGCTTCTCTGGGCTGTCAGGGTGCTCTGGATGTGGTGCAGGACACAGCAGTGTGCCTGGAATGCTGGACAGTTGGGTATGCTGTCTGCCATTTTTTTGCCTAGGGATGTACCCCTCCAGAGTTCAGGGTGGGATGTTGCAGAGACACACTTGTTCTGTGGGGAAGGAAGAAGAGGAGAGAGAAATTGTTCATCCTTTGGTTTCCCTTTCTCATTTTCCTACCCGTTTGCTGGGCTTTTGGTCGTGGTTCAATTGTTGTATTAACACTTCCATCCCTCTGATCAAGCAGGCATTGCACAGAGTGTGCAGTTCTCTTCCCATGCCTTGCTTACCTTGGTTCTCAGCTTTTCTAAACCTTTCCAATTCTTTGCTGTAGGGGCAAAATTTACCTGTTCCAGAGATCTGGTTTGGCCTGTGTGTGTTTTCATCTGTTTTGGCAGAGATGGTTTGGATTTCAGTAATGAATTCAGTGTCAAGTTGGTTTTTATCAACATACTCTTGGGAGCAGTCCCAGAAACTGAACTCTGTCTGAGGCATTGATAGCTGGGTTCAGTGAATGTTTTACCTTTCTAAGGAAAGGATGGGTGAGCAGGATTTTTGGCAGAAGTGCTCAAGCACTGGGGTCAGACTGAAGGGCAAAGCAATTTTCACCATGTTTCCAGTGGTCTGGCTAAATTCCTGCTAGAAGATGCCCAATGGGACTCAAGAGACTGGGAAGGAACACTGGAAATCAGGACAATCCCAGCTTGCAATGAGCTGAGGCAAAGTCACCCAGGCTCTCTGCAGCTGCCCTTGCTCCAACTGCCCTGAAATAATGCAATGAATGCTTTCCTTCTTGCATGGAATACAGAGAAGAGCCTACTTTAGGTTTTAACACAAATACTTTTTTTCTGGTGGTCTTTCTAGTGTTTTGTAATAATTCAAGAGATTTCCCCACAGACATAGGCACAGCACATGGGAAATGGTGGACTTACATAGAATTCAAACAACTCATGTGCTTTCTGTTGTATTATTACTGCAAAGGTTGGTATCTCCGGAGTGAAATTATTCTGCCTCTGTCCTGTGGTCCTTTTGCTTTCTGATGTCTCTGTTGGTGCCATGGAGGCCAAAGGAACAAGTAGACAGAAGAGGAAGATTGCAAACCTGTTGATCTCTGCATTCAGATGAAGAGAGGAAACCAAAAGGAAAGAAAGAATACAATGATTACTCTCAATCTTCTGCACAGTTTTTGGCCAATCTTAACAGTTTTGTGCAGTGTGATACAGTTTTAAAACATACAGGTATAAAGTGGCTGAGGTAGAGATGAACATCAACCAGGGCAGCCTTACAGCCTGTAGCAAGGGTAAGTTACACTCACCTGCTTTGCATTCCATGGTGGGATGGGACAGCAGTGGCTTGGCTGGGAGCTGGCGTTGGAGCTGGTTCTGGAGCTTCTGCCTGCCTGGAGTGCTGTGGATGGGGCCAGCCAGGCTGCATTTAAGTGCTGGGGAGTCCTGCGTCACTGGTTCCCCCACAGTATTTTTTGCCAGTGATAATTTGGGGTTTTTACTTTTTTGAAAGATTACATCAAAAGTTGATTCAAATGTGTCTTCACTGATTGTGATCTAGATGCAGTTTCAAACTGACATAGAGGGTGTCCTGTGTCATCTCTTTGACTAGGAGCTTGGGATACTTGGCTTGGCCATCCCATCTAAATCCTTGGGCTCTCCAAAGTGTGGGATTTAGAACATAAACTCCTGTTTTATAAAGGTGGTTGGGAGCATGTTATTGCTGCCCAAAGCCATTGCTTCTCCTGCAGAGTCAGAGTGGGCCAGTGCAGGGAGAGAAAAAGGCTTGTGTGCAAGGTAGGTCAGGCCTCCAGTTTCATGTATAAATCCTTTCTCTGGATGCCTGTAAGATCCTGTTCCCAAGGGATGCTCAGGCTCTCCCCTCCCAATCCCTGTCACCCATCTCTCTACCTCCCCTGAGGCTGTTTTCTGCTTCCAGTAACCAAATGCAGGAAATTCCCATACACTCCAAAACAGAATAGGTGCTAAATAATGTCAAGGAAGAGATGAGTTACCATGGCCTACAGAAATGATGGTTCTGACAGACACTTATTTTATTTGAGGGGTTTATTATTATTTGGTGGGAAAGTAGAGACAGAGATGTTTCTTTGTACATGGAGTTCTTTAGGAACATCCCTACAAAGGCAGTGGTGGGTACAGATGGCTCCTTTCAGGCAGAAGGGTGATCTTGGAGGGTTTCTTGTTTGGAAGCACCAAACCTGCAGAGTCCACAGGAAGATCTGTGGAAGGTGCAGGAACTTGTACATAAAAGATGCCATTGGACACTGCCAACTCCCTTCCAGCTCTCCCAGATGGGCACAGCCAGGGAGTAATGGGATCTGGTCTTCCCCTGAGAGCAGGAGTATCTCTTTGTGCAGAACAGAAGGCAAGGGGGCCGAGTTATTTTAAATAATAATGAAAAAAAAAAAAAAAGCAGAATTTTTACAGCATTGCTTTTCGACAAAGCACAATTCAACCACTGGTAATTTTCTTTCAAAGACTTTCAGAAGATTTTACTTCGTTTTTTCCTAAGGACAGCACTTTACCTGGTTATTCCACTCCAGGACATGCCATTATCTCATAGCCTGACCAACATCCTTGCTGGTCTCTACAGGGCTGTGATAAGCTGCTGAGCTGATAAGGGAGCAGGTCAGCATCCGTCCTGTAAAACCCAACCTGAGAAGTTCAGCTTTCCACCACGTAACCATGAGAGCAACTGCAATTCATTTGGTGAAGTTCTGCTGACACATGCTGCTCTGTCAGCTCTCTAAAATGGAATTTGTGGCCATTGCCTCAATACCTATCGCTGGAAAAAAGAAATCAATCTCCCTGTGTGGAGACCTGATGCTGACCTGAGACACAGCTGTGGCTTTTGTTCCTGGAGCTCACCTACTTTTTCCAAGTGTGGGAGCTGGTATTTTCAGCCAGGAGCTTGTTTTCTGATGGCCTTACATGGTTGTGTGACAGTGCCCTCCACGTAAAGCGGAGAGCTGGGCTTTCAGAGCTGACTGTGGGACCCTGACTGCTTCTTCCCTGAAACTGAGTGACACTCAGGACACAGATAAGGGAAATGGCAAATTCCGTGCCACAGGTCCCTGGCCAGGGAAGAATGCTGATGCTGCACCCTGCAAGTGTAGCATGAGGCCACCTGCTCTTTCCCTGGTGGGGAGCAGCCCCCAGAATCCACTGGTAACCAGAAAACCAAGGATTCATTCCTAGCCGGGTGAGCTTGGTGCTGTTCCAGACCTGCTCCACCCTCTGCTTCTAGTAGTTGGTTCCATGGTGCCCTCTCCTAGCAACAGGAACACAAGCCACTGAGCCAGGGGCTTCCCTGCCAGGCTGGGGCTGGATGGCAGCGCCCGGCAGCGTCTCGGCTGCTATTCAGGAGTACCTGCAGCACCTGGGGCTGCAGGACTTCCCCTGTGGCTTTGGCAGCTGGGTAAGGGTGTGAGGGGCACAGCCGTGGGACACGGCCCAGGGCTGCCACTGCCTCTCCTCTCTCCCTGTCCGCAGAACAAATCCCGCCTCAATACCCGCAGGAGCCCCCGGGCAGAGCCAGCGGGGCTGGAGGAGGATGTGCCCCTGGGAGAGGAGAGCCCTGAGGCACTGCTGGAGCTGCTGAGAGACCAGCACAGCCCCTGGGCACTGCCCCCCGACTGCAGCCCCCAGGACCGGCTCCTGAGGGAGGTGGCAGCGCTGGCACCTGAGCTCCTCCATGGCTCCAGAGTCTTCCAGGCTGTCAAGTCCCTGCGGATACTGGACAAGGGGGTGAGTGCAGCTGCTGGTGCCTGTAAAGCTGTAGGCCAGGAAACTGAGTCTTCCTGCTCTGAGGGAAAACATCCTAGGAAAAGGACACCTTCCCACCCCAGGGTCTTCCCAGGTGCTGCAGCTAGAGTAGAGCTTCTCCCCACAGCCTCCCCAGGATGTTGTGCTAATCCATGTCACAGATGTCACGCAGATCAACACCTTGGCCACGAGGTGCCTCAGGGACAAGTTGGCCAAACCCAGCTCTTTGCAGGTGGAGGAGTTGGATGAGGGTCTGCTGCAGTTCCAGCAGCTGGAGGAGCTCATCCTCAGTGCCAACCACATCAGCAGAGTAACCTCAGCCCACCTGCCCCGGACTCTGAAGGTGAGCGAGCAGGATCTTGTGGAGGATGGGGCAGGAGTTCCCATGTGGGAACACAGTGAAAGCCAAACAGCTCGAGGGGATGTCAGGAACAGCTCATTGCCAATGTGTTTGTTGTTCCTTCTGTCCTGAGCAGGTCCTGGAGCTCTGCTACAATGCTGTGGATGATCTGAAGGACCTGTGTGCTCAGCCACCCCCAGAGCTCCAGCACTTGGGGCTGGGGTACAACCGACTGTGTGGCCCTTCCCAGGAAAAGCAGCTCACTGTGGATTTCTGGTAATGCCACAGGCTGAATGTGGGCTCCTGGAAAGGAAATGAGCAGGTGTGAACAGGTGACCTCAAGCCTTGAAGCTGCCCTTTTGGGGAAAATACAGAAGGGAAATTTTGGGGGAAAATCAGAAGGGTTTTGTTGTTTTTTTTCTCTGTGTCTACTTTCTGTGCACTCTGTCTCTGCTATCTTCTCTCTCATGCCCAGAGGCTGTCTTGCTCCTTAGCAAGGTGTGGAAAGGGAAAGATCACCAGGGGATCTTTCCCTGACACCACAGTTCCATTTCCCTGGGAAGTTTACTTTTTCCATGTCCTTCCCAAAGCCACTGCTGGAGGTCTGTAAGGATCTGAAGCATAGACTGCATCACCAAAGGGTGCAGTGGGGTCATCAATGGATGCTAGAGAAACGTTTTTGTGTTATGGGGCAGACTGGCAATGGACTGTATGGCTCAGGAATCTGGAATTGGCCTCCGGATTGGATTCCTCAGTTCAACCCAGTTTGTGCTGGGGAAATAGGATTTTTGTTTCTGTTTTTGCCCCAGGGCTGTAGCTTTCTATCCTCACATGGGTGCTGGCTTCCTTACCTCCTTCCCTGGGTTCTCTCCTTAGGCCAAACCTTGTCTCCCTTGACCTGAGCTTTAACAGCCTCACGGACCTGCTGGAGCTGGTCTCCCAACTGTCCACTCTGCAGAACCTCCACATCCTGGTGCTCCAAGGGAACCCACTGGCTCTCATCCCCACTTACAGAGGCTTCCTTGTGGACAGCCTGCCCAAGCTGTCTGTCCTCGATGACATCCACATAGGGCCTGAGGAGAGGCAGCAGTTCCATGGTCTGGCAAAGCAGCCAGGTGAGCTCCTTCCTTTGAGCTTGCCCGTGCTGATCCTGTGATTCAGGAGTGGGGTTTGCATTGTGGTTGAACTCTGCAATTACAGTCGAGGTACTTTCAGGCCCAAGAAGAACCCATCCCAGTCCCAGCACTGCCTCAGTGTCCTGGTCTGCCTCAGCTTTTCTTCCCAGACACCATCTGGTTTCAGACCATGAGTTTCCCTCCCAAGCTGTGGCAAGAGGAACACCTTTACTGGGGAAGGTGCTCACATGGTGCTGCCCTGTCTGCACACAGCAGTGCCACCTCTGTGGCACATCCCTGACTGGGATGAGAGTGGGAGGCTGGGGAGCCTCTCTTGATGCCCCTACTCAGTGAGTTTATGTGCTGGATGTGCTTTTTGGAGACTCAAATGTTGAAGGAGCAGAGCAGCCAAGCCAGGAGGTGTTCGTGTGGCTTTGGAGTGACCCCACGTGGCAGTGGTTTGTCACAGCATTTGCACAGGCTGGCACCTATGGATGCCAGGAGGTGGGACAAGGGACCTGGAGGTTTCTGCTTCTGTTCCTTCCTCTCTCTGGAAGGGAAGTGCTGCAGCTTCATGACAAGGTTGTCTTCCTTTCAGAGCTGATCAGGAGTGAAGCACAAGTGGTTGTGAGCATTGGGGAGATAAAGGGACTCCTTAATCCCGAAGCTTTTCAGCGGCTGGAGGTTGGCTCCGAGGGTCCGGTGATCAGCTACAGCTACTGTGTGACCTACGAGTTTGCAGAGGGAGAGGAGCTCGAGGGCAGGGGCAGCCCTGAGGTTGGTGCTTGATTGTGCTCCTGGCAACAAGCAGCATGGCAGGTCACAGCAGGGGGAACTGCATCTCCAGGCTATGGGGTGATGGGCCTGGCATGAACAGCAGCAGTGCTGGGGACAGAATTCCCATGTGGCTGCATCCAGCAGGACAAGCCCCAGCTGCCCACATTCCATATCCCTCTCGGGGAGCCCAGAGCTCTGCACGTGGGAATGCACTCACAGCCCCCCTCCTGCTGACTGTGACAGACCCTTTCCCTGGCACTGAAGTCCCTTCTTCCCATGAGGGTGGGCTGGGGAATAGGAATTTTGAGATAGACCCATCTCTCTTCCAGGGAACAAAAATCCACCAGAGTCCCACAGTAGCCACGCTGGATGTGGACAGCTCTGCTCAGGACACAGGAGAAACAAAGAGCCACCAGGAGCCTGCAGCCACAGAGGAGCCCAATGCCCACTCTGGTAATGAGGAATGATAGATCTTCTGTCCCATCTCTCAGGGCAGGTTCATGGCACGTTTTGGGGTGTGGCAGTGCCAGCTGGGCTGTTCCTGGGACTGATGGACAATGACCTGGCACCAGCTGTGTCCTGGGGGTCCTTCTGTCCTGGGGAAAGAGAGATCTCCTCTGAACTTTTTTGTGTCCCTACACAGAAAAGGTGTTTTCCACCCCTGGACAGCCCTGGGCAGACACCATCGACTGCAGCTACAGGAAGGAACACATTGCCAAGGACTTGGTGGGGCTGAAGTCCTACCTGGAGGCTGGAACGATTGTCTCGGTTGTGGAGGAGAAGGTGAGGGTGTGGCCAAGCTGGATGAAGGGGGAAGAGCTGCTGGGAGGCTCAGCCAGTGGCACCACCTTCCCTCTGGGAGGCAGGCTGGGATGGCAGGGACCCTGGGCCAGCTCCTCTCTCTGGGCAGGTGCTCTCCTGGCCTGTGGATGCTGATCCAGAACAAAACACTGTCCCAAACAAGAAGGAAGGACAGCTGAAAAAGAACGGTGCAAAGGTAGGATGCTGGGAGAGAACAGTGGCCAAATTATATCTGAGTTACAAAAACAGTGATGGGAGAACAGGACCTTTCTCCTGGGCCAGTTTGGTGTGTCAGTCAGACCTCTCCCAAAGTTCCCCATTTCTGTGGGGAGAAGGCAGCAGCTGTTGACACACACCTTGGCCAGGATGCAGTGGTGGGCAAGGGGCTGGGTTGGGGTTGCTTCTCTCTGATAAAGGGACACCAGCCTTCTGCTGAGGCCTGTCCTTGTGTCCAAGAACAAGCAGAAAAAGAAGAAGCAGCAGCAGCGTGAATTCCGCAGTGACCCTCCCATCCGGAGCACCCTGGGCACCACGAGGGTGGCCCTGGAGACCTTGCTGGCCACCGAGGACCTGGTGGCAACTGTGTGTGACTTTGGGATCCTGATCCCTGAGAAACCACCAGAACCACCAGTTCTGGAGGGGAAGGTAAGGAGCGTGTCCCAGGGCAGGGCTGGGGTTCAGCAAATGCCCTCTCTGGCCTGGGCATCCATCTGTCCATCCTTCAGTTCTCTCCCCAAAATGGGGCTGAAATAGCCCTGCCTAACCACCATCCATTGCTGCTGGTGTGGTTATTTAAGGCTGATATTAGCAAGCAGTACTGCTACTTCTTCTGGGCCTAGGAAAATAGATGAGTTTATTTTTCCATTCAGAATGTGTAAGCAGTCACTCATGCTTCCTCTGGTGCTCTCTCTCAGCATGGCAGCACATACCAGCTGTACCAACTTTCTGTTTCCTGGATTCTCTTCCCTGAGCAGCCACTCTCCGTGCTCCTGCTCCCCCTCACCTCTTTCCTCTGCCCCTGAAATCCTGGTGACAGCACCCAGATGATGACAGCTGTCACAGGACTGAATGAGGACAGTGAGTTTCAACACAGCCTTACTGTGGAAACATCTTTCTCCACAGGAGGTAAAAAAAGGCAAAGACAAGAGCAAAAATGCCAAAGCAGTGAAAGGAGGTCTGGGCAACCGGAAAATCGCGGCGACACCGACTCCCAAAGGTGACAGAGGCTGGAGCTGGCAGGGCAGAGGGAGGGGTGTGGGAGAGAGCAAACAGGAGCAGGGCCCAGCCACGCTGCCAGCTCCGGGAGCAGGGACTTACTCACATCCTGAGCCTCGGGCTGTGAATACAGACATTGACTGTGGGGCTCTCAGGACAGACACAGCCTGGACTCTTCATGGGTCAGTGTCTGCACAGGCATCGAGGGTGGGCTGCCAGCTGCCCTGGGAGACACACCTACAGCAGCACCCTGTGCCAGGAGAGAAGGGCAGAGCAGATTTTTTGGGTGAGAAAAGTGCTGCCCACTGTGTTGGCTGCCAAATGTGGGTGGTGGTGTGGGTGGGCAGCTGGGCGAGGGCTGCCTGGGATGCATAATGAGTTCCTCATCCACTGCCAACTTGCATCTCAAAGCACTTTGCAGAGGGGATTATTGTTCTCTCTGGTTTGGAGATGAGATGCACAGAGAGCCCCAGGTGCCCCAGCCAGCCCATGGCAGGTGTGGGAACAGATCCCAGTCTGCTGTCACCCATGAAGAGACCACCCCGACCCCTCCAGGCGTGTCCCCTGCTCCCCAGTGTGGAGCTCAGGGCTTCTCAGCCAGCAGCGTTGCTTAATGTGCCAGAGGCAAACCTCACCCTGCCTCTTACAGGTTATTTTTCCAGCAGTCTTGGTTTTGACTGCAGAAATAGCAGCGCCAGCACATCGGAGGGGTAATGCAAGAGCAGGAGGAAGTGGGAGAGGGAAGGGGTGGCCAAGCAATGCTGAAAAGCTGCTCGTGGGTCAAGGGGGGCATGGAGAGGGCCAGGCCTCCCAGCACTGCTCAGAACCACCAAAGGAGCTTTGTTTTCCTGCTCTGGCATCAGATTTAAGAGTGCAATTAACCCACAGAGCTCCAGGCTGCATTCTTGTACTGTGTCACCCACAGCAAGGTCCCCATCTTTGGGGAGGCTCTCAGAGCTCTGCAGTCCTGGGCTGTGTCTGTATTCAGAGAAGCCTGTGGCCTCCCCCAGTGATCTGAAAAGAACTGCTCGAACTGCTGTCCCCCACAAAAAGATGTGTATTTGCAGTGTACACTCAGCCTGTTGCTGAAGCAGACAGCCTCAAACAGGTCAGCTTCAGCAGTGGTTTTTCTTCCTTCCTTCCCTCCCTGGTATGTGCGTGCAGGAGGTTTCCCTTCAGCTTGAATGAGGGTAAAAGTGCTGTTGTGCAAGGAAACATACAGCAGTTAGAGTCTGGTGCTTAATTTGGTGTCCCTGTGTGCCTGTGCAGGTGGGGGCTGGCTTGGCCTCACTGTGAGGCCACTGAGTCCATATGTCAAAGTGTGAGTGCCAAATTCACAGTGCCTGAAAACGAGCTGCACCTGCTGTCCCATGGCTGTGACACACCAGAACACCCCAGTTGTGGCTTTTGGGGGCGCTGCTCGAGCCCTGCTGAGCTCAGTGTCTGCACATCCTGCCTGCCCCTGAGTCACAAGCTGCTCCGGGGGCGTTTGACACTTGCTCATCACCTGGAGACCACTGCACCTCCTCGGAGCTGTGACAGCGGCCGTGCCCCGGGGACAGGGCATGGCTCCCAGCCCTGTGTCCAGAGCGGCTGTGCAGGCACCGGCACTCTCACAGCCGGGAGCTGAGGCTGATTTGCATCCCTCAGTCAGCAAATGCACACAAATAATAAGTCTTCTCAGAGGAATTGGGATCACTTCCAGGCGGCTCAAAGAGGAAAGGCAGCGGGCTTTGTCACAAGTGAACCATTTGCCCAGACATTGAAGGATGTCTTCAGAAGTAGTCTCACGTAGGTCTCATTTTACCCCACACTTGATTTTCTGGGATCCTTGAAATAATTTATTTCTGCATCTTTCTTTTGCCCTAGGGCAGTTTCACAGCAAAAAGCAAGGCTGCACTCAGGTCTGTTGCCAGCCTAAAGATGCTTTTTTGGGCTTATCATCCAAAGTTGTATTCAAATAGATTTCCCTCAAGGCCCAGTCAGTGCTGACACACTTGCACACTGTTGCTTTTAGGATGATTTACTCTCTCAAGACAGTGACAAATGTACTTCTTATCACAGAAAAAGGAAAAAACAAAGACACTGCTGAAGTGGAGGAGGGCCAAGAGCTCCAGCTGGTGCCGCTGACAGTTCAATTCCAGATGCAGCTGCTTCGGTGGCCCTTGGCAGCCAGCACCCAGAGCCAGGAGAATGTGGCCATGCGAGTGGGGACGACTCAGTGATGTGTCCGTAGCAGAAGCATGAGTGGAAATAAACCACACGGGAACGCTTCGTGGAGCCTGGTTTAGCAGAACCGCCAGAACTGAGAGATGCCCCGGGGCTCCTGCTGATCTGTGGCCGGTGCTGAGCTTCTGCAGGAGCTGGAGCGGGCAGCGGGTGTAGGGTGGGTGTGCCGTGCCGGGGACACGCCGCCCCGGTGCCGGTGCCAGCCCCCCGCATCCTCCGCCGGTGGGCGGGGCTCGGGAGCTGCGGGGCGG
>WEIU01001942.1:159076-242538 GCA_013389925.1 Aegithalos caudatus
GGCTCCAGCCCGGTCTGCGCGCCCCGGCGGGGCCGGGGGCTCTGGCCCGTCCTCACCAGCAGCGCCGGGTCCTGCTGAGAAGCGGGGGCAACGGGCTCGTCTTCATCTGCCCGCCCGGGGCCGGTCCTGCGGCGGATGCTGCCATGTATCCCAGGATTAAAAGCCTTGCACTTTACACCTTCTCGATCACGCTGCTGGCCTGGGTGTTTTACATGAAGAAGGATGCGAAGTTGGCAGCATCCTCAGCAGAGCAGAAAGTGGATGTGGTGGATCACAGACTGCAGCCTTCGGTTCTGGACAGCGCCGAGCACACCAAGTGTTTGCCGAACTTGACCTTTGCCAATTCTTCTCTCGCCCTCCCGGAGCCTCACCGTGTCTTCTTGACCTACAAGCACTGCAGGAACTTCTCGGTCCTGCTGAGGCCTTCCAGGTGTAGCAAAGAGATGTTCCTCCTGCTGGCCATCAAGTCTTCCCCCATCAACGTGGACCGGCGCGTGGCCATCAGGAACACGTGGGGGAAGGAGGTCTCCATCGGGGGCAGGCGCATCAGGCTGGTGTTCCTCCTAGGGCGCTCCGAGGCCAAACTCCAGCTGCAGCCCCTGCTGGCTTACGAGAGCCAGGAGTTCGATGACATCTTGCAGTGGGATTTTGTTGACAACTTCTTCAACCTGACCCTCAAGGAGCTGCATTTCCTCCGCTGGTTCACGGAGGACTGCCTGCACGCCAGGTTCGTGCTGAAGGGCGATGATGATGTGTTTGTCAACACTTACAACATCGTTGAGTTCCTCCGGGAGCTGGACCCTGAACAGGATCTCTTTGTTGGGGATGTGATCGCCAACGCCCGGCCCATCAGGAACACCAAGGTCAAATACTTTATTCCAGAGCCCATGTATGGAGCCACCTTCTACCCTCTCTATGCAGGAGGAGGGGGATATGTGATGTCTAGAGAGACAGTGCGTCGCCTCCAGGGCACCGCGGAGGACATGGAGCTCTTCCCCATAGATGATGTGTTTGTGGGAATGTGTCTGGCAAAGATGTCAGTGACCCCAAAGAACCATGCTGGCTTTAAGACTTTTGGGATCCAGAGACCATTCAATCCTTTTGATCCATGCTTGTACAAAGAGCTGATGGTTGTGCACAGACTGAACCCAACAGAGATGTGGATCATGTGGACGCTGGTGAAGGATGACAGCATTAGGTGTGCGGTGTCGGTGACACACAGCTACAGCAGGGGCTGGAAAAGGAGCTACTGATGGGCCCAGCAGGATTGTGGCTGCTGACAGGGTACTTAAACTAAAAATCAGGTCGTGGTAGAAACGTGTCCGTTACTAACAGACTGCACTGGAGCTGTCGTGGCTTGGTTTGCAGTGAGTCTTTTTCTGTCGGGGGTTACTTGAGTTGTCACAGGGTGGGGGTGTGGCTGGTGGCTTCCTGAAGGTACAGGGAACTCGGCTCTTCCCAGTCAGACTGTGCTGGAAGAAGTCACAAGTGCCACCTGCACTGGTGTCTGACTGCCGGCCAAAGTCAGTCGCATGTGGGGCAGCCAGCGATGGCTAACCAGTGACAGAGCACTTGAAATTTACCTGGAGGCATGGAAGACAGGCCAGTATGTCCTGCTGGGTCTGCTGTCCCAGGGCAGTGACCCCACAGCTCCCACCAGACAGCAGGAAAACGGGAGTGGAGTGGGGAAGGAAAAGCTTCAAAAACATATGGCCTTAACACAGCAAAGATGATCTGAGGGACTGGGCTCTGCCTCCAGCCTTTAGGATTTTACAGAAACTCACAACAGGTTTACATGCACTGGAAACTTTAGCACAAACACTTTCTGATCTGGTTTGAGAGGAGCCATGTGTCTTGAATAATCATGGTGGTAGAAAGAGTGACTGTAGCTTCCCATGTTGTGTGGGAGGTATTTGGTTCGTTGTTGTTGTAATGTTGTGTGTAAATAAAATAGTTTTGAAAAGTATTTACATGGGACTATTCTTAGGTCTGCCGAAAGCTGAGAGCCCTAAAAGCCAGAGAAGGCTGAGATCTGGTGCTGGGTATTTGCATTAAAGAGGATAATGTTATGTGGAAATGGTACTTTCCACTTCCTTTTCTGTAAGCTGCTCTCTGCCCCGTCCAGACAAGATGCATTGATACAAAAGTGATTAATCTGAATATGATGGAGTTGCTAATTTGAGAAAAGATGAAATATAGAACTAAGTTTTGGTGGTGCTTTTGTGAAGCTTATGTGTCTTGCTGCTAGAGCAGGAGCTGTGGATGAACAGGAAGCAGCCTGGAAGTTTTAGGGGAAAAAACAAGCAAATGAATAAAGAGGAAGTGTGTGATTAGAGAAAGCAGAGCCCTTTGTGCTGTGCTGTTGTAATTGCTGCCTCTAGTGCCAGCTGCCCAGCATCCATCCCCCATCAGATGGGAATGGAGCTTTCAGAAGTGCCCAGGAAGTGCTGCCAGGAGGTTCTTGCTTGTCCTATAGACAGGGACACCCTGAGAGCAGAGGTGTGGGAGCTCTCAGTGGGATGTTGAGGGAATGCTGGTAGGATGTGCTCCCTTGTCCCTCTGGAGCACCTGGGGTAGCTCTGGCTGAGCCCCAGCGCTGACCCAGGCTCTTGGGGCAGAAGGTGCCACCTCACAGGAGCTGTTCCTGTGCCAGGTGTGAGTAGGGGTTTGTCTCAAAGAATTGGTGGCTGTCCATGCTCAGGGTGGTCTTGTGCAAGTTGTTACTGTGTTTTCTGGCTGCTGTTCCAACAGGGGTTCATTAACTGTAGCTAAGAAAGTGCCTGTGTAGTTTCAGGTGTGTTGGCTTTGTAAACAAGGCCAGGGTCAGCAGCAAACCCCAGGTTCTGGGCACAGTTCTCTGGGCACTGCTGCTGATCCTGGAGAGGAGACTGGCTAGGGCGGGCACCAGGGTGCCCTGTGAGCTGCTGTGCCAGCACTTCTGTGATCCACTCGGTGATTCCCAGTGCAAACTCAGGAGCACAGAGCATGATGTCATGTCTGTCATGGGCTTAGGTGTGTGGGCTAACCCCCAACTGGCAGCTCTCACTTCCTAACAAAGTGAGGGACTCCCTTCTGCCCTGTTCTGGGGGTGATGTGGAGCCACTTGTGCTCCTCACCCCCACTTGGCTGGAGTGACTGGCTGGTTCCAGTCACGTCAGGCTGGAAGTGTGTGGGAACAGCTCTCGGGCAGGAAGGGCAGGACGTGCAGTGAAACAAGAAGTGGGGTCACAGCAGGGCTGGGAGCAGGCCCTGAAAGGGGAAGAGGGACTTTCCTGGCTTTTGCCATGCAAACGTCTGAGTTACTGTGGCATCCTGAAAGGTACACAACTTGTTTGTGCACTCGGGTCAGGGGCTTGGCAGAAGCTCTTCAATTGCATGAGGTACCAAAGGAGAGCAGCTGTGGTTAGAGGTTGGCCTGAGGGTGCATTTGGCTCCTGAGGGCTTGGCTGTGCCACCACTCAAGTAATCTCTAATCACAGGGTGTTTTTTCTCTAATGCTCCAGCTCAGAGCTGTGTTTGGCACAGCAGACACTGGCAGCTCCCTGCACGTTGAATTCCAGACTGTGCCATCCTCCTTGGATACAGCAGCACCCAGTGAGGAGCAAGGAAAGATGGTTTGTTCATTTTCTTTTTAATACTTAATCTATAAATGAACAGTGCTGTGCACCTGAGATTGCATTTGCTGCAAATGCAGCCAAAATGAGACAGAGTTTATGCTGTAGGTAAGAAAACTCCTGATCAGGCACAACTCAATTTAGTAACAGCAACCTTGACAGAGAAGCAGTGGAACAGATGCTAAGCTGTGGTGAAAAACCTTTGATTAATGTGTGTTTTCTTACACAGCCTGACAGATGGGGATTAACTGCTTCAAATCATCAGTGATAAAGTTCTAGTGGATGCTGTTTTACAAAGCAAATTTCACACCAGCTGCCAAGTTAGGAAATGAACACAGTGAAAGACACCTGTGGTATTGAAACCTGCAGTGAAATATTAAAGCTTGCAAAAGAAATAATTATTTCCTGAAACTTGCACTGGGAAGCATTCACATATGTAAAACTCTCTTTTGCTCTCTTTGTAGAACAGTACAGCTGCCAAAACAATTTCGTTTATAACCACAGTATCTTGAAAATGAAATCTCCCCTTTGCTTCCTGGGGAACCTCTCCCAGAGGTGACTCTGGGTGAAATAGGTTGCTGTGCTGAACAAAACTGCACCAAGAGCTTGGGTGACCCCATGGAAAGTTCTCAGCTCCAGAGCAAAGATTTCCCCTGACTGCAGCTCACTGTAATTTGGTTTAGCTGTGGACTCAGAGGTTAAAAACTTTTAAATTCAAATAGAAAGCAGGGCCTAATCTCTTCCCCAAATGGACACACCCACAACAAAGTGGTTTTGCACAGTTTAATAAAGCCATCTCCTCACAGACATCATTTATCTCACAGGTTAAAACCAAGGATTTTTAAATACACTTCTCTGGCTGATCCCTAATGAGCACCCACAAACACACCAAGGGAGCAGCAGAACTCTCCAAGCAGAAACAATTACCACCAGGACATCCCTGATAACAGTCTTCACATTTGCATAGATAAACATTTAAATAAAACAAATCCAAAATATTACAAACAAGGTAAGTTACAAACAAAATTGAGGCCTTCCAAATACTTGATTTGTAAAGCAATTGTGTTTTTTTGCAGGGGGGGAGGGAATGGAATCACAGGCTTATTTCAGCAGTTTTACACTATCCCACATTTAGGAGCTTGGGATTATTCAATTTGTGATTGACCCTGAGAGTTCAGTTCTGTTCAGTCCTCCCGAAGGTAAGGGTCATCATCTGTATTTTCTGAAACACCCTGTGGCAATGAGGAGTCCTCTCCTTGGGTTTTTATGAGCTCCTCTGTCTGAGCTTCAGCTAATTTGGTCTCTGCTTTCTGGGACAGCAGCCGCACCTCCTGCACCTGGGACTTCACCACCTGGATGTGGCTGCGGGCTGTCACCGAGGCCTGGTCTGCTCCTGGAGGGAAGGATTGACACACTGGGTTAGAGGGGCACTGGGCAAACCTTCAGCCAAGAAATGGGTGGGGTTTTCATTTCCTTTGCTGTGTTGTGATGGCTCTTGGGTATTAATGCTTGACCCATTTACTCTTCATTTACCTCAAACCTTTTGTCTGCTTTGAGATGTCACTGCTCCCTTGAATGCTCCCATCCCACAGGGATACAGCTGGAGTTGGATAGGAGTGATCACCTTGTGCCAGGGGGTTTGAGTGCTAAGCCCAGCCCAGTCCTTGTCCCATCCTGGCACCTGCAGCAGTGGGAATGCCTGTGGCACTGCTGAATTCCCACCATTCTCCTCCCATGCTCCCACAGATTTCTGGGTCTGTTCCAGGCACTTATAGAATTAGGGTGTCTCTGTATATTCACTGCTTTCCCTCCCTTCTCCACTCCAGTAACTTTGCCCATTTCCCACAAACCAGTCCATAACTCAGTCTCAGAGCTGTCAAATCTCTCCAGGGAGAAAACAAAATTCGTTTATTTTCCTTTTTTAACATAACTAAATCCAGCTGGAAAGCCCTACTGGACTCACAGGCAGCCTTGGTTCTGTGGCTCCCAGGACTGCATTTGAGCCTTGCATTTAAAAATAACTGAACTCTTCCCTCAAACGTTTTTGGCTGTGGTTGGTCTTGACCTAAACCACACGTGGTTTCCAGGCCTAGTTCTCAGAACACACCTACAGACTCACAGCCAAAACCAGAATGAAGGTGCTCAGCACCTCTAAAAACCAGGCACCAGCTGTCAGTTGTGGTGTTAACTGGATGTACATTGTGTCTGAGCTGTGCTGGGAGAGGGAAAGGGGCAGTGCTGCTGCTTGTGCTCACCTGACTGATAGGCAGCCTCTGCCGCCATCTCCGACAGCCGCAGCGCTGTCATCCAGCTGGATTCCAGCCTGAGGTATTCCTGCTGCTTGGTGGTCATCTAGGAGCAGGGGAAAGCATCAGAAAGGTGTAACAGACCTGAGAGCTCTCCTGAGCTGTGGAGCAGGGCTGGAGAGGCAGATGGTGAGGGAGGTTTGTTTGCTTACATCCACTCTGGCTCCTATGACCACCTGCCAGACTGCATCCACCTCTTCCGAGTTCATCTTCCCAAGGAGATTTGAGTATTGCTTGTAGAGAGACACCAGGGTATAAACTGCCTGTGAAGGAATCATTTTGCACAGTTACCACAACAACCTGCATCGTTCTGGTGTTGTCTCAGTGTTACCTGGTGTTCATTAGCAAAATTACTCTTCATACACTTGATGTTCTGGCAAGGATGTGAACTGGAATGCAAATACTTTACTCAAATTGGCACTTTATTTGCAAAATGAAAATTGTGTGTGTTTCAGACTTAAATATGGCTCATGCCATTCTTCTGATGGAGCTCAGTTCATGGCCTTAGGCTGAGAAGGGCAATAAAATGCCCAAGAACAGAGAACTCAGTACACAGGTAATATAATTAATTTAGGAGTTTCTTCAGCCCCAATTCTGAGTTCCAGGGTCATTTTGCCTAAGTATAAAGAGGGACTTCTTACAAAGCATGGAATCACAGGACAAGGTGAATGGATTCATGCTGACAAAGGGCAGGGTTGGATGGGATGTTAAGAGAAAAATACTTGGCTGTGAGGGTGTTGAGGCCCTGGCACAGGCTGCCCCTGGATCCCTGGAAGCATCCAAGGCCAGGCTGGACAGGGCTTGAAGCAACCTGGGATAGTGAAAGGTGTCCCTGTTGATGGGACTGGATGAGCTTTAAGGTCCCTCCAACCCAAACCATTCTGGGATTGTCCAATTTTAACCCAAAAGCAACAAAGCCACCAGTAACTTCCACATTTGGTGTAGAACAGCGACCCCATGGCTCCCGAGGGACCCGGCATCTTCAACCCCCCCCCCTGCCTCTTTGGTTACATTAATTTTGCCAAATCCCTTTTTGAGCCTGGTTAGGAGGTGCAGTCAGTGCCAGAGCAGCTGGCACTGCCAGCAGTGGCCCGTGCCAGGCCCGAGAGCCCCGGGCTGACCTTGGTGTACTCGGTGAGCGCCTCGATCAGCGCGTAGGTGGTCTGGGAGAGCAGCGTGGCCGTGCTGTCCGTCACCAGGGACACGGCTCTTCTGATCAGGGCATCGTTGCTCAGGGAGCCCGAGCTCTGCTGCTGCAACACAAGGCACCCGTGTGACCCTCCCCGAGGACCCCCTCAAACGCTGCAGAGAGGGAAATCCCCGCAGCCAGGTCCTCCCTGAGGGTGCAATCCCAGCGGGACAGCCGGGCCAGAGCGGTGGGTTTGGGTGTTAAACCGGTGCAAGGAGGGGGAGCTGGGGGTACCTCCACGACGGGGACGGCGCACAGGGCCACCCCCAGCCCCAGGGCCTGCTGCCACCGCCCGCTCCTGCCCACCGGGGCTCGCTGCCGGACGCTGGCCAGCACCGGGAAGCTGCGTCTGGAAAAGCAAGAGGCGAAGTTTAGCAGCAGGAACATCCCCGTGTGCGCTGGGAAATAGGGAGCAAAGAGGAGGAGAACACCCAGAAGCTGTTTGAGGAGAACCTGTCTATCTGTGCCAGATTTCTATGATGCAGCTGTGTGACGGGAAATGAGTAAGTATGTTTCTAATTTTGTATTATTGTTTAATTGTAAGTGCAAGAAAAGGCAAGTACAGTAACTAGTACATTATTAATACTTCCAGAGAGAAAATGTATGTTAGCTGGTACTAGCACAATGCTGACAGTCAATAATACTGGGAAATAGGTTAAAAAACATGCTTAAAAGTGGCGTGTGAGAAATGTGACAGGTTTGCTACAGTCCAGCGACACTTGGGTTTCTGTGGCCAATTTTATTTACACCCCAAGCTGTGCAAATGCCGTGGGGCCAGGGTCTATGACAAAAACACTCGAGTGGCAAAACAGAAGCACACAGCAATGAGAATCTTTTTTTTGTTCTACTGCAATTTAATGAAAACCGGTCGGTTTTCCTCCTTTTATGGCGTGTACTCTTCAACCTACATCCCACGGGTGGGCAGCGGGGTGTGGGCAGCGCGTCTCCCCCTCAGCCTCTCCCCCCGGCCCGCAGCGGTACCTGAGCACGGAGCAGCAGCTCCGCAGCCACCGCCCGCCCGCCGCCATCTTGGCCCGCCCGGCGCGCAGGAAGTGACGTCANCGGGAACCTGAGGCGGGAGGGAGCGAGGGATGTCCCCAGGATTGTCCCCAGCGATGTCCCCGCGTCCCCTCCGCCCTCACGGGCCTGGGCAGCACAAGTGGTGTTGGGAAACACCTCCTCTGTGTTTCGCCGCAATGCCCAACATCGCAACGGTGAGAAATAGGCAACAATTTGCCCAGTTGCTGCGAATGAAATTGATTATGAAGCAGGGTCTTGCCTAGTTACAAAGTGTGGCATGTGTAATGGGTTGTTCTTTGGTGTTTGATTTTGTAGCTTTCAAGCCTGACGAGCAAAAGAGTATTTAATCCATGAAACAGAGTGGCCAACAAACTTTGAGTGATGACCAGGTGTTAGAAAACCAAATTACTTGGTGGTGGAATTGCCTGGTTAAGGTTTAGGGCTTGATTTGTTTCAGTGACATTAGAGCCAGGAAAGGTGAACAAAGCTTAGGAAGAAGGATTTGGACAAAAGGAATGCAGAACTTAAGGGCCATGAGGACATTGGGCAGAACCCCTGAGATAAGGAAAAAACTAAAAAACCCAACTTTGCATCTGTGCTGAAATCAGCTCCATTGGGTAAAAGGCAATTCCAGCAGGGACAGATTGTGACCAACTCAGAGACATCAGTCCTCCTCACGATCCTGGTTTAATTCATCTTTATTGTTCTAAAGTACACAATACTGCTTTGATTTTGAGTAGTTCCATGCTAGTGATAATCTCCACCTTCTCCAGCAAAGGTTTCCCTTACAATTCCACATAAAATGGCCTTGATCAATTAAATCTGTTATTTTTAGTTATAGCAGGAATTCCTATTCTCTCTCCTGTTTTTAGAGACTCAGTCAGTACAGGTTACTTTACTGAGGCAGTGCTGTATCACACAGCCTTCATCTAACTCCATGCTTTAAACATTTGTTCAAAAGCCTGGCACACCTGAGAGCACCAGGTAACAACCCTGTACCTCATAAAACTGTAGGGAAAGGAGAACCTTGTGCCCGTTTGAAATGTCTTTTTCCAGGACCTCTAAAACAAATTACAAGTAATTTCTGTGTGTCTGCCTTCACACCCTTAATGAGGCAGAGTAGGACAAGGCAGGACTTGTTTGTTGAGATGTTGGAGTGGTGTTGCATCCCTGTGCGGCACTCAGCAGGGTGGGAATCTCAGGAGAAAACTGCTGGGAGGCTTTTAAATAGTTCAGAGAACGGAAACAAGCGTGCAGGAGACACAAAGAACCTGCGAGAGCCACAAGGGTCTGTAAAGTGCATGCACGGGGAGACCTTTTCTTTGAACCTTTATTGTTTTTACATAGGAAAATAAGCCCAGACAGCACAGAGCCCTCGCAGGTTTGGCGCAGGGGGAAGGAGCCTCCATCCCGTGCGCGGAGCTGCGCCGTGGAGCCGGGTGCCTCTGGAAAGGCCGTGGGATCAGGAGCAGGGGCACAGCCCTCATTTAAGCACCAGGAAGTAGGTGGTCCAGCCAGCCAGCAGCAGTGCCCCCAGCAGCACCGTGTAGCTGAACAGCACGAAGGCCAGCAGCTCCCGCAGCACCTTGAGGAAGTGGATGGCGAAGGAGTCCGGCATGGCTCTCCCGGCTCCCTGGGGCTGGCTGCTCCCTGCTCCTCCTCGGCCTGGAAGCAGAGGAACGAGGTGAGTCTTCACAGCAGGGACACCACCCTGCCATGGGGGGAAATCCTGTGCTCAGGAGGGGTGATGTGCACCTGCAAGGTTGTTAGTGACTGGCGTGGGCCCGTCCAGAGTCCTGCCGAGATGTTGAAAGAGAGTTTGGGATGTGATCAAAGTCTCCAGATCAGGACTGGTAAGGAAGCAGATGGAAATACAGACACAGGCAGTGGGCACAGGCGTGGGGGTGAGGCTGGGGGCTGTTACAGAGTCCAGCTGGCTCCTGGAATTTCTCCCCTGGGGCTGAGGCTGTGCGTCCAGGAAGCGTCAGGATCAGAGCGGCTGCTGGTGGTGCATTACCAACAGCATGTTCTGATCAAAGTGGTCAATTCCTCCAAGGAAGCCACCATTAATATTTAATTCTATAATTGCATCTAATGGAGGTACTGGCACAAACTGAGCCTTTTGTTTAAGAATGACGAAAAGCTGAGGCTTAAATACAAGTTTGTACAGGCAAATATTTAGATCTTGCGTTAAAAATAACCATTAAATGGGAGACATGGGATAAGATGCCTTAGAATTCGTCTTCTAGCAGTATTGTATAGTCATAGGTGCACATTGCTTTGGAAGTGATTGCTCACTTGTTAGTTTAAATTTAATCTGAACATTTTCCCCAAAGTCACTGGCTGCTTAGATTTGAAGCTGAAATCCCACCTAAAAAACTCTATTATCTCTTCAATTTACATGTTCTTTTAAATTTTGATCGCAACTGTGCCTGATCAACAGTATCAACGCTCTTGGTCCAGCACAAAAAAGGGAGGTTAAAATCAGACTTGGGATAAAAACTAATCCAAAAGGATAAAAACTAAGCCAGAAGGATTATTTATCTTCTGAACAGCCTAAAGGCAGATAAACTAAACTGAATTCCTTCCCTGCTGCCTAGAATGTTTTCTAACAAGCTCTTGTGATAAGGAATTCACATTTTGGTGTTGTTTAACAAGTTCAGCCATTCCATTCCAAGCTCAGGCACATGTACTCAGTACAGGAGTTACAGCATTTTTAAACCAGCTGTGGTTTCTCTGTTGTTCAGAGCGTTACAGCTTTCTGTCCATAGGCTGGGATTTCTGCTTATCTAGAAAGATGCTGATAAAGAAACAAACTGCTTACCCAGGCAGATGACAGGCTCTACTTCGGCAAGTTCGTGTTTCTCCCTGGTTTTGTTGTCCCTTTTCCAGGGGGTTTGTGGCGTAGGCTGGTCCCGCAGTGATCCAGGAGCAGGAGCACAGTGTGTGTGTGCAGCCCACACCAGGACTGAGCTCTAGGTGTGGTCAGCACCGGTTATGATCCGACAGCGCCGTGGTGCTCCGAGCAGCCAAACACTCCCCTTCCCCTGGAGGGCTTTTGGCAACAGCATTTCCAGAGGTCCAGTGCCAGGGTTTGGAGTCACCAGATCAAAACCTGCATTTGTTGGGATGTGGGGCTTTGCCTCTAACAAAACGTTGTGTCATGTTAGACGTTTTATTCTGTTATCCCGAAGGCTGCAGTGCCTCTTGCTCTGTTCCCTGAGTGTTCTGTGCTCTGTGAGCCACTTGGGGAGGAGGAGGATGCTCACACGCAGCTGGGGCTCGTCCCCAGGGTGGGACTGTGCAGGTTCAGCCAGGATCTTTTACCAAAAGTCAGTGGGGGCTGAAGGCAGCCTAATTCCTGCGCTGTGCCCAGGTCACTGTGGTGTCACCCTTACCCTCGCTCCCAAGGAGTTTTCCCAGCCTTTTAGAGCTCAAATCCTGCAGCTCCTTTGCAGTGAGGGGAGGAGGGAGCCAGGCTCTGTTTATTCTTAGCAATACTGCTTCTGATAATGTTGTATGAAAAGTAAGTGTCTTTTGGGGCAGAGGTTGGGTAATATTTTCTTTTTTTTTTTGGTAGTAATGCAGACAGCAGAGAAGGAAGATTATGTACTGCAAATCAAATCTCTTACCTACAAAGATATTATGATGTAGAAAATGGTCCCTTAATTTAATTAGGTTCTCTTGTTATCGAATTATTACCCGCATGGTCAGCAGGGCCTTGGACAGACACACAACATCATCAGCTGCCCAGGAAGCCTGTTAAATAGTAATTGCTCCTCCAGGGAATTGATCAGCATCAGGATGGCTTTTATTTTGTTGTTGAATAGTTCCAGGAAGAGGCTTTGTCTAGGTGGAGTGTTACATGGTTCTAGCTCAGTGCTGGTGCAGGATGCAAAAAAATATGCAGTAGTGTTGGTGATGAATTCAGTTTACCAAGTGTCTGGTGTCAACTCTTATCAAAAAGAGTTTTGCCTGTGTTACTGATTGCTGGCCAGGGGAAAGGTGAGCCAGTCTTTGTTTTCTTTTATTCACCAGTGGTGTAGCTTTTACACAGCAGGACCTTGGCTCAGAATTCTAACAGCCTGGTCAGTGTTTCCTTGGGATTAGTTCAATTTAAGATTTAAAAAAAAAAAAAAATAAAGTGGAAATTGTGATACTACAAAGACCCTCAAGGCCAACCCAAGGACACTCTGTTGCTCTGAGTCAATTCTTCTCTGCACAGTAACATCTAATTTTTGATTCAAACCTAATTCAGGTTTCCTTTAAATACCCTGAAATTAGCTACTTTAAGTGGAACTTGCAGAGCACACAATCCATGTTTGCTCTTCTTGCATTGGTTGAAGTTGCAGCATGTTTTTTGTTAAGCCTGTCTACAAGTTGCCTCCCCACCTGAAATAGAAACTGAATGACTGAAATGATATTTTTCATCAAAAGGTAAGAAATCCCACAACTACTTCTAATGTGGTATGGTAGGTGGCAGAACAGAATGAAATTTTGCATGAGACTTAATTAAAAAACACCTGTGTGTTAGAAAAATAGTTTCAATATATGTAATGCAGTTATCCTGGGACAGAGAGACAAGAATACAGCTATTACAGTGCAGAGTTTTATTTTTGTGTTCTTGAGAGTGCAAACACTTCCAAATAAAGATTAAATACATCTTTATTTTATTTTATTCTAATAAGTCAGCTGGAGTTAGAGGGAGGGACTCTGTAGAGGGCCTGACGTGGCAGAACTGAGACTTAGAAAATAAAACACCAAACCCCACAGTCACAACTGTGACAGCTGGGACAAATGAAGGGATTTATTGGGATGTATTATACATGATAACTAAAGCAGAAATGTCTGCTAAGAGAGTGATTTAAGGTGAGAAGTGGGTGCTGTTTTTAGCTGTCTTTAAGAGTGAACTGCAGTGTGGAAGGGTCCCCAGTGGCTCTGAGGACATCGACACTGCCCAGGAGCAGCACAGGCAGCACTGAGGACCCTGCTCTGCCTTCCCAGCCCCTGGAGCCAGGAGCTGCCTCTTGCACACCAAGGGCTCAGCCACCAAGCCCATGGAAATTTCCATTTTATGTGTTTGAGCTCTACAAGGGCTTGTGACAGCAAGTACCACAGTTTATAACCCAAACAGGGGGGTGAAAAAGGTGTCTGTTTTAAACCCACTGTTTACTGGTCCCTGCTCTTGCTATTTTTGGCCCCCACACAGGGAGTGTTTGTGTGTCTTCAGCCATGAACTCAGGACACACTGATGTCATTCATATTCTGGAGGAGCTTGTCAGAGTCAGGTGGGTGTACCTAGGACAAAGAAGTCACCTCACAGCAATCCCTTAGGGAACAAGTGAAGTAAAAGGCTTTAGGATCACAGGTACAGCTGTGTGCTGATCTCTGACTGACACATCCAATGCATCCATGGAATGTATCAGGCACCAGAGAGAGACCAACAGTCTGGGAATACTGGTATGAAGTCAGGAATAGAGAACATCCTGCCTCCTCAGCACCTTAGGAGGGTAAAAAGCAGAAATCACATCTCCCACCAAAGCTAAACTGAAAGAAAAAAAGCAGCAATTTGCCAAAGAGAAGGACCAGGGTTCATTCCCACTGCCCCAGTGCTTGGCTGCCAGGTCAGACCATGAGCAGGGATCTCTCTTTGCCACTATTTATCATTAGTGCCTTCCAACCCTGCTTGTCTGCTTGGAAGTTCCAGACAGCTGGTCCCAGGAGAGCTTCCTTCACTTCCTTCACTGCCATGCCAGGACCAGCAGCTGCCGTGCCTGTGTTACACAGGGCCTCTCATTTACTGTCTCTCACCACACACCCTAGAATGGGGCAGGCTCCAGTTTTTCCATCAAGGATTTGATCCAGGTTGTCCCATTGATGAGTTTTGTGGTGGCAATGATGTACTCTGTGCCTCCATCCTCCATCTGGGACAGAAACCTCAGCGCGGCGATTTCGGCGTACGTCACCCCGCCCAGGAAGAACACCAGGGTCACTCTGTTCTCACCGTGCTGACCTGTGGGTTCACAAAAAAGAGCCAGGTTGGCTTGGTCTGATTTTTACAGCTCCCCTGCGCATCAACTGTCAGTCAAACTCAAATGACCTGAGTTAAAGGCTGGGACATAGAAATCCATTCTGCTCCCAGCTCTGGAATTGCTACAAGATGTGCTTCTGTTTGAGAGTGATGCTGACCCTCTTTCACATAACATTACTTATTAAAATCACAGTGTGAGCTTAGGGTTTATTTTAGTACTGTGATGAGAAGTTAAACCATTTGTCAAAGGAGGGACAGATCAATCTACCACTGCTGTGGGACAGGGGGATGAGACAGAGACTTGGACTCTGCCTGCCCTGATTTCAGTTCGCCTCACTCGCTGCTCAGAGAGATGTATTTTCCTGTAAACCACGGGAAAACAAAGCCAAACTCACGCTTTTTCTGCAGGCCTGTAGGGAGCTGCTGCCTCTCCTCGAAGTGGGGCCCTGGCAGCATCTTCAGAACCTCCTCGATGCTGCGCCAGCCCGGGCGGGCCAGCAGCTGGGCCAGGCGCACGCTCAGCGGGGCGTAGCCGCTGTACACGTACGAGATGTCATTGGGGTTCTGGGGACACAGACACCGAGGGAGCAGCAGGTCAGAGCTACCTGAGCTGCAAAACAGCCTCAAAGAAATCAGTAGCATTAAATAAAAAAGGAGGTTTTCCTGCTGCATGGAATTCTGTAGGTAGAGGTCATGTTTGCTGCTGAGGTGCCCTGTTTACCTGCTCATTAACATCATCCATCCACAGGCGCAGCGTTTTCCTGATGGTTGGGTAGTTATTCCTGCCACCTGTCTGGGGTTTCAGGAGTCCAGCCTTTTCCAGGTTGTTTAAGGTCAATATATGTTCGTAGCCATAAGTCTGCAATATGAAGAAATCATTTTTAATAGCATGGCAATAACCCATGACCAGTGTTTAAAACAGGAAAAAAAAAAAGCAAAGAGGTTTCTTTAAAAAAGATGTTTGCTTAAAAAAAGCTTTTTGGATAAGATCTGTCTAGAGTATATCCAATTTAGAATGTTTAAATCATAATAGTAAACAAGATATAAATTTCTGTACATGTTGTAACACACACAAGCACCTCCCAAGTACCAGCCCAAACAGAAACCCAGTGCTCCCTCTGTGCACATTATTCAGGTGTAAGATGTGTCTGCCTAGAGCTGAAGTGTAGAGCTGAAGATCTGATGTGGATTTTCTCAGGAATTTATTCCTGAAAACGTTAAGAGACTAACCTGGAGAATCTCTCTTTTGTAATGGTCCAGAACCTTCTGCTTCAGCCCACTATTGCACACGGATTGCAAGCAAACGAGACGCAAGATCTTGATTAATGGATGCTTTTGAGCTATGCAGTCTTCAATATAATTGTTAACCTATTAAATAAAATGCATAAGTGGTTATTTAAAGAATTGTTAAAATGCCCATCAGATGTGGAAAGAAAGATCTGGTTTGCCTGGATCTCCAAAACAGCAAGAAAGAGGAGCAGCTGCTCTCCAGGCAGCTCAGGACCATCGGTAAAACAGTGACCCAGCACTGGTTCCACCTGGGCTCTCCCTAGAGCAGGTCAGCTCCCCCCTCAGTAGCCAGACTTTGCCTGATGCACTGAAAAATTCTTAAGAACCATCTTCTATGTTCCACTGATCCCTCAGAGCATGCAGTGCCCCAAGACAGGTCAGGCACCCCAGCTGTGCACAGGCAGTGACGGGTAACTCAGAGATCCAGTTCACTGGACATCATCTAGATCAGATGTTTCCTCTCTCAAAACAAAAAAAACCCAAAAAAAAAACAAACCAAAAAACAAAAAACAAAAAACAAAAAAAAAAAAAAAAAAAAAAAAAAAGAAAGCTATAAGATGGCTAATTGCCATTATCTACTTACCTTGTCTGTGTCTATTCCAGACATGAACTCCTGCTCCACTGTTAAATTATCAAAGAAATCTTCAGATGCTTTGGGAAAAGAATAAAAATCAATACAACAGCAACAGACAGCTTATGTTTTACATTTAACATGTTAGCAGAGATGCACTGGATGGAGCAAAGCCAGTTTTGGCCAGGCTGAGTGATGTCCATCAAGCTAGCATCCTGCTGGATATAAATTTTTCCTACTCACTGGTGATGTCTTTGATGAGCTCTGCGATGGAGGTGTGGTTTGCCAGTGAGCTCCTCGCCGCCTGCATGTGAGGCAGCTGGGACACAAACTGCTTAATCTCTCCAACAGTCTTGGCGTGGTGCCTTTCCTGAAGAAATCCATTACTTGGGTTAGGCCTTGTTCATGTTAGTAACAGCAATCAGATCATTTTATCATGAGGAATTTTTACTGCACTCCCTGTAGGGAGTTAGAGATACACAGCCTTTTAGACAAAGGGCTTTAGATGCTTACACTGAAGTCATTACACTCAGCATTACCTGTAACAGCACTTGGATCATGGGGAGAGGCAGCATGTAATATAGCAGGATCATTAGACTGTTATTTTCCATTATCCCAGTGTTGTAAGTCACTTTATCCACATCTGTCTGACTCCAGCCATCACTAGCTACTCCTCAATTTCCCTACCAGGGAAGTTCCCTTTTTCACACAAAGAGGAATTACTTTGCTGGCTGACAGGGAGCTCTAGGCCAGTGCTGTCAGAGGTGGGGGATGTCTCCCCTTAGAGCAGAGTGAAAGGTGCTGAGGAATTGGGCTGGCAGGGTCTGCCATTCACTCTGCTTGGTGGCAACAGCGTGCCAGGTTTTGAGGGAGGATGTGCTGAAGCACCATGCAGAGTTCAGCTCTAGAGGTCTGCACTGCATTTGGGCTACTTGCCTCTTGCTGCAACTTGGAATAAAAATAGTAATAATTTGACTCATATATGAAGGATTTAAATGGGCAAGTGCAGGCAAGAGAGTCATGATAGAGCCTGTGATTGAAGAAGTCCTCTGCTGCCAATATGCTGCTGTTTAATTATCACCTATTACTGCTGACAATTTCTTAGAATTTTCTTTTTTTAACAAGCAGTATGAACAATCCATCTTTAGCACCTCTAGCACTAATAGTGCAGAAGCAGAGCTGCACTGGGGGATGAGGCTGAGCACTCAGTATCTCAGTTAAGGTACCACTACCTTGTCTTAGATGTAGCAGAGGTTAAGAGGCTAAAAAAGCACACACCCAAGGGAATACAATCAGAAAGTAAAACAAGTTCTCTTGAGAGTCCCTATGAGGTCAGAAAAATGAGATAGGGGATCTCAGTTAATGAATCATCAACAGGATGTTTTCAACAAAACCACAGATGTGCCCCACACAGCTCTCCAGATTTGTCTGAGATGACACACATGAATTTACAGCTCAAACCTGAAAGACAGCTGACTTTTGCACATTTCTGGTTTTGATGCCAGCTGTAATACTCTGTGAAAGAGCATTCTGGTGTTTTATCGCTTAAAGCTTTTTCTCTGCATCCTGAAGGGACAAGGACCTTTCAGTAACCTTTTGGTAACAAGAGCAGCCAAGTGGAACTGATCAGCACTAAAAATCACCTTTGGCTTCTTGCAGACTGAAGAGAGCAATTCCTGTTATGGGATCTATGGGCTCACACAGCACAAGGCTGGACTGGGCAAGCTCTGAGCAGAGGGAAAGCCCCAGGAACAGAGATGTTGGGAGAAATGAGAATCCACATTACTACAGGCTTCTTAAAAGGAGATTTGACCAACACCTACTCAGAACAGTCCAAGTGCAGCTGACCTCATCACAGGGCAGGGGAACAGACTGGAACAGCTTCCTGTTTTTTTCTCTGGATGGGGGATTACTGTGTGGGAATAGCTTGAGCTGCCAATCCCACAGACTATGAATTATCTGATGCCCTGTTGGACACAGGCCTCACCTCAAAGGCTGCTGAGATGATCTTGGCTTTCTTGCTCAGCACTGACCCCACAGCATTGAAGTTCTTGTCTCTGATTTCGGCATAAAGCTCTTCTGCAGAGTTCAGCTGCAGCTTCTTGGGTTCTGTGGGGAGATCTTTCCCACCCTCACCTTGCTTCTTCGGGGCAAACTTCTCAGGAGGAAGTTTCACATAAGCTACCAAATGCAGAGAAAGAAGCCTTATAAGGACTGGAACTTCATCAGCAGAAGTTAAGATCAGCAGGCTATAGAAACAGCCTGAGCTGGAAACAGCTCTGAGTAGCAAAGCAGTATTAACACTCAAACCACTGAGTGCCTCTGTGTTAATTAAGGAGAGTTTCCCTGCACTCAGCCAGGGCCCTACACAGGGACCTAAACATCAGAACCCAAGTGCCAGCTGTCCTGCTTTCAGAGAGGCTTGGAGGCAGCTCAATAGCCAGTCCAGTCCAGCAGGAGGGATTACAGCCCATAAATGACTCTCTGGAGTTTTCTTACCCCTGAAGAGCAGGACAGTGTTCTGAAAATGCCATTTCATAAACTGTCCCTGTCCCCTCAGTGTGGGATGTGATCCAGTCAGGATGAATGCTGAAGGCACACACTGACATTCCCACTCACACACTCCCTGTCATGTCACTGTGCCTGCACCCAGCCAACAGCCAGAACAACCCTCTCAGTAACCACAAACTGTACCTGGCTCCCCTTCTCAGGCAAAAAGGGAAAAAGTGGGTTTTGATGGGCTCCACTTCGGACTGAACAAACCCCACTTTGATTTCAGCTGAGCTGCTCCCATATCACATTTAGTGAAGCACAAACCCACCAGCACACTGCAACCTGCCCCAGGACATGGGAACCTGCCCCTTCCCTGCAGGACTCACTGTTCTGGATCCCATAGATCTCATCTATCAGCCCCTCGTACGTCAGCTGCGTGGCCAGCGGGGTCAGCAGGTCCACGTTGCGGTCCAGCAGCAGGAGGGTATCGAAGACAGGAAATATGGAATTCTGGCTCCCAGGGAACTCGCGCTTCATCCTGATCATCATGTTGGCCACGTGCTGCAAGGAAATCACATCTGGTTACGGTGCAGGCCACAGCAGATGGATGTGACCTCTGGGCCCTGCAGGCACATGACTGGAAAGGAAGGGGATGGCAGGAGGTACAGACTGGCTGATGGATGGGGCAGGATGAGACTGAGAAAACAGAAGTTCTTCTCTGCTGCTCAGCAAGACAGCAA
The DNA here is from genome assembly GCA_013389925.1 of Aegithalos caudatus. Taxonomy (NCBI): domain Eukaryota; kingdom Metazoa; phylum Chordata; class Aves; order Passeriformes; family Aegithalidae; genus Aegithalos; species Aegithalos caudatus. Next base: position 178,331 of record WEIU01001942.1, read on the forward strand.
TGGCCAAAACACTGCATTCACCTCAAGCTGCTCCCTCACCACAAAAAATACCAATTAAACCACAGGCTGATCAGAGACAAGCAAAAAGGATGTGTGTGTGTGTGTGTGTGTGTGTATTAAAAAACCCAGGGGTGCATTTAACCAAACACTCCTTAAGGCAGTTCCAAAGAACAAGATGCATTTGTTCAGCCTCACCCGAGCACAGTCGCCTTTCCCAAAAATCTGCGGGATGGTTCCATAGAGAGCCTGCAGTGTCATCAGCCCCTTTGCTGCATGGTACAGACTGGTCTGGTCACTCTCCAGGTAACATTCCTAAAGAACAAGAGGGATTCTGATGGAAGGTGTCAGTCCAATAGAGCTGCCTCCCCAGCAGAGCAGGGTCCATGTGAACAGTTCAGAGGAGACACAGGCTGGGGACAAACTATGGCTGTTGGCATACATGGACCTTATTATCTGTGCTGTCACTACATCAAATAATTTTTTGATGACCAGACACTAATATTTTTGAACTGCAGACACAAATCCAGTTTGATGGAATAAAAGAAACTGACTGGGAGGATCCTCTCCTGGTAATTAGGCCAATCTGAGCATCCAACACCTCATTACAGCTGCAAGCTGTGACATGTCCTCTGGGCTACACATAGAACAGAGAGGGCCAAGAAATTCCCAAACTGCTCCTGTGTGCAGCACTCTGGGAATGCAGGATGTGCAGCTGGGATGTGACAGCTCAGTGCAGTGAGAACCATCACACACAGCTCCCTGGCTGTGCAGGAACACAAACTGTGCTGGCTCCTTGTGACAACTGAGTGCTTTAAGCCTCAGGAATGCTCCATTTGTGACAATAACACCAGCACTGAAGCTGGAGGAACTGGGGTGCAGCTCAGTGTAGTGACTGTTCCTTCAGCATTTAGTGTGAAAATACACAGGGGAAGTTCAGGCTTCAGGATCGAGCCAGATTTTCTCTGCAAGGCCTTTCCCTGCTGTGCAGGTCACTCACAAAGCCTCTGAGGGCTGCTGCACCAGCACCAACACCCAGCACAAAACCACACCGCGTTTTATCTCGAGGACGAGGCGAGCGCACACCTTGAAGGCGCTCTCGGACTCCATGGAGAGCAGGTCTCCGTCGAAGGGGATCAGGTCCAGGCTGTACTGCTCACGGTGGATGAAGGAGCCCAGCACGCCCTGCTCCTTCAGCCACTGCTCGCACAGGAGGCTGCGGCGCGGCACGAACAGGATGTGGAAATCTCTCTGTGGAGAGCGGCCTCTGTCTTCCCTAGAAAAGTCACAGCAGGAGCACAGCACACGGTCACTCACTGCACATGGGAGCAGCACAGGCAGGGGGCACTGGATTCACGCAAAACAGGAACGCTGCACTGGATTATTGCTGACTCCTGGGTTTTGTGTGTCAGTGTCCAGCCTTGTGCAGCCACAGCTCTGACTCCAGGGCAGGGGGACGTGGCTGTCCTGCAGTTCCCAAAAGGCACAGCAATCCAAGCATGACTCGTTCCAGATAATTAAAAGGAGTGTAGATCCTTGCAGGGAGGAATGCACCCTCTGCATCGCAGCCAAGATGAAGCCCCCCTGCCCAGGGTGTCTCGTATCCCTACTTAAGCTGCAGGGTGGCTGTGCTGCAGTTCGGTGCCTGCACATCGTTCCCTGCACAGGTGTGACAAACCACACGGTGATTCAGGCCACACCTGTCCCTTCCTCTCAGCCGCCGTGCCCTGCCCTGCCCGCGGTACCTGAGCACGTTGTCCGTGATGATATCCATCAGCTCCAGCTTGGGCCTGACGAAGAAGATGATGTTCTTGACGTCCGCCGGGGGCAGCCGGCCCGGCTTGAGCGTGAACATCTTCTCCACCTCATGCTCCTGCGTGGAGGCACGGCCGTCAGCCGAGTGCGGGAGGGCCGGGACCCGGCCGCCTGCCCCGGCCCCGCGGCGCTTACCTTGAGCAGCGAGTACTGCGCGATGNACGTGCCTGCCACGTGCCTGCCACGTGCCTGCCACGTGCCTGCCACGTGCCTGCCACGTGCCTGCCACGTGCCTGCCACGTGCCTGCCACGTGCCTGCCACGTGCCTGCCACGTGCCTGCCACGTGCCTGCCACGTGCCTGCCACGTGCCTGCCACGTGCCTGCCACGTGCCTGCCACGTGCCTGCCACGTGCCTGCCACGTGCCTGCCACGTGCCTGCCACGTGCCTGCCACGTGCCTGCCACGTGCCTGCCACGTGCCTGCCACGTGCCTGCCACGTGCCTGCCACGTGCCTGCCACGTGCCTGCCACGTGCCTGCCACGTGCCTGCCACGTGCCTGCCACGTGCCTGCCACGTGCCTGCCACGTGCCTGCCACGTGCCTGCCACGTGCCTGCCACGTGCCTGCCACGTGCCTGCCACGTGCCTGCCACGTGCCTGCCACGTGCCTGCCACGTGCCTGCCACGTGCCTGCCACGTGCCTGCCACGTGCCTGCCACGTGCCTGCCACGTGCCTGCCACGTGCCTGCCACGTGCCTGCCACGTGCCTGCCACGTGCCTGCCACGTGCCTGCCACGTGCCTGCCACGTGCCTGCCACGTGCCTGCCACGTGCCTGCCACGTGCCTGCCACGTGCCTGCCACGTGCCTGCCACGTGCCTGCCACGTGCCTGCCACGTGCCTGCCACGTGCCTGCCACGTGCCTGCCACGTGCCTGCCACGTGCCTGCCACGTGCCTGCCACGTGCCTGCCACGTGCCTGCCACGTGCCTGCCACGTGCCTGCCACGTGCCTGCCACGTGCCTGCCACGTGCCTGCCACGTGCCTGCCACGTGCCTGCCACGTGCCTGCCACGTGCCTGCCACGTGCCTGCCACGTGCCTGCCACGTGCCTGCCACGTGCCTGCCACGTGCCTGCCACGTGCCTGCCACGTGCCTGCCACGTGCCTGCCACGTGCCTGCCACGTGCCTGCCACGTGCCTGCCACGTGCCTGCCACGTGCCTGCCACGTGCCTGCCACGTGCCTGCCACGTGCCTGCCACGTGCCTGCCACGTGCCTGCCACGTGCCTGCCACGTGCCTGCCACGTGCCTGCCACGTGCCTGCCACGTGCCTGCCACGTGCCTGCCACGTGCCTGCCACGTGCCTGCCACGTGCCTGCCACGTGCCTGCCACGTGCCTGCCACGTGCCTGCCACGTGCCTGCCACGTGCCTGCCACGTGCCTGCCACGTGCCTGCCACGTGCCTGCCACGTGCCTGCCACGTGCCTGCCACGTGCCTGCCACGTGCCTGCCACGTGCCTGCCACGTGCCTGCCACGTGCCTGCCACGTGCCTGCCACGTGCCTGCCACGTGCCTGCCACGTGCCTGCCACGTGCCTGCCACGTGCCTGCGTGGACTCGCACCGGGCTGCGCCAGGGACTGTGACCAGTGGCACCAGGTAACTGCTCCCCCCCTGCGCTGGGCACTGCTGAGGCCACACCTGGAGTCACGTGTCCAGTTATGGGCCCTCCATGCAGGAAGGCCTGGAGGGGTTGGAGCGTGTCCAGGGAAGGGAATCGAGCTGGGGAAGGGGCTGGAGCTCCAGGAGGGGCTGAGGGAGCTGGGAAGGGGCTGAGCCGGGAGAAAAGGAGGTTTAAGGGGGAACCTTCTGGCTGTGCACAAGTCCCTGACAGGAGGGGACAGCTGGGCTGCTCTCCCAGGGAACAGGGACAGGAAATGGCCTAAAGCTGCACCAGAAGGGGTTCGGGTTGGACAGCAGGAGGGAGCTTCACTGAAAGGTGATTAAATATTGCCCAAGGAGGGGGTGGACTCACTGTCCCTGGAGATACTTAAGGACTGGATGTGGCACTCAGCAGTACCCTGGTCATGTTGACAAGGTGACGTTCAGTCACAGACTTGGTGATCAGAGGTCTCTTCCCAGCTGATGGATTCTGTGACTTACAGTGCAGCCCCTGGGCACGTCTGTCCCCACACAGAACCCCTCATACTCTGAATGGAAATGCAGAAAAGAAAACGCTTTTTTTCCAAAATATAACTTTATTATATATATGCATATATACACACACACCACACTCACTATATAGAAGCTGAAAGAATGCAAAACAGGGATGGCCCACAAACTGTTTCGGGTGTGCACAGGCGTGCACAGCATACAGGTTTCCAAAAACCCCCAGCAGCTCCTTACCTGCACCATTTCCACATTTCACACCAAACCACAACCCAGAGCTCACGGCACCGAGCGACATCGCAATCAAAGGAGTAAATGAAAATAAAGATGAAATATTTCTCAACTCAGTCCAGTGTCAAAAAAAAAAGCTTAAAAATCTAAATGTACAAATTCAGCCTTAAAATGGTTTAGTGCAAATATGAAAATTAACAGCATATTTTTAAGGTATTTAAATAAGCTTTAATATAACTCTAGTGCTTCATTCCTATACATATTTTCCCACCAATAAATCCAACGGCACAGGGGCATTTCCTGTTAAGGGCGGGACAAACCCAGAACCTGGGAAGAAACGGGATAAAGTCACTTGTTAAATCATTTATTTACCTTTCACTGAAGTTTGTTAAAAAGGGACAGGGGGCATTTATCAGCGGAAGAGCAAAACATTAACGCTCGTAGGGATCCTGGAGCGGGCGGGCAGGGGGAGCAAGGGCTCTGTGTCCCTTGTCCTGACATTCAGCACGGGCGGCTGCCGCTGGTGCCGAGGTGCGGGGCGGGCCCGTCGCCGCCATCAGAAGGTCTCGTCGTCGTTGCAGTCGGCCGTCCAGTGGCCGAACACCTCGCAGGTGTCGCAGTAGGGCCGCTCCTCGCGCCGGCTGCCGTGGTGCGCAGAGTGCGGCGGCTCCTCCAGCGCCTGCGCCTGCGTCGGGCAGTCCTCGGTGTCGTGCAGGTCGAAGCACCCGCAGATGTCGCAGAAGAGACGCGGTTTCTTCTTGGACAGGCTCTCCTCCTCGCTGCAAGGGCAGCACAGCACAGGTCAACGCCTCTGGCGCGCAGGAGCGAGGCCCTCGGCGAGCTCGGGGTTACCGAGGCTCGGGAAATGCCACAGCTCAATCAAGAATAGGATACAAACCCTTCCCCACCACCCTGCAGTGCCCCCACAATCCCCTACACTCTAATAGAACTCAAATATTTGCACAGAGACATTTAAAAGAAACACATGTAAAGTAGCTTCTCTTGTTCCTTAAGAGAGCTGAAGTCATGATACATCAAATAGGTTTTAGTTCTATTTCTCTGGACTGGTTCTTCCCATCCCAACACAGCTACAGCCTCTTAGGAACAAAGACTCTTCTGCACTTGGGAAGGGCCAGATTCACCAAGTCATGCAACAGACATGTCACGATACATCAGTGTTTGTGACTGATTACTACAGAGCAACCTTTGCAGCCCCAGTTACACCACATCATAAAGAAAAGGCTTGATCCAAGCACTGAACTCCAGGGAAAGCTCTGTCTGTCCCTCCTGACAGCTGAGACCAGGCTGCTGCATCGTGCAGCTGCCAGCCCTCTCTACCAACAGTTCCCAAAGCAAGAGCCGAGGTTTCCTTTAGGATTTGTACCTGTCATAGTTATTTATCTCCTCTTCATTGCCATTGAGGGCTGCTTCACACATTCTTTGTATCTTCAAGTTCAATTCTTCGTTTCTCCTTTGCAGATCCACTATCACTGAATTCAGGAAGTCGATCTAGGAGAGCCAAGGACAGGGACAGTCAGAGGGGAGGGGGATGGCACCGCCCCCAGGCCAGGGTTACCAAGGAACACTTGGAAAATGAACAGGGGAGGAAAGAAGTGGAACCAACCTCGCCCTGGTGGAAGGAAGGGTTGCCATCAGCAGGTGAATTCAGGGAAGCAGAAAACCAGAGAAAGATTGGTGGTTAGTGTATATTCATGACAGTTCTTGTGGCTGCACAACTTGCAAGGAGATTTTTTAGTCACTGTGACTGCCATTCGTGATCTAACAAAAGCTTTATCAGGAGCAGAAGGTGATTCTATTCTAACCATATTTTCTAGGCATTTGTTGGCACAGACGCCTGTGAAGCAGCACTTCATGAGGTCACTGTGAGTGTCCTACTCTGAATCACATCTTCCTGTGCCAGCTGAGCCCCTTCCTCCTCCACTGCTGCCAACGCTTGTTCTGAGTCCAGTTCTGCAGCTGGGGAGAACTGCAGAGCTCAGAGGTACCCAGGAGCTCAGGGAGCCCATTTCTCCAAGATGGGAAGCTCCAGCTTCAGGTGGGCCACAGCTTTTCCCCATGCACATCCAAGAAACCTTTGGAAAGGCCAAGGAGCAGTGGGGGCTCTGCTGGGCTGTACCTCTGACAGGCTGCAGGGCTCAACTTGCCACCCTCATTTCTGTTTCTCCAGTATCCTCATCACTTGATTCTTAGTATTTACTGTCACTGACATTTCCCTTCAGAAGCTGAAGGGCTACGAGATAAATCCGCCTGTTAAGATCCTGACTGACAAACCCTGGTAAGGATTGGCTTTGGAATATTCCCCCCTCCTACAGCCCCACTGCTGGTTTAGCATGCTCATGTACACATCCAATACCTGCTTCTCTCTTGCAATTTCCTCCTGAAGCAGAGTAGCAGCATCACCTTTAAAAGAGAAAACCAAACAAGATGCAGTGTGACTCGTGCCACGGCTCAGTCAGAAATCACGTCACAGGCTCTCAGGGCACAGACACCGGAGTGGCTCTCGCTTTACCTGAGGGGCTCATTACAGTTAAAGGCTGCTCGTTGTTTTCCTTGAGTTTTTGCTCCAAGTTCTTCACCTTTTCCTCAAGTTTCAGTTTGTCAGACTCCAGTGACTTCACCACTGACTGCAGGGTTTTTGCAGAAGCGTTTTCTCCGCGGAGCACCGTGATCTGGAAGAGTTGTTTGACAACACTTGGACCTCCCAGCACCAAACCAGAGCACCAGGGCCAGGGCCCTCGAGGCAAGGGCTGAACAGCCACCAAAACCATGTGCCAGGAGTCACCTGGCTCAGCAAAAGGCATCTGAAGATTTGATTCTAAGCTTTAACTATGCCACATGGAAGAAAAATGATCAGCCAGCTCTTCAGGAGCCAGCATACAAAGCCTCTGGCTGCAACTTAATTGAAATCAGGAATCACCAATGCCTCATTTACCTCATGTCTGAGTTTTTCCAGTTCCTCATCTTTTTGTGTGATCAAGGCACTAGTAACATTGATGGATTTCTGTAAAGATGCTCTCTCTTCATCAATTTCTTTTTTTAAAGTCGATTCTCTAAAAGAAAACCAAGTAAAACCAGAAGTCATCTAATGAATGGGTAACTGTAGTGGCCTGAAGTAGTTTCATTTAATTTCAAGTATTAAACTACTTAAGAAGTGGTTCTTAAAAAACAAGTTACAATTTACTACTTGACTAAGGTTTATATATGTACAAACATTTCAGGTGTTACAACTGTGGAAACAAAGCAAAAACTTTACCTAGGTAGTACATGCCAGAATCTGCATAGCACCGTATCCATTTGAATTTAAAGGAGCAAGTTAAAAGACTGGGGAGATACAGGATAAACAAACATGTTGCACAATGTTCCACAAAACCTAACTCAGAGTTTTGTTACTTCTTGAAAATTACTAACAAGCAACAAAACAGGCATGCAAAGCTCATTGTACAAGTTGTCATGCAAAGCATGGATGAGGCTGGAAATATCAGCTGGTCCTCACTAATTTCAGTGACATCATCATTTCCTGCACATGGAGAAACCACAGGGGATTTGTTTTATTTCATGGGAGAAGGGTTAAAAAGAAACCCTCCAAAGCAGGCACAACTCCCTTCTGTGTGCAGTTGTCCAGCTTTCCCAATATTTTCCACGGCTCTAACAGAGATACAACTCCTGCCTACAGCTCCTGCCTTCAGGCACCACTGCTGTGCCACCCTCACACTGGTGCAAGCTGATTTTCTGACAGGTCACAGAAAACACACAGTAACTGTCCTCTGATGGGAGGAGCATTGATAAATTTCCTTACAAGCTGAAAGAGTTTGGTTAAAAAAGAAAACACAAAAAAAATTACTTCAAACCATTTACTTTTCTCCGAGAGGACCTGGCTCTTCATTGCAGGCAGCAGTGGTGCTGTCAGCTCTGAGCTCCTGCAGGGCTTCTAAACTGCACTACACTGCCCAGCTGAGGGATCAGGAGCAGAGCCCATCCACGTGGGAGGACGCTCAGGGGACACCTATCCAGCTCCAATGGAAAAGTTTCCATCTCTGTGGTATCTGCAGTTAGTGAGAGCCACGATACCCAGACCATGAAACACAGGAAATCTCACCCACTCGAGATAAACTCAACAATGAGAGCACAATCAATGCAATTCTTTCATTGTTCAGATTGTACTCAGGAATGGAAGCAGCAAGTGGAGAATCTGGGGTTTAGAAAAGCTGAGGCAGCTACCAAACAAGAACCAAAATTTGATTGGGTTTTGGTACTATTTTTACAATGAGAGAATCAGCAGAAGTGGAAACACAACAACTTGCAGACTCTGTGATCTTGCCTTCAAATACAAGTTACAGTCTTGTTAATAAAACCCACAAGGGCACTGGCATGGAGAGAGCCCTGGCCAGCCCCGAGCCAGCCAAGCACTCAAAGCTGCACAGCCACCTCCGTGTTCTCCCGCAGGATTCCCAACGCTCTGCCTGTCCCGTGGTGTGCAGTGCTCTGCTGCATGGATCAAAGGCACGTGATGCTGGGGGAAAGGATGTGCCACCAGTGCGTGGGGTGCTGCTGACAGAGCAGAGCTGCAAATCCAGGATTTGCTGGGAAGTAAACCCTGAGCACATCTGGGAATCACATCTGGAAGTTGCTGCCCACAAGCTCTGCTGCACCTGAGGCTTTTCCCGAGCGTCCCCATGCTGGGCACGCAGCTGGGGAAGGGCAGATGGAAACCCCAGTGACTCAGCCCATGCTCAAGAGCTTGTGATGCAGCCAATGTTTCCACTTGGTCAGATCTTCATGGAGAGATCAGGACCAAACAGATGCTTTTGGCACAAATGTGGTTAATTTGCCATTTGTCGGCCTCGGCTTCAACCAGCACAACGCTGAGGTGGTTGCAAAAGGCAAACAGGGTGTAAGGAGAGAAATAAAATATTTACAGACTCAATACAGGAGCCTCGAATGCTAAAACACAAGGGGAGAGAAAGGAGAGAAGAAAAGAGGACAGAAAACAAGAGGGGAAGAAGGTCCCTGTGCTGGAGCTTTGGGTTTTCTTTCCCTGGACAGTCTCTCTAAGAGCTGCTCCAGTGGGGACCCAAAAATGCTGGAACTGGAGAAGCTACAAGCAAGGAAGGTGCTGATCCCTCAGTGTGGATCCCAGGTCACTGCCAGGCAGAGTCCTGGCTGCTGCTGCAAGTGGGAGTCACACACAGTGAACTAGGGAGCAGGTGCTCAGTGGGAAATAACTGCACTGGGAGAGCTTGCAAGGAAAATCTTTTGGAAACTATTTCTTTTATTTGAAAAAGAAATTGATTTAGTGAACTTAAACCCTTTTCTTGCCAGTTCAAGTTCAAAACATCTGCTTACCAGCAGGGGGGAAATCAAAACAATAAAAATGACTTTTTCATTTAGATGTAATTTTAAAACTTCACTTTCTGGAGAAGCTTAAACCATGTTCTGAGCAGTGTGTGGAAGTTGTGGGAGAAAGGGATTGGTTTTGATTTAACATTAGGAAAAAAAATCACCCAGATTCTTCCCTTACTACAAAAATAAGAAATTCTAAGAATGAAGCAAATACCTTAAAGTGCTACTGGGTAAGCTTTAAAAATGCAAGATAACAAGAACCACATGTTAGAAACATGGAGTACAAATGCAAAATACTGTAAGGAAGAACAATATTTGCACCAAGGGCCTTTTCTGTTTTGGTAAAAATATATAGACTTTTTTTTTTTTCATTTTATATATATATATATATATAGAGCTGAGTGTTTTACAAAACAAAAGCAAGACACCAAGGGACAAAGGCAGCCAAAATATATACAACAACTTTACTAAAAAAAAAAAAAAATTATTTATTGTAACGTGGATAGACTTTCTTGAGTCTTACCATTAAAGACACACAGATATAGCAAGGGAAGCAAGGGCAGGAAAGGGAAGAGAGAGGAATGAAATGAGTATCCATAAACAGCGAAGCTCAAAGACAGTCAGACAGCAAACCCACACTGAACCCAACGAGCTGAGCCACACAGAACCCCCCTGATCCACCAACACCACACTCCTGGCACTCCCAGCCGGATTATTTCCTACAGGGGGATGCTACAGCAGAAGGAGAGAATTCCTGGGGGTGGAAGGAAGGTGAGAAAACCACCACTAGAGATTTGACCTAATTGAAACACAAGGATGGCTCTTGTTCAACAGCTCGAATTCTTAAGGCAAAAGGAGGAAATTATCATCTTCCAAAACCAAATTCTGTGGAATTTGGCAATTCAGAGGCTTTTTTCATTATTTTTACTTAATGATCTCTTTATTCAGCCAAACCTTTTTCATTAGCACTGATGCCACATGTTGACATGTTCTGAGCCCCAGTGCCTGCAGTTTGCCTCAGCCAGGCTGTTCCTATTCCTCATTTCCCCCTGTTCCTGTTGCTCATTTTCCTCTTCTACTGCAGTTTATTCAACACTGCTGAGCAATGTCATTAAGCCAGTCACAAACTGGGGCATCTCAGTGTAACTGACTGAAGGTAAAGTCATGGTAAAATTCACTTCACTGATTTCAGAATTGTCTGAATTATTTCAGAGAGCTCACCCAGAGTAAAACAGGAGAAGGAAGATCACAGCCACACTCCTTCCTCTGTAGAACTTACAAAGAGTTTTTCTTTGAAAATGTTCTCTGTGAAACAGAACTGCTGGAAAGTATTGAATGACTTGGTCCCCACTCCCTCCCTCCCTCAGGGGACTTGCAGGAGTTACTCTGCTGTAAGCACATTTTCAAACATGTTCAGTAACAGGCTGGTGATGCAGCTCGTGAGGCTGGTTAAAGCTGGAGGTTCAGCTGATCCAACTCTGACATTCCCTGGGGAAGCACTGCCTTGGGAAACAGCCCATGTGCCTGCTGGCCTTTGGAACAGCAGGAGATACAACAGCCCCCTCCCAGAGAACAGTGTCAGGGAATGAGGGAAGGAACAGTGAGAGCACTGAGTGGCCAAGGATGTGCATAAACACCCAAAAGCCACTCACTGTTCTTTGTTGTGACCATTGTAAATCCAGGAAATTTAGCAGGGTTGGTTTGTTTTTCCTGGAACAGCTGAGGTGTCGTGGGGAGCTGTGTTGTTCTCCAAGGATTTATGTAACTGCTTTTGGAAAGCCCCAATTCCCTCAAGGCACAGGGGCCCATCAGCTTCCCATGCACACACTGCAGACACTCAAATCTGTGACTTGGGACCTTTCCCTGAGCTGCAGTTTACAAAGGGATGCCCCAGTCACCAGGACAGATCTGGCATTTAAAAGCAGTGCTGAATGAACTGCAATAACCCACAAGGAACTCAACAGCCCACAACCATGGGAGCAGCAAGTGCCTTTGCACAAATTACTTCTAACAAAGTAACTTTTCTTTCCTTTTCCTCTAATAACCCTCCTCAGCATCACCGTATTGGCCGTTATTTTTCAAGAGCTCGCAGGGTCAGATCTGTGCACACACTTTTTATCAGACTGAGGGACAATCCAACATTCCAGAGCAGACTAAAACCAAACATTAAATTGCTCACTGCAAATTAGAATTACCACAATGTGGGAGGTGTGGAACTAAAGCAAACGTGGACAGTTCCATCTCTAATCCAACGAGTGCAACAATTCAGCACTTTTAACCATGACACAACAGAAAAGAACAGCTCTTAGCAGTGTTTGTGTTCCATTTCTGCAGGACTGTGGGGTCAAACACACATCAGCAGGAACAACTTACCTCTTTTTCATCTCTAATAACTGGTTATTGAGTACTGATCTCTCCTCTTCCAGCTAAAACACAAGAACAGACAGACTCCAGTTAATTCACTACAGATTGTTTCCTTAGTAGAAGATATCACAGCATCATTATCATAAAATAAACGTGGGAGAGGCTGCAGAGCCCCCAGATGCTCCAAGCAGCAGATTTTCTCCTGGCACAGCACATCCACCCAAACACAAACTGTTCAGTGACCAAAACATCAGCCAGTGAGGGCCTGGAGGTGCTTTCTGAGCATTCCCATGTCCTGTGCACACAGCAGAGGTGTGAGACCAGTGCTAAAGGATATTTCCAGACCCCACACACACCCCAAGAACCCTTTGTGTGCCTGGCCATTACTTTTAGCCCAGCACTGGGGAATTGCTGGGTTTGCTGTGCTGGATCATTGTGCCACTGAGCTGTATTTGTTACTGCCTTGTTATTCAGAGATAAATTATTGATCCCAAAGCCGTTGGTCTGGTGTTTGTTACCACATCCTGATCCTGTAACTCAGTGAGGCCACTCTTAAGCCTGCAAAGCCTTCTACTGAAATTATTGTTCTTGGTTCTTGGGTCTAAACTGGGTTAGGAAATGCAAAACAACAAAACTGCAAAGGCCCAATACAAAACACTGGGGCAACTGATCTTCTGAAAAGGTAAAGAGAACAAGTATTTTTCAGGCAAATTAATTATTTTTCACCATCTCCTCCTTCCTTCTCATTCAATGGCCAGAGCCAGCAATTACTGCTGTGAGAACTGTCTGTACCAGAACTCCCTGAGCACAGGCTCCAGTGGGATTTCACAAGCTCCCAGGGTTCATCCACAAGGTCAGGAACACATTTATCATGGCAACCTCAGAGCCCTGACTACAGCTCCTGTCCCTGACAGGGAATTCTTTCAGCACTTTGCAGATCCTGAGGTCTGGCACAGAAGGTGTTAACCAAGTTTCCTTGAGCAAGGCAGGGTGTCTGCCAGCCCCCAGCTCTCAGCTAAAAGCAGCTCACTGAGAGCAGCCATCTCCTCCACATTTCCTGACAAGTTACCTTCTCCTTCCCTGTGCTGCTGTGCTCTTACACCTTCCAGGTTTGGGATTAACCAGGATTGTTTCACTGGGCTTCATCAGGTAACTTTATTGATATGGAAAATAGATACTGGAAGGGTGTAGAGAGACTTCTATAAATAATTCTTTAAGCAAATCAAGATGTCTCTCAAGGCAAGTGACCACTGTGGGAGAGCAGAGCAGCCAAGGCACTATTGAGGGTATGGCCAAGTTTTTCCTGCAGGTCAAACCCCAGTTTCACCAGCAGCACCAGAGCACCCCCTGATTCCAAGTTTCTGTCTTGTTTCCTGCCCAGAGGCAGCCCCTGTGAACCCCTGACATCTGTGCAGGCTGGTGACAGAAAGGGAGGAATATGACAACTCTGAGAAATGTGACTCCCAGGGAGCTGCAGCTTTGGCCTTGCTCTGACACCTGCCTTCTACCTCTCCTCCTGCAGATCTCAGAGTGAGGGCACTCATCTCCTTCCCATCACACTCCCCAGCTGGTTTTTTGGATTCCTTGTCCTCTGCCAGCACTGGCATTTCTCTACAGTCACACTCAGCACCCTCAGAGCAGACCTTGCACACTGTTAATAAAAGATGGGCCAGTTGAGCTGCTGGGTATTTCTACACCTTCTCCAATGAACTTCAAATGCCTCAGCAGGTCTGAGGCTCCCAAAATGCCACAACAAGTAATTTGAAGCCAGGAAAGTTCCCCAAGCTCAGTATCCATCTGAGTGTGACTCTTTAACTAATTACAAACAGCTAATTATTAACGGATCAATACAGAAAAGCTCCCTCAGCATCTTTGGCATGAGACTCTTTAACCTTTAGCTGTCCAGATAAATCATTCATGAAACAGGATTCATTAATTTTGCAAAGTGTATCACAAACAGCCACAGATTCCCTACCCAACTGACAACACACTTGTGAGAATTTATGTGGTTACCACAGCAACAGCTCAAAATTCCCAATCCCGTGTTTGCCCCTTCCTGATGCATTTCACAGGTACCTGCACAGACCCTGTGCAGCCTCAGCTCTGCTGCTTTCTGCTTCCCTCCCCACTGCCTGGATTTTTGGGAGCACAACGTGCAGCTCCTGGGCAGTCCTGCTGTGGGAAACTCTTCAGTGCCACCACAGACACTCCTCCAAAATCTACTGGAGGGTTCTTTGTGGTGACATTTTTCCTGCTTCCCATGGAGAGTCCAAAGACTGTGGCCACTGGTGCCTGAGCATGGTGTGACAGCAGAGGGGAGGTGCTGGGATACCAAAGGCTTCTCCCAGGCTTTTGGGAGGCCGAGCTGTTCACCACATCTCATGGCCCAAATACGACATTTGGGAACTGCAACAGGCAGCAATCCCACATGCCCAAGATTCAGATCACATTTTCCTTGCAGAAGGGGACACAGTGCAACACAAAGGGCTGAAGAAGGCAAACAGGCTGTGTATCCAAACTCCAGCAGATCCTCCAGATCCTTGCTCTTGGAGCCATCTACTCACGGGCAGGACAGGCTGTGGTGCAGCCGAGCTGACACTATTGTAGTTTGTGAGGTGATGGATTCATCCCTGTGCTTCCCACTCTACAGCTGGCTGTCCTGGCAGTGAGAGAGGGATCCCTGCTGACAGATCCATGGCCAGCAGGATGCACACAGCAGGATTCCTTCCCGAGGTCAGCTGCAAACAAGGGAGGCCCCAGACGGAGCGCAGTGACCGCGGCCAGCCCACGGCTCCGGGGCCGAGGGTCCCCTCCCTCGGGGCCAGTCCGGGTCACAAAGTGCAGAAAGATTTGACCAAAGCTGCCAAATCTTGCTGAAGTTACAACTCTCCCTGAAAATAACAGGTTGCCTCCAGGACTCTGAAACAATTTAGGAAACCCTGTGGGAGTGGGGAGCAGCTCCCACTGGCTGTTTGGGATATGCTCTCCCCACTCTGCTCCTCAGATGGGGAATGAGTCAGTGCTGAGCCCACACGTCTGGGACTTTGCTCGTCACCTCCCAAGGCTCTTGAGGATCAAGGAGCCCGAGCATTACTCCTGCCAGCAGCTAAAGGATTTACAAACTGGCCAGGGCTGTAGTCACCCATCCTCAGGACTTCCAAACATGATCCTTGGAGAAAAAACAGCTTCCTGGCTTTTAAAATACTAAACCTGTTGCAGAGTCTGTGCCCTGTCACGGGGAACAGGATCTCCTCGCTGCACAGGTGCCCTCTCAGAAAGGCAGGACACAAACCTGGGTCTCCTACATTCCTGCTTTTGGATCTTTTGGATAAGATCTTCCAAAGATTCCTTCACAGTGTGCCTGTCACTTGAACTGCTCCACAAGAACTGAACCCACCACATTAGGGGCTGTAAATCTATTTTATATTTTGGCAAGTACCACGGATACAAGCTGAGTAACTTGCCTATTTTAGGATTCCAACAACATGTTGAGATATAATAGTAAAAAAAATAAAGAAATAAAGTACTACCAGGAAAACACCTTGCAGGGGTTCTGCTCCCTGGGACCCACTGCCTGGCTGTAGCACAGTGTGAAGTTTGAGCAGACACATGCACAGCACAAGTCCAAGTAGTTTTACACAGTATTCTGAAATACATCCTAAATCCTCTTTGTTTTCAGCGGGGAGAGCAGGAATAAGAATTAAAAATCTACATTTCCTTAGTACTGGTAGATGGCCATTTCCACAGTTGTGTAACAAAATCACTCCCGACAGAAATAGCAACTCTCTGTTAATACACTTGGCTAAAGCACGTTTAATTTATGCTCATTCCCAAAGCTTCCCGAGTATCCTTCCCGGGTTACGTAACCTCCTGTCAGCCTGCACTTCCAACCTCCCCGCGCAGGTGGCTTCCAAATTGATTTCCAAGCGTTCCCAGCACCAGGGATCCTTTCCCCGGCGGAGCCTCCACCCGCCCGCTGCGGCCGCTCTACCTTGTGGTGGCTGGAGACCTGGTCCCTGCTCCTGCCCAGCTCCTCGCTCAGTTTCACGTTCTCCTCCTGCAGAGCCTCGAGCTGCTGGGACTTGTGAGCCGCTGCCAGCTTGAGCGCTTCGCTGCGAGCACACAGAGAGCATCGTTACCATAGGAACGGGAGAGGCGAGGGAAAACCGGGGGAAGAGAGGCGGCTTCGCAGCTTGGAAAAATACATCAGGGTCACGTGGCTGAGGGATGGGGAAGGGCGGTGACAATCCCGGGGACACAGGGACACAGGGCTGAGCCCCGCGGCTGCACCGAGCCTTCCCCTGCCAGCGCTTCAGGTGCTCGGGAATTCCCAGGGGCAGCCAGGCTGGGATTTGGAAACGCAGCGCGGGAGGGTTGGCGATGTTTGCAGCCTGGATTGGTCACAGAAGGGAACTTTGCAGCCAGAGGTAAAACAGAATTGCTTAAAAGCGTTAAAAAAGAAAGAAAACTTGGAAAAAAAGGCAACAGGAAAAAAAAACCAGCTTAGAGCTCCACTTATTTAACTACTCCCTACCAGGTCTGTCATCCAAAAGTGCAGGATCACAGGAAGCAAAAGCTCATCTATTCCATTATTTTAATAGACACAAAACTGCAAATGAGACAAAATCAAAGCTGAAGAAAAAAAGGCTTTGCAGCTTTCATCAGCCTGTGTTGTTACTAATGAGCATAGTTTCCTTAAAATACGTTTATTTGCAACAAATCTTTTAAAATATTTAGCATGCTGGCTGTAACATGAGTGACTAACAGAAAACCTTTAAGATTTGACATCTTTCAAGAAGCACAAAAGATACCCTTAATTTCACTCAATAGTAATTTTTATTACTCTTCTGTTTTTAAAAAAAGGAGACTCAGTACTCCTGTGTGCCAATACTACAGACTTAAACCCTGACTGGAATATTAAAAATACTTTTATAACTGTGGGAAGAAGAAGAAGAACCCTTAAGTCAGAAACTTATTCAAGCACTTCAAAATACAAGGATCTGCTGTCTCTTACTGGGCACATTTAGACAAGAATCTGATTTTAGTTCAGCATCTCATCTCTGATTTTTCAACCATTCCTTCTAGCTGGTTTCACCTTGGCAAATTCCCACCCTGATCCCCCTGGACTGGAAACTGCTCCCACCTCTAACAGTGACTCCTCTCCTGCTGAGCAGGAACACACATTTCTAACCCTGTTTCCTTGCTGAGGTGCAGCACTATGCCCTCCTCCTCTTTCTTCTGGCATTAAGGCACAGCTTTTTTAGGGTGTTAAAAACCCCCCACACCCGATACTGGGGTCAGTGTGCCTGAAATGTTCGTGGCAAGGAATTCCCAAGGGATGGCTCTGGAAGCACCCACAGGCACTGCAGCTTTCCCAAAGGACACCCTGTCCCTGTCACATCCCCCTGCTCCAAAGGCACCACATCCCCTCTGCTCTGCTCAGCCAGCCCTCAGCTCACCCTGAGCTGTGCCCTCTACCCACACCCTGCTGCTCAGGAATCCCTGCCACCAAGCCAATTCTTCCTATAATTAAAACAGGGCAACACACAAAGCAACTAGCAAAGATCAATTAAAAACTAGATAAGCTTCCTATATTCTGCCCAAGGTCTCAGTTCTGATGATCAGAGGCCACATTTGGTCTAAGAAATAAAAGAATTCAGCCCCTCAGAGTGATCAGGGTCCTGAGGACATCTTGTGGTGCTGGAGATTTCCAAGGCAGCATCTCCTATAAATAATTCCTGCCTGGCAAATGACAGCCCAGTGTCTGCTGCCTTTCCATAATACCAGAGTCTCCCTTGCTGTTCCAGCATTAGAGCAAGCAGCAGTCATTTACTCTGGCATTTCCCACGAGCACTGAGGCAGGAATTGCTCATGGAAAGAAATCCTGCCTTTCTCAAAGGGGTCTGTGCAAGGCCCCAGGTTTTCCAAAGCTCAGTTCTGTGAGCTGGTGGCCCCTGTGCCCTGGTGTCACCTCCGAGCTGTCAGTGGCTCAGAACTGTCACAAAATGACAAATGGAACTACAATAATAATAATTAGTCAAAGCTGCTCTTAAGCTGTCAGTGAGATTCCAACTCTCACCCCATGAGCCAAGAAATTCCTCTTGGAGCACAGGTGGAAAGTGGTTTGTGATTTACTGCAGGACACCTCTGAGAGCTGGGGATGTGCAGCCACTGCAGGGCAGCAATAACTGGGATCTTTATTCCCTGTGGCACAGCAGCAGCTTTGCTACAATGAGATTCCACAGGGCAAATTACTTTATGTCAAATGCTTTCATTTGTTTGTGTCCAATGTTACATCATCAGTCTGTGGTATATCAAATGTTGTTTTTCAATGAAGCAGCTCAAATAATGAACAATTAACTCAAACTGTACATTCCATATATAGGATTTGGTTTGCACCATTTAGGAAATAATACACAGTGGGGCCACAGAAATAAACTTCATAAAGTCATCAATGAAAAATAAAAGCAGAATCAAATATTCTGTGAACAAAGCTACTTAACACTGGAAGTACACTTGTAATTAAATCAGAATTCTCTTCTAATAAAGTCTTTAATATCATCTTGTGTCCCCAGGTGACAGAACCCTCCATCAAACAAATTATTTCAAACTATGCTCCAAGGATTTGCTTTAATTCCCTTCAACAATTTAGTAGCAACATTCTCATGTCAAGTTTTGCACATGCCAAACATTTGATTTTTGACCCAATATCTGCATTATAAGTCAGGATACCAGAAAGGTGCTGAAAGACAATTTTTAAAAATTAAAGGTAAATGTACCCACAAAAATGAACAGATTTAACACTGAAATACTTACAATTCTTTTTTAAGTTCTTCCACTTTCTTGTTCTCCAGATTTAGAAGCTCTTTTGATTTATTAAGTTCCTCTTCGTTTTTCAGGTTGTTTTGTTTAAGCATGTCCAACTTAAAGAGGAAAAAAACCCTCATTACACCAATGAAACCACACAATTCTCAGGAAACAATCCTCAACCAAATGGGGGCTCAAGCTCTTCCATTTTCCATCTTTAGCCCCTCAGTTAACCCAGCCTGTCTGCACTGATGTGTTTGTCCAACAACAAACATTGTAACACCTTCTGCATACAAACAGAGCAGCACAAAGAATCCCAAGTCCACTGGAGAGCAGGAATGTGGTGCCAACACCCCAAAGTAAAGCCCAAAGCACCTCACCTCCATTAACTGCTGCAGCACTCAGAGCATTATTTGTTTTTTAAATGCAGAGCTTGTTGCTAAAACCAGCTGTCCCCTTGATCTTTATTCCTCTAAGATAACTCCTAAATTCTGCTTTTCCATACCTTATTTTCTGAGATTCAGGAGGGCTGAATGCTGTGCCTGCACCCACAGGAAATGAATTCCTTGCAGAGATCTCGTTGCATGGGACAAAGTGTTGGATGTGGATTTCCTGAGCTCGTGTCCCCCACAGAAACACCAGGAGCTCGTGGAACTGATTTGTTTGCACCACAGTGTATTTATTATATAAGAGATAATCTGCAGCCATTCTTGTGGCATTGCAGGACACTGTGGATTTTTTTAATCCAGAAAGGGAACCCCTCCCATATGAACGTCACCACTTCTAATTCTCACAGATTCCCCCCGTTCCATCCCTGAGGGCAGCCCAGCTGCTCACTCCAGTGCTCTGGGAGAGCAGAGCATCAAAGGGTGAGGGCATCCTCCCCTTCCTTGGGCCCTGGAGCAGCACAGAGTGGTGGAAGACACACACTGGACACAGATCCCAATGGGAACTGCTGCACCTTGGACTGACACCGCATGCAAAACACAAAATAACCATGACCATAAAACCATGTGCATTTTCCATCACTCTGCACTCAGCCAGTCATTTTTCACAGTGGGGAAAACGACAGAATCCTCTCATGCCTATTTCAATTCTCTCTAATGCAAGAGTTGCTCTCACAAACCAGGCAAAACTTTTCACAGAAAAGCATTTAATGTGATTACTTCATTCTGCAGCTTCTGGTTTGTCTGTCTCGAGTTCTCCAAAGAGGCCAAAGTTTCAATCTTTTCTTTGTGGATGGCATCCTTCTCCTTGGTCACCTGCTCCACTGCCTGGAAAACATCTTCTGCCAGTTTGGCCACCTGGATATAAAGGGAGGTGGGGGAAAAAAACCCAGTTATTCCCAACAGGAACTCTGAGAGCAAAAAATCAATACTTTATGCACAGCTCCATGGTTTGTCAGCTGCTTCCCAGGTAAGTAAGGACTTCAGCTGGGAATTTATTTGTATTTTGGAGCTGCATAAAGTATAAAATGAACTGAAGAGAAGATTTAATTCCATGCAGAAACAGATCATAACCCCATGCTCATGTCACCACTGAGGAATTCCCTCTCTTTTATTCCTGGATTTCTCATTACCACCACTGTGATTGCTCTCAGACCTCTCACCTCTTCAGGCAGCAGTAATTCAACAGATATTCACTTCCAACAGCCTGGTTTATTTTCAGAAAATACAGAATTACAAAAACTCAAAAATTGACTTGACTTTGGAATTAGAGATAAAGCCAATTATTGCATTATTTCAGTGTTGTTCATTATGGCCTCACAAAGGAAATACTTCACAATGATACAAAAATACTTAGGCAGGTGTAATCTGTAGGATCTCCTGATTCCAATTTGCATTCAATGTGATTTTCTGGGCTTCAAGCCACACAAACTGAAAATCGAAGTATTTTATAAAGAATTTGTTGGTGGTGAATACAAAACACTTCTGTGAATAAAAAGAACACAAGATTTGTCAGTGTCTTTGCCATTCTCTTGCTCTGCTTTTATCCAATTACATTTACAGGAGCAGCACGTTCTTTTACATTTTTGGAGATTTGTAGTTTGCTGTAATTGAACATAAAATTGCACAAAGATCCAATCTAAAACCTTATCTATTACTACTTTAGATTTTAAGCTGCAGAGTCCTTTACCAGAAGGAGCTGCTCAATGTCTCCTACCAGATTCAAGGAACACAACTTCCTTTTATTCACAGTTTGTTTTCTTGTGACATTCAGCAACAACAGAGGCTTCTGTAGTTAAAAATATTAAAAAAAATAATAAAGTGTCTTTCAGACTCACAGTTGCAACTTGCAACAACCCCCAAGTACCATAGTGAGAGAGCCCACAAGTGCAGTGTGTTAGGAAGTGCTGAGTGTGCAGTGAAGTGCAGAGAGCACACCAGGGGTTAGTGCTCAGGATTAGTAGGATCAGCCCCGGACTTGACTTTTAATTTTAATACAAATTTCAATACCTCTGAAATCTGTACTACTGCTTGGGCCTGGAGAGTCTCAGTTTCTTTTACTTCCAAAATCAGATTGTTCATTTGCTCCTGCAGCATCTGATTTTGGCCCTGAGACTCCAGCAATTTGCCTGAGAGGTCACTATTAGTTTGTTCTAAAAGTTTAACCTCCTCACACGGTCTGTAATAATCCTGGGAGAATTGCCCCTTCTCATTCACTGTTCCCTCCTTACTGATGACCACACTTTCCTGCTCCTCCCTCAAGCTGTCCAGTTCCTGAAGGAACTCATTTCCCTCCTTTTCCATCAGCTGCACCTCGTGTTCAAGAACATCCATCTTCTTGCAGATGGAGCGGTGCTTGCCCAGGAATTCTGCTGTTGAGCTGGACAAGGAGGCATAGTCACACTTCAGTTGTTCCATGCTGGAAGTGAGCTGCTTGTTCTCTGCACAGAGGGTTTCTTTCTCTTTCATTACTTCCACCAGTATAATTTCAGATTTTTCTTTCTCCTGAATTAGAAGTTTTTCCTTAGCCAGAACTTCTTTATTTTTCTCTCTCAGCTCCTCTAGCTCCTTCTCTAAGCAACAGATGTTCCTTTCAAGTTCCAGACGTTTCAACAGAAACGATTTCTCGTTCAGTTTTCGAGTTTCCTTTTCCAAGATTAAGGATTCTTTCAGAAAACCAATCTCTCTGTTTAATTTCTGAGACTCCTCCTGCAGCTCATCCCTCTCCCTGGTCAGCATTTCCCTGGCAAAGGTGCAGGTCTCCAAGGAAGATGACAGGACCTGCTTGGTGTGTGATGCAGCAGCCAGCTCACCTTCTAATGCTCTTCTGTCATCCTGGGCCTCCTTCAGAAGATTGGAAAGGTCATATTTAAAGGTCATTAGCTCTTGGTTTTCTACAGTCTTCTTACTGAGCTCTCCCTTCAGGGTTTCAATGGAATCTCGGAGTTTGGCATTCTCTTGGGCCAGAGCATCCTTGGACGAGAGGTCCAGCTCACGTTCTCTCTTCAGATCAGAGACTGCTTTTGCACAGGACTTGTTTTCATCAAGAAGCTCCAAGTATTTTGTCTCCAGTTCCTTCTTTTCTTGGAGAAGAGCTTCATTATGCTTTTCACACTGCAATGACTTCTGAAGGACAGATTCCTTTTCCAAGGTCAGTTTGTTCATTTTCTCAGTGCAGATTCTCTCACAAAGCTCAGCATCTGCTGAGGCCTTTGCAAGCTTCTCAGCAATTGCCTTATTTTCATTGAGAAGTTGCTCTCTTTCAGCCAAAAGCCTCTGTTCTGATGAGGAAAGAGCCTCTCTCTCCTGATGTAACTGATTACATTCCAAACTGAGTGTCTCTCTTGAGGCTTTAATTTCCTCAAGGAGACAAGTGATATTCTCAAGGGAACTCTCCAGCTTCACAGTGTCTTTCATCACTTTGGTGAACTGTGCTTCCATCTCCTCTTCTCTCGCTTTTAACACTTGGTTTTCACTGACTGCATTGTCTAACCTCACTTGCAGCTTTTCTGTGCCCTCAAGGAGCATCTCCTTCTCTTCCTGCAGGTCCAGCAAGACCCTGCCCAGCTCCTTTTCCAGGGCTTTGTGTCTGTCTTGAAGAGCCAAGAGCTCCCCTAGGGCTGAATCTCTCTCTGCAGCCAGAGCTGACACTTGTTGCTGGAGCTCCCTTTGGTCTCTGGCCAGGGCCTCACAAGAGCTTCCCAGCTTCTGGATAACATCATCTTTGTCTTTCACAATTGCATCTTTCTCTTCCAAAAGTCTCTTCTGATAATTCTCCAGCTCTTCCCATTCTTTGGTGTGTTTCTGACACGCCAGATCCATGGCATCTCTGCTGGCCTGAAGTTCCTCCAGCTTTTGGAACAAGCTTAACTCCAAGGACTGGAGAATCTCATTTTCCTGAGCTGCCTTCAGCAGCTTTGCCTGCACTGCCTCGAGTTCAGAGAGTAATTCACTTTTCTCAGAAACCAGTGCTTCCTTTTCTGTGCTCTCCTGATGGCTTTTGGCCTCAGCTTCTCCCTTCTGCTTGAGAATTCTTTTATTTTCTGCCTTCAGTTCTTCTTGGTCTTGTTGCATTAACAAAATCTTTGATTCCAATTCGTTAAGTTTTGATAACAAAGGACCTCTCTCTAATTTTAAAGTATTCCCCTCCTGTGCCAAAGTCTCTTTTTCTGATATCAAAGCCCTCATCTTGTCTGACATTTGTTCCATTTCTTTTCTGGATGAGGCTAACACAGAGCTTAAGGACTAAAGAAATAAAGTCGGGGAGAAGGGAAAACAAAAATCAAGTCAAGCAGAGGAATGAGAAATGTGCTTTAAGGGCAAATAGAGCAACTGTAATTTAAGTTTTAAAAGTGTATACACTGACACACAGTGCCTGTTTCAACTCAACTGCTGACAGACACCCCTGTTACATTACAGAACATGCATCATCCACAAGAAGGTTTTAGTGGCTAAATATTTAAAAAACCCCATGGTTTAAAGGTTCCTCCATCCAAAATTTCAGGTCATTTATAAAACTACTCTCAATAAATTGACTGACTGTAAATTATTCAAAAGAAGAGCCACAGAATGATTTCATGAGACTCTAAGTGAATTAAAATGCAAGGAGTTCTATTAGAAACTGACTTCCAATTCTCAGTTTCACCTCCTCATGATTCTCTCAAAAATATGTTGTCATAACCCCTTTAATTCAAAACACCACATCAGTGCTGGCAATATTGTGTGTCAGTTTATACACTAAATAATTTGCTAAATCATATAGCAAAGATTATAGCAAATAATTGCTGAGGGATGAAAGCAAGCAGTAAAGTCAAAGAAACAGGAGGAAAAATTAAAATTGCTAAAGTCAAGCTACACACTGAATAAGCTGCAGATCATACTACAAAACCAAAGGTGTGTAGCACTTTTAAATAAAGTAGTTCACAATGCATCTTAAAATCCAAGCATATAAAAACCCAGGGAATGACTCCAACTGGCTGTGCTGAGCCAGATCTATGAACATAAAATATTAACTGATACCAAGAACTGTATCTCATCAACTCTTGTGTAACTGAGAGAAGAACTAACAACCAGTTTGTCCTGTGGGCTTCTCCTCCCTAACCCATACCCACATACCCTGGAAAAGCTCAAAACACAAACACTGCAAAAATCTATGAAAGGCTGAAGCAGAGAGAAAAAAGAGTCACTGAGACAGAAAATTTAAACTTCAAGTCACTTGCAGAGTGACAAAAGCCACTTACTCTGGCCTGCTCTGCTTGTTTCTGCAGCTCCTCAGCCTGTGCCTCCAGCTTGGTGTTTTTGCTCTGGGCACTTTTCAGTGCCTCTTCTGCATCCAGCAGGTTCTGCTTAAACTCCTGGATATCTGCATCGTGTTTAGCCATCAGCTCAGAAGTTTCTTTTTCATGCTTGGCCTGAAGATCTTTGAAGTGATGCTGGGTGGTCTCAATCAGGTTTTTCTGGTGAAAGGTAAGACAGTAAAAGATAAGCAGCAGTGGGATCATATTTCTGCACAGTTTTAGTGCTTTTAAAGTCGTTCTTACCATTTCTGTTAATTGATCCTGCAGAGTTTTCACTTCTGCTTGATGAATCTTGAGAGTTTCCTGCTGACTCTGCTCAGCTTTCTGTGTTGTCTGCTCCACGTTTTTCTCAAGCTGAGCAGCCTTTTCATTTGCTTTTGTAAGCTCGAGTTGTACTTGCTCCAACTGCCTGGGAAGACCAAATGAAAGAACATCACTTTTTGCTGACAGCACCACAAGCACAGAGATGAAAGAGCCAGGATTGTGCTCAAGTTCTATATTCTGACCAAGCATTTAGAAAGAGATTTCACTGTTTAACAGATAGTGTTCTGCTAAATTCAATATACACAGAGATGACCAAGTAATTTTGCCCCCAGTACAGGGTTTTGAAAGGTTAAGAACTACTATTGTACATACAATTTTTACTTGGAAAAAAACTCCACGTTTTCTCTCACAAAAATATCACCCAAGTCTTTTTATATATCTAAATAAACTGAGGTTATCAGGTAATCAAATAATCACGAAGCACAGTCACAAAACAGTCTGGATTATTCAAGAGGTCATTTACTCTGGGCAATGAGAAGCACATTATGTAAGAACTTTGGAATTATCAGTGTTGGATGCTCTTCAAATCACTCCCAGGAGACTGTTTTGATTGATTTAGTTTGCTAGAATAAGCTCACTTGTCATATCAATGTGACACTCAGGAGCATCTTGTTCAGATATTTACAGAAAAATAAAATGAGAAGCTGGGAGTGTGGGAGTGGAGATTTGATGTGACAATGCTCTGACAGTGATGAAATACCTTTCTTTTAACCTCAGCTCATCATTCATTCTTGTGAGCTGGGCAGAGCTGTCTCCTGATGACTTCATGATCTCTGCAATGTCATTTTCAAGTTTGGCTTTTGCTTCCATCAGCTGCTGCTCCCTCTCTTCTCGCTCCCTCAGCTTCCTCTCCATGTCTGAGCAAAACAAAGGGGGTTAAGCTGGAAATTTCAGAGGAAGGGTATGCAGAGAACAGCCAGAGAACTCTAAAGAACTAAAACCAGCAATTCTGATGCTCCAGACCTCACAGATCACCCCTTTAAAATGATAAATGATGATTGATTGAACTGCAGCAAAAGGTTAAGGACTCTTCAGAAACAGCAAGGAGCAGCTGGTCATGAGCCCTTTGTTTCAGAAGTGATTCACTTCAGGCCATGGGATGTTGGTACAAGTTCTGCTGTCTCAGAGGGGAAGGAAGCAATGGAGGAAGAGACCTGCAGGTTTTGCAGGTGAAAGCACTCATCAGCTGTTCAGCAGAGCAGCAGCAATGAACAAGGCAGGCAACACAAAGCTACAGGGAAAGAAAAAAGCCTCAGGCCAGGGCAGGCACTGCCAGGGGCAAGGGCAGCCCTTGGGATCACTTCTCCCAACACCAGGCATGGTTTGCTTCAGGGCACAAATCGTGCTTGGCTTCCTCTGCACTGGTTTTACAGAGATGTAAAGAGATGAAAGGCACAGCAAAGCCTCCTACAGGCTGCAGGAGCCACACCAGAGCAAAAACCTGATCCATTTCCAGAACATTCCATTTCATCCCTTCCTTACCAGTCAAACTAGACTTGAGCTGCTCCAGTTCTGAAGACACGAGTGCAAACTGCTCTTCTTTTTGGTTCAGCTTTTTCACCGTTTCTAGGCAAGTAAAGTTTGGAAAACAAAGTTAGCAGCTACTTAACTGCAGACAATTTCCACCTACTTGCAAGGTATGTTACCTTTCAGAGAAGCTACAAATAATCCTGTGCTTTCCACAGCCACTGAAACTGCTGTAACATCAGCTAGGAGCTTGAAAGTGTTTTAAAAAGCCATCTTGTTGGCTTTTAATTTCTGCAGCTTTTTACTTCTCTGTTTATTTTAGCAGCACATACCTTGCATAGCTTGTTGAACATTCCCTGCTTCATCAGCTGCACTAGTAAACTTTTCTTTCTGAAAAATTGATAAAAACTTAAGGTAAGGCTTGGTAGTAACAGCACAATTCAACCACTGAATTTGTATTTTTCATGTACAAATAGAACAGTCTTTGCTCCTATCATAAACAGATCTCAAGTTTTTGAGTTAAGCTTAGCACAGATCTTCCCTTGCCTTGGAAGTCCCTCAGCATTTAAAGCAACTCCTCCATCAGCTGCCACAGAGGCCAGGGTGGGAAACAAGGATTTGGGGTTTCTATCCCTGCTGCTCCCAGGCTGCACAGGGAACAGCCCTGTGAGCCATCTCCTACCAGTGCTTGCCAGTTTTACCAGCAGGAATTGATGCCAGATAATGAAGAAAAGGGAGGATTTTCAGGAAGGCAAATGAGGCCCTTCCACCAAGTTTGAATATTTACTATTGGCCACGGAAAGACCAAAAATCCATTGTTTTATTACTAATGCCAGTGTAGCTCCTCAGGGAAACCCCACCCAACAACACAGTATTTGGAAATTTATTTAAATGAGAAATGTCTTTTAAAACCATTTATAAGAAGTGTGTAGCAAGCATTAATTGGTACAACAGCTACCATAGAGGGCCATTAAGTGCTCTTTAATGAGCAGTCTAAATTTAAACTGCTGCTGCTTTTGATTTGGTTTAATTTTATCTGCAATCCATAAATAGATGAGTTTTATTTAGACAAAACACCTGATAACACAGGACTGAAGTGAAATGCTCTTTTTATTCTGAGACAGATCCCATTAGCCATGAAATCTTCCCATTTTTTCCATGAGTAAAAATCTTTTGAAGGCTTTGCTCAGAGCTGATCCACAGATTTCCATTACACTCTCACCATGAAACCCAAAATCCAAAGAGTAAGGTCAAAATTTTTGGGTATTACTCACCAAAATTTGAAGTTCCTTTTCCAAAGAATCTTTAACTTGATTTACTGCACTCAAGTTTTTCTCAAGGTCAAGAAGCTTTTGCTCTTTGCCCTGCAGTTCTTTGGCCAGATTACTGGCCTAACAAAGGTGATGAAATGGAGTAAAATAAAATGACAAACATGAATGAAAAATTAGGAAAATTAAAAGGTGAATCTGAAAGAAATAACTGTAACATTAAAATCACTCTAAGATGAAAAATTAAAAAAAAAAAAAAAAAGAAGAAAAACCAAGATGGGTTAACTGAGTGAAGCTGATTTCCACTGATGACTACATACATCACAGCACAAATTGCATCTTGGAATAGATTTGAAACCATTAAAATCTAGTTCATTTGGCATTAATTGTGAATACATTATTTAATGGCAGACATTTTTGAATACACTCACAACTTCAAAGTTTCAGCATTAGTTCAATGAGTAGTTTTGGTCCTTTATTGTTTTTATTTTTTGAACTGAATTGTGCTTCAATTTGCCAATCAGATCAATACACACACACAGGGAAGGAATCTTCCCAAGGGCTCTGTACCACACCCAGGGGTAGTGCAGAAACCCAGTGTGGTCTCAAGAAGAGTCAAAGGTAAAAATCTGATATCTTGGAACAACCTGTGAAGAGTTTAGGAAAGCTTTTTCCACTTATTTTCCCACTACTCTTTACTACCATCAGCTTTAAAGAGGTGTTTCATCCAAACCCAAGGAAAATCCCATGTCGAGTTGCAGTCTGTGGTTCCAAAGTGCTGTGAAACAGTGCCAAAAACATCCCTGCAGAGCCTGACCTTAAAAAAAAGTCCCACCAGGATTTTCTGTGCTTTATTTTCCTTTAAAAGCCTCTTCCATCACCTTGTCAGATGAAGGAAAAGGTAATGAAGGAAATATCTCCCCACTGAGTCCCAATTCCCCTTGTCTATCCCCAAAGGTTAAAGCCTTAGGATGTGTGGACCCTTCTCACAAGTAATTTTTCCATAACAGGAAGGTTTCAGCACAGACATGCTCAAAGCTGCAGCAAGGAAGTGCAGAAGGGATTTTTTTTCCTTTTTGCTTATTGGTGCAGGTGGAGCAGCAGAAACCTGCTGAGACATGACCCAGTTAATGCTCCTCTAAACCTCCTCAGATAGTCCCAAGATACACATTCAGTAAAATTCATTTTTTCTGTGATGTATTTCTTATAGCAGATTAAAACGGTACAAATGTAAAATAAAAGCAAAAGAAAACTAAAAGGATGGATGTTGATACAAACCTGGCTAATTCCATCACCCTTTTCAGTCTCTAAAGTCTGAATTTGTTTCTCAGCTGCCTCAAGCTGCTTGCTAAGTTTCTCGATTTCCAATTTACCTTCAGAATTGGCTTTCTCAAGTGCAGCAAGGTCCAAAAGCTTTTCTTCAGCAGCTTTGATCTGTGGTGTAAGACTATCAATAACTTTGGTTTGTTCATTGTACTTGGCTTGCAGTACCTCTAGCTCCTTTACCTTTATCTCAGCTTCCTGCAATTTGTTTAAAGTGTCTTCCATTTCTACTAGATGCTGATCTTCCACACTTTCCAGCTTGGTCTTCAGGCTTTCCAGGTTTTGCTCTTTCTCCTCCGTGACTGCCACCAGTTTTGCTTTCAGCGATTCGATCTCTTTCAAGTGATGAGATCTCTCATTTTCCTGCTTCTGTTTTAGATTTGCCATTTCGTTCTCATAGTCTAATTTCATCTTCTCAATCTGAGTCTTTAACTCTGCAAATTCTGCTGTCTGAGCCCCGACACCTTTGCTGAAAGAAACTTTCAGCTCTTCCATTGCTTGCTGATGGGAGGCGATTGCAGATTCCAGCTTGGACTTCCAGAGCTCGATCACGTCAGAATTCTCCTTGTTGGCGTGGTCCAGCTTGGTTTTCAAGGATTCATTTTCTTTTGCCATTTTCTCATTTGAAGCTGAAAGGGACTTGATCTCTTTCTGCAAAGCTTCCTCACTAAGGCCAAACTTCTCTTTGAGCGAGTTCACCTCGTTCTGATGCTCTTTGCCAGCTGCTGCCATTTTCTCTTGCAAAGAACTGATTTCTTGTAGCAAGGAGAGAGAAGTGTCCACGTCGTCGATGTGTTTGCTGGAATCCAACCTCCCTCGGAGCTCAGCCACTTCCTTCACCCTCAGTGCCAGGTCCCTCTCCAGCTCCATGATCCGGGACTTTTCCGACACCGTGGCCACCTATGATCAATGCATTTTAAGAAAAGAATTATAAAAGATACATTTCATACAAAGACACTCAGGCCTTGCTGAAAAGTTTCCACCAAGTGTTGCAAATTGCTTCAAAAAGGGAAAAATGTCCACAATTCATATGACAAAACTTCTTATATTATCTATAAACATAGAATTTACTAAAATTTGTTCTTCTGGTATTATCTAGAAATAACTTGCTAAAAAAACCTACAAGCCACCCTTGATGGATATTATCAAAATGTTCCTCAGAACCATAAGGCAGACTGGAAAAGAATGGAGAACCCTGAGGTCTTTGCTGAAATAATTCCTTCCAATTTCATCTCGCACCAGCTACAAGACTGTCAGAGAAAATGATAAACACATTTTGAACTGATAAATCCTCTGAAATCCCTTCTATACCTGCTCCATTCTCTCTGAAGAAGTGTCCTCACACTACCTGAGCTTTCCACTGACTGTTGGAGCAGTTTTTGCTACAGCAAAGCTCCCAGAATTAATTCTAATTAGGAAGTTACTGCTTTGACCTCCTGGAAAAAGATATTGCTTATCCACAGTTGCTCTTTAAAAGTACTTATTGCACATTAAATTGTTGGGTTTATATTCATCCTGGGGTTTTTTATTCATCCCACCTGAACTTCAAGAAAATCCCCATGTGTGAGTATGAATATATATATGTGTGTATATATATTTCTCTTTAAGAATTGACATCTGCTGAACTTCTGACTTGCTACAAAGCATGTCAGTAATATTCTGACAGGCAGCAGTACTACAGGGATATCCATTAATAGATTATATTATTGGTGGGAAAAGAGAGCTAAAAAGCCACTGCAAACCACAATTTAGCAAAGCAAGTAGTGCAGCAGCTGCTGAAGAGCTCAGAAACCAAGCCCCAAATACTCAGTTTGTGTTAAAAGGACTGACATGTTCAATCTTAGGTTTTTTGGGTTTAATGAACTCTGCTAATTTTTAAAATGAGCTACTGAATGTTCCTTTCTGTCAGCTCACGGTTCTGTCCTGCTACTTTTGGATCCAAGGATTACTTTTGCAGTGTGAAGACATCTTACCTGAGTTCTCCAACGAGTCACACGTCCAGGCACACACACACACCCCACGGAAGCTCAAAATAAATCTAATTTTTTACAGTGTTCCAGCTCTGGCTACGGCAGGAGCAAGGACCTGTTCCAGCACGTCTCAACCCCGGCACTGTGCCATCAGAAATCTTCCACAACACAGATCAGGCTCGTTATTCAAACAGGGAAAACCATTACCCTAGTGTCTTCTAACTCCCTCTGGAGTTTGTCAGCTTTGGTCTTTTCAAAGAGCAGGCTCTGTTCAAGCTCCTTAATGCGGGCATGCTCCAGTTTGGTCTGCGTCTGTTAGTGGAGAGGGAGAGGAAGAGAACACAACGGTGCCACCATCACATGCCAGCACAAGAGGAGGAGCCACATGCAGGCCGTGCTGCCAGAGCCTTCTAACAGGTGAGCAGAGAGGATGCAAGGGGGGGAAATGGATGGGGAGATGCTATGGATGAGGAGGATGGGCTGAAGGTGTGGATGGATGGGCAAGTAAAAATGAAATAATCAAACGTGTAAAAATAAATGAATGAATGAATGAATGAACAGCAAACGGAGAAATGTGAACCAAAAAAGTTTCATGCAGCTGAGTAGAAGTTATTTATCAGTACATGAAGTTTTCAGCACAAATTAGAATAGTTATGTCAAAAATATATATGTGCATATATATCTCTTCCTGTTCTAACTGGTTGGTAAGTCCCTTTCCTTGGCATCCCCACTACACCCTTTTCCTTTAATGTGTTTGGCTGATTTTATTAAAAAATTACTTTTTAACAAGGGCACAAAAATTCTCCACTGAAGCTCATGTGACAAATCAAAACTTTAACTTTCTTTTTTTGATAGTAAGCTGTCTCTAAGTCTCAGCCATAAAAATGCTTCTGGCCAAGACCTGGGAACATGAAGGCTCCTCTGTCACTATGGTTTGAATTATCTGAACAGAAATAGAAAGAGAATGGTTGTCTGTAACTCCAAACCCCTCCTTTTTGTTCCCCTCTTCTCCTCTTTCAGGAAGGAAGCAAGCAACAAGATTCCTCAAAAACAGATAAGAAAGTGAATTAGCCTGGTTGCTCTGCAGCTACTGATGTCTAAGTATATTAAAGAATATGGGGAAGTAAGAAAAAGTCAGATCTTTGGAATTCTAACGGGTTCCTAAAGAGAAGCAGGACACAGATGAAACCAACTGAGCAGGTGCCTTGTGCCTTTTGCTTACAAGCAGAATTTTTAACAAGAACACAGAATATTTGATATTCTGGCTTGATATCCAGATACTCCTGAAGCCTGCAAGAGAGCCTGAAGTTTGGGAGATGCAGGGGAAGTCCAGCAGGTAATTCCAACTTGACCTGCACCTCTGAAGTAGAGAAGAGAAAAAAAATAAAAGAGGAATATAAAGACGGGGCCGAGCTTCTTGTCTGCTTCTCCAAACACAGAATTCCTCCTGGCAGCAGCAAGTTCTTCCTTCCCAAAAGCATCCAGACATCCAAGGGGGTTAATTTTTTAAACAGCTGAAAATAGCTGGCTGTGTTACTATGGAGTTCCTTGGTCCACAAACACTTAAAATTTGCTCCTTAGATTTGTTGATGTTTTAATTCCGTGGCAGGTCTGTTTCTCTCTCAGTGGAAGATCTTCAGGGTGTAACAGGCAAAAATGCTCCAACAAGAACACAGATTATTCCTTTTCCTGCCCACAGCTTTTGAAAATGGAATTAAGTACTCTAAAGTGGCTACAGTTCAGTTTTCTCCCTGACACAGGTGTTAGTTTTGATCCACAGCTAAATTGTAAGCCTGAAAAACAATCCGCTTTAACAGCTGGAAATTCAAACCTTACTTGCTCTAATTCACCAAGGGGATCTACTAAAACCCAAGAAATCACAAACCTCATGGTTATAGAATTCCCCCTGTGTGCCTTTGGAATATCCAACCTTAAGTTTTTTTATGCTACATAAAACCCAAACTCTTTGACCATTAATTTTAAAGATGGTGCTTTACTGCTCCAAAAATCAGACAGCTCATCACTGATTACTGGGTTTTTTAAAAATCCCATCTCTCATACACTACAAAGGCAAGTTAGTTAAAATCCTGCCAAACTGGAAATAAAAGATTAAAAAAGAATACTCCAGAGATCTTTGCTTGACACCTTTTTCCCCATTTAGAGCATGAAAGATTATCCTTTAATCAAATCTGATTTCCAAGGGACAGGTTCCAGATTCCCTGAGGTAAAAATCACTGCAAAAATTTGAACTGCTCAAATTTCTCTCCTGATGATGTAGAGAGAAATTCTTACTGATGATGGTTCTCTTTGAGGAAACCCAGAACACAGTGAACTGAGAAGAGAGAGTACCCCAAAAAGAAGAAAATAATTTGATTGTAAACCTTAACTTGGATGGAGAGAAAAAAGAAAAAAACAGACAACAAAGCCAAAGGAATCATCTTCCCCTTCTCCAGAGCTTCACAATTGGGGAAGTGATGTGGAAATGGGATTCTTGCTCTGCCTTGAACCTCCAAGAATTCCATCCAAACTCTGGAGGCTGGACATCAGCCTTTTCCAGCACTTCTGTCTCTGGCTACTCTTTCACTCCAGAATAAACCTCCATGGGACATTCTCCATCAAACTGGGAAATTGTGCTGAGGCCACAAATCCTGACAATCACTTCTAGGATGGTGCAAGATGCCCTCCAGTCTCTTTGTGCTGGGATACAATCACAGGACACCACTGGGATCAGGGAGTGTCAGCCTGGAAACTCCTCTGGAGAGTGAAATGTCCATTTTTAATGGAAAAATCAGAATAGGGAAGTCAGGAGGAAAGATGGGATCAAAGAAGGAGTGCACAAAACAAGAGAAAGGAAGGGCACATGCAGATTTATTTCTAACAAAGCATCAGCCTGACAGGGAGACTGGAGGAGATCCAGATCCCCGAGGGATCTCTGCAAAAGGAACCCCTAAGGATGCACAGCAGGGTCCAGTTCTAGTCTTGAGACCTTCTTATCTTGGCTGGGGATGCAGAGAGGAGGCAGCTTAGGATAAATTTACCTTTAAAATTCCACTATTCTGAGTTGGGGAAGCAAGAGGGCTCCTTAGACATCTTGCAAGGCCGTTTCTGTTATCAAGTAACACATTTTTCCTACGTAATTTGAAGAGGAGCCACATGAAGATGCAGTAAAATCAGACAGCTTTGCACAGTAATTGTTCAGATGGTTTTAATCATCTCTCCCCTTAGCATTTCATACAGAAAAAAGGGAACAAATATGAGGAGACGAAGAACAGACAGAATTTTTCCCTCAGAAAAATTGTCATCTATTGAACAGAAGCAGGATCTCACAGGAAGGCAGGCAGGATTTAGTGAAGAAAACAGCTAAAATCCCTACATTTAAATCAAGGTCACTTCAGGATGCTGCTCAGTTGTGTTCTACAAGCTCCTGGACTCTCCAGTGAGTTGCAAAGCTTTGGAGCCTAAAGAATTCTAATGCCACACCTGCAGTTAATGGGCATCACCACGTTTAGTCATTACACACATTCTTTCCAAGAAATGTTGTAATTGCTCTGAAAGCAACATGCACACAAATACCAGAGTCAATGTCTCAATAACAGATTATGCAGTTAGTGAATCAGTAGAAGCATTTTCTGCACACAATCTGTTAACATGGGATGTCTCTGCACACTGAAGTGCCCTCTTACATTTTCTGGGTCTTCCGAAATCTGCCTCTTTCGCTATCAGTAAAATTAAAGAAACAAACAAACAAAAATGTTTCACCTGCAGACTCAGCACTACCATTCCAACACAAACAACAGGAGACATTTCATCAGCTTGAACTCAGTTTAAACCCCCAAGGTAAGCAGCTTGACAAACCAGAGTGTTTAGGATGGTTTGCCATGACTATTGATTGATTTAACAGAAAATAAAAAACTAAAATATTTCCATGGACCAAACAATAAAAGGAGCATTCTATGAAGAATCTAGATAGGTATCTTAAAATGAATGGAAGACTAAAATAAAAGAAATGTTATATGAAATGAGTATTTTTCATAAGGCTAGCACTTCAATCACAAATGCTTTATAACAACAGTTAACTAAGTTTGTACTTTATGCTGTGCAAGAAGTTCCAGTATCTTTCTGATAAGACAACAGAGTAGAGCAACTAAAATTATCTTGCATATTAATTGGAATTGTGGGATAAAAATTGGCAGTGCTCAAATACCTGAGAGCAATCCTTCCCTAAATGTTTTCTATTCTGATTGTGCAATAACACACTGTGCTGTAGCCCAACATTACAATTCTATAAACAACAGATAAAAGTTGCACACATGAATTGCTATTTAGATTTGATGTGCAAACTCTCAGGACAAAACACTCTCCATTAATCAACCTTCCCTAAGGGAAGCACTGGAATTACTCAAGAAATTGATCAAACAGGACAAGTCTTCAATATTCATTTTCAAAGGCATAAATATTAACTTGCAATCTTTTAACTTCAAGATGATCTTTTCCTTAGTGGTTACTTTTGACAGCAAAAGGTAGAATTTTCAATGAATTAATTTAATTTCTCTAAATAACTGTAACTGTTTAATAGCACAGCCTTTGCTAAAGCGTGTAACTGAATTTGGGGTGCAATCCTGCAATTTTGGACAACTGGTTTACTAAAGGACTGCAGAAATGGGTATCATTTTCATGTGGTTGGACCAGGATTGCATCTTTTAATGATTGCTGCCTTTCTGTGCCCTCCTGTTTACAAAGCTGGAGATATTTTACCTCTAGGTCTCCTTTGGTAATGGATTCTTCTTCCACACGGAACTGAAGGTCTTCAACTTTCCTGTGGGGACAACTCATTAAAATTCAGGTAATTTTGGAAGGAAATGCTTTCAAGTTCACTTTTCACTGGAGATCAGAATGACAGTGACAACATTCCCATTGTACCAGCAAACTGCCAGGAACATTAAGGAGAAATCTCTCACAGGAAGCATCAGAGGGAAGGAAACTGCTGTCCTTAAAATACCAGCAGTGCCAAAGCAAGGCATCACTACTCCTACAGCTCTGAAGAGGGTATTTTGTATTAAAAACCCCTTTAAATCCTCACTCATTCTCTCCTTTTTTTCACCCTTCTGGATGATCTGAAGTGACCTGAATCAGCAGTTTGATCTCACATTCTATATATTCTACCATTCTTGTAGGAAACAGAAATTCAGGACACATCCAAAGTATCCAGAGGCTTTCAAGAGGTCACAATTGCATTGAAACTCCAGCACTGAAAAACATGTCTGGAGTGAGGATGAGCAGCAAAATGCACAAGGGGAGCACAAGAAGAACATTAATTACATTAATGAGCACAGTTTGGGGTTACCTTTTCTCTTCCTCAAGCTGATTGAGGAGCTCCACTTTCTCCCTGTCAGCTGCCTCCACCATAGCTCGGAGCTGGTCCATTTTTGCCTCCATCTCCAGCACGTGCTAATCAGGAAGAAGAATAAAACCAAAATTTACTAAGCTGGGAAATACAGGAATTTTCTCCAAGGTATGTACCTGTACCTCAGTAACCACAATTTGGTGAAGTGATGGGTAAAGTGACAGGAATGTTATCAAATATGGACATGATCAAAGACTGCAGTGAAGTTCAACAAGAACGAGTTAAATTCAGCAGGTCTGGTATCTCATCAAGCCAAAGATCCCACAAGGGAGATGTCATGGGTATGGATTATTTTACTTTTAGCACACCACCTCTTACTCCCAGCCCTGTTCAGTAAGAAAAGCCCATTTTGGAGGTTAAGCCCACTGTGTTAACTCTGTTTCAGAAGAACAACTACAATTATTTACCCGGTCGTGCCCATCGCGAACCAGAGCCAATTCCTGCTCTATCTCCCCGACGTGACTCGTTGCTTTTGCAACTTCTGCCCTCTCCAGGTCCCTTTCTGCCAGGAGCTGCTCAATGTGCTGCTGCTTCTCCTTCAGGGCCTCCTGGAGGGCTGTGGTGCCCGAAATTTTTCTTGCATACCGGGAAGAGGTTTCTGTCAACTTCACAAAATAAATGGGTTAAAAATCATTCTGCAGCAAGAGAAAGAAAACGGGTGTAGTGGTTATCTCCAGACTCCACAAACACTGGGTTAGAAAAGCAAGTGCTTTCTGTGACCTACTGTATCTGCTCCTTTTACACTTAAATGACTTCATTTTCCAGAATTTGACATTGGCTAACATGTGTGGTCAGAGCCCTGTAAGGAGCAGCAGCCAGAGGAAGAGGCAGGAGGGATGAAGTGAAAATAAAAGGCCTCAGTTGAAGTGTAGACTCACACAAAGGCTGGCCCAGGGTGTTCCTAAGCATCTTTTTGCATTATAAAAAGAAAAGGCAGCTTTCTAGCAAGCCAAAACCATTATGTGTCTAGTTAAGAGGTCATCATCTTGGGTCACCAGCAATAGTACACTTCCAAATGCTCCATGAAAAACTTTAGGAACTCCCACCAGCATCTGGCACTTCTACCATGGCAAAACCAGGCAGGATGAAGAGCATTTACCTTGACCTAAAGCCAGTTTTAGTTTTCCTAGAAACTGAAGCATGAAAAGTCTGCTGGGTCAAAACTGATTACAGGAAATCTTGTTTCCCCAGCAGCTTAACTTTTAAAGAAAAAGCCTCAGAATTATTTGGACAATCCTTTTAACTTGGATGGCCACCAAATGTTCACGCTGCCTGAGAAAAAGAGTTGGAAGAAAGCTGGAATTTTAATTCCAGAAATAATGGATTACAGCAGCTTTGTATTTTATGGCCTAAATCATACAAAATCCCTGGGTCCCAACAAAAGAAGCAAATACATTTTAGACATTCAAAAGGTGTAACTTAGGGAATCACAGCACATGGAATAAAACATTTAGCTCCACGTGTTAGTGCTGTGATCCCAAACTAGAGGGCACTCTGCAGCTGCAAGTGCAACTTCCAGAATGGATTAAGTAATGAAGTCCCAGTGTTTGTGCCAAATAAAAATCCTTTTTGTGGTCAGGTATTAACCCTGGTGCCCTGACCGACTGCTGACCTCTGTTAATCTGCTTCAGTCCTGCAGGACCGAGGGAAGTCACCTCTCTGGGCACCTGCTGGTCAGTGGGACAGTGGGACAGGGAACCTGCTCCACATCACTGGGAGTCACTTCTTCCTAATTACATCTATCTATGGACTGTGGTTTTTTTAAAAAAAGGAAAAAGCAAGGGTAACTGTGGAAAAATCCAATTCTTTCTATGTTTTCAATTACTTCTTAAAATTCAGCCTTCCCAGATTTCCATTTTACTGCTGCAACCCAAGATTAGGACATTTATGTAACAGAGCAACTCCAAAAGAATCCATAGTAAGTGTATTAGGTGGAATTAGTACTGTGTTAGATTTCACCTGAGCCACTGCACTTGGCAACACTCAGCCTTTAAGAATTCACAGGATTAAAACCAAATCTAAAAGAAAAGAAAGAGGCTTCTTGTCAGCAGACTTGGAAATTGCTCCTGCTGCATTTCTCAGCTGACTCATCTCCCGAACAGCAAAAGGAAATTTTGAACATTTTAGCCAACGTGCGAAGCTTCCTGCTTAAATCCAACGAGTTTGACCTCTGGAAGCTTCAGCGCACACCAGATCCTCAGAAAATGAATTAAACAGAGACCGCAGCCAGAGAAATTTGTATCCTAAGCCCCTTTCTTATCGCAATCACTCTCGTTAGCCAGAATTAAATATTCCAACATTCAGCTGCTCTCCAGGGCTAGCTAAGATTTCCTTCCTTCCTTCCTTCCCGCACTCTCTGAACGAAGAAGAGCGGCACCAAACGCGCCGCAGTGCTCTGCCCACCAGGGACCCGCCGCGGCCTCGGGGGGGCTGGGAAGGGGGAACATGCCAAGGAAAAAGCAGCTTACGAGTCCTGTGCGGCTGGGCTTGCTGCTTACGGAGGAGGCCACGGAGCTGAGCGAGCTCAGCGAGGAGGCGCTGGGGCTGCGCTTCAGGGCGCTGGGCGTGGGCAGAGCCTTGCGCACCGCGGGCTTGGCCTTGGCCGGCGTGGTGGAGGGGAAACCGATCTTGGTCACTTTGTGCACCGGGGCGAAGAGGCCGTACTTGGGCTGGCACTGGAAATACCTGCCAAAGGTAAAGGAAGAAGAGGAGAGCAGGAATTAAATTCTTTTTTTTTTTTTTATGTGCACGGGGTTGGGTTCTTGGAGGATTCTAGATGGGGAGTGTGAAAGTGTTAAAGGACAGGGGTCTCCAATATTTCCTCGTGGCCAAAGAAGAAATTGCTTTGGTCTGTCACACTTCTTATAGGTTTTGCAGAGGAAGATGTGTTAATACTACTTTCTAATTTGCTACATTTCTTCACCTATGAATCCTGTTCCCAATGAGTAAAGTTGTCCAGTCACCAAATTTTCCCATTGCATTCTTAATCAAATTTGCCAAGAAACTTTATGTTTAGAATAAGTAAGACAATTGTGAGAGATTGTCTCCAATATTGGACTGCAATTTTGTTTAACACCAGTTTGGAAAAAGGATTTTGAGAGGCTGAAGCAGCATGATCACATCAGATTTCAGAAATTCAAACTAAACACTACAGCTCTAATGTCTAAAAAATTCCATTCAGATTCAGTTTTATATCCGTAGCTTTCCCTTTCATCGCGTTCCTCTGAGCTGCCAACAGATGATGGCTGAGAGTTAAAAATAGAAATCAGATTTTAATTAAATCAAGTAGTTTTGTATCTTATTACATACACACCATTATGCATATTGGATGATACAGAACATATATCTTTGGTTAAATATAGACAAGAGACACTTATAATCTTAAGCTGTGATCACCTATGTTAAGGTGGTGCAATCCTTGTTTTTTTAATGAGCTAAAATTTCCTTATGGCAAATGAGAAAGAAAGTTAAATTGTGATGTCAATTAATGCTTTCTGAGTGTGACTTATGACTTACTAGAGGGAGCAACTCCACTGCTCCCAGTCTCTGCTAGGAGGCAACTGTTGCAACAGCAGCTTCCAGCTCTGGGATGCTGGAAGATTTCCTTAAGACAACCATTGGACACCCAGAGATTTTAACTAAGCATTCCTTCCAAGCTGAGAAATCAAACAGGCATTCAAAAGAAGAAAATTGTCTTTTCCATTACCAGTCTATGAATAAAACTCACATGGGAGGAGAGATCAGCTCATCCCACCAATGTGGGACGAGTGTTGGCATCAGAGAATTCAAACCATTGCACACCAACCCACCCCAGCACCAGCAGACAAGGCAGGTTTGGAGCCTCCCTCCCTCCCCTGATGGAAAACTTCATGGAATATCTAAAACCCCAGAAGAGAATACAGAAAAAAGTCTCACAAAGTAAATGTGGGGACAGACTGACCTTGTGCCAGCAACAGCTCCATCATTCTTTCCCAGGGGCTCATCCAGCTCTACTCCACACCATTCTCCTTTAGCAAAGTCAGTTTCTCCCAAAAAACGCACGACTCCAGCTTTTGTTCCTCCAACCTAAAGCAGTAAGAAACACTTGCATTTAATGCACTTCCAAAAGAAATCACCAAATTCAGTGAAGCAGCTTTTGGCAGAACCATGTTCACAAAGCTCAGGAATGACATAGTCAGTTCTTATTTCAAACTATGTATTTTTTTGTCTATGAGTTTGTTTTAAAGTTGAACAAACACTGACCTTCACAACCAAAAATATATTTAACAAGACAGAGTATAACCAGTGTTCTGAATGCAATGGATTTGTCCTAGAGTTTCACATAAATTTCTACCAGCAGATTAGGATTTATAAGGTCTGTTTATTTCTTATTCTAATTCTGTGAGGAAAAATAAAAGAAATGAAACAAGGAAAAAATCCTTTTATATTTTCCCCAAGGAGTGAGTAATTCAGACAAACTACATAGTACAGCCCTCTTGAATTTAAAAGAACTGATAATAAAGCATGATACAGAGCACTTGGCAAACCTGTAGATATAACCAGCTATTTGAATCCTTGGGGATGGAAGAATCATTTTATCTTTTCTTCCCTTTCAAGAATAAAAAAAAACCCAACCCAAACACTCCTAAATGAAAGCCTAAAAAGCAGTGGCTTTCAAACTTAAATATTTACAGCCATTCCAATTACCTGCAATGTCTGTGAGCTACAGCTTTTCCTAACACCCAGGGGACAGAAGAATTAAATGAAGCGAAGAAGGAAAAGGTGCTGTGTGCCTGACACTTGCCAGGAAGAGCCACAGGATTCCTGCAGCTCAGCAAGACAATATGTTGTGCCCTAAATTTGTGCAAATCTGTTCAGCCTGCATTGTGAGAACAGGGACATGGAGATGGAAACCTTTTCAAGAGAGTCACAGAATTCCACATGGAAAAGGCAGCAATGGCTTGAAAATGTCCACCTGTGTTTTCCAGCACATGTTGTACAACCAGGAATATGTGAGGCCTTGGCAGAGAGCTTGAATGAAACCTCCTGTTAAAGACTGTGGTTCTCCTTTTTATAAACTAAAAAGTAAATTAGTATTTTATATAATTTTTACAGCAGATATTCTGTTTCTTGAGGGAACTTCTCAGGATTACTTGAGAATAATCAGCTCCTGGTGCTGTAAATTAAGGTGCATGATCACAGCACACCAGAGAATTCACATTATTCCAGTTGGGAAGAGTTCACTCACAAGGTCACCTGTGAGAAACTGAGGACTTTACACGTCCACAAAGTCCCAAGTCAGTGCCCAGGAGCTGCCACACTCATTTGTGCTCCAGCTTCTGGCTCCAGTGGCAAGAAAAGGCTTCAGCTGACGAAGAAAAATAATCCTAATCCACATAAACCCCAGAAAAACAGGGAGAATAATGAAGCTTTTTTGATATTATTCAAGTGAGGAAGGTGGCAGAGGCACCTCTTGTCCACACTTAAGGTGGCAGCTCCTTCTCTGCCATTAGAAACAATTCTGGAACAACTGCAGGTCACCTTCAGATCCGCTTTAAGTGGCACTGTAGCAAATTATTACTCTCCATGGAATAAAAACACACAAAGTTTACAGTTATCATGACTCAGCCTAATATAGTAACTCTAGAACCTTTGCTATTTGGTGTTCTTGGCAGAGAACACACAAACAAGCACTAGGACTGGCTTAGAAAAAAAGAATTGTAACCACCCAAAGAGTTAGAGAGAGCCTAGAGCTCTGGCACAGTGGTGAGGAGGGAATATATAACACAGATAAAGCATTTCCCTGGAAGAATTACCTCTTAAATTGACAAATATGTTATTCACCCTCAGACATTTGCTACTTTTTCTAGAGGGTAAATTTCTTAAGTACAAACATAAAAATAAATCTTAACTGCACTATCAGCCCGTACTGGGTTCCAAGTTCTCCTCCTTATTCCTTTTCTAGCAAGTTTGGGTAGGGGGGTTTGTCTCTTTAGGTTTGTCTTGTTTTGTTTGGCAGTTTTT
Organism: Aegithalos caudatus; assembly: GCA_013389925.1. Taxonomy (NCBI): domain Eukaryota; kingdom Metazoa; phylum Chordata; class Aves; order Passeriformes; family Aegithalidae; genus Aegithalos; species Aegithalos caudatus. Next base: position 220,511 of record WEIU01001942.1, read on the forward strand.
TCTTTACAGTTAAATTTGGAACATATCTTTAGGTGAAAAGACTGGTTAGTTCTGGTTAGAAGCTGTCTCCCCACTCAATTTTGTCCCGTTCCTACCTAAGAAAACAGAATTAAATCAAAAGAGGTTCTACAAACCCATTTAAGAAATTAGACAGGAAAACTAGAACAATGGCCTAGATAAGGAGCCTCCCTTCAGAGACAATGGTCAGGTTTGGGGTTGCACAGAGGGATTCCTCAAGCTGCTTTTCCAGAACCCTTGAGCCAGGCAGGGGAATTTTTATTCCTGTTTTGTGGTGTGTTTGTGTCCGTGGTGATTTTCTTTAAACAAACCCAAACGAATTACCTAAACACAAGCACCCACCACCTCTCCATGGGAAGGTGAGTGGGGTGAGGTAAGAGGTGTCTGAAGCACCGTGGTGGAACAGGATAACTCCATGCAAGGATTCCCAGGGACAGGAAAAACTGCTGCAATCTGTTCCTTCCAACTCCCGCTGCAAATCAGCCCCTAGAGGAGTAATGCTGGCTCCAGGATAACACAGATTCCACTTGGGTGCAGGATATTTCCCTTTTCTGTTTCACACCTTGGCCCTGCTCATCCTCCACGTTCATGTAAAAAATGTGGAGAGTTTATTTTGAGGAGACCACATTCCAACCACAACCTGGAGGAATGTGGCAGTGCCCAGAGCCCCTGGACGTGCTCCAGCCCCGCAGCAGTGCCCGTGAGCAGGGCCTGGTGGGAGGCAGCAAATGCAGGAATTCAGATCCCAGAGCAGATGGGGCTGCTCAACACCACATTCCCAGGAGAAGCAGCAAAGTGACTCCTCTTGTAACCATGGTACCTGGGTTATTTTAAACAGGACTCAAGGGAGAATGCCAAAGAATTTCTGCTTTTTTCCAAACCCAGTCCAGCTTCTCTCTCTGCATATTCTGTGTGCTCACAAGAGCAGGAATCAGAGCACCCTGTGGCTGTAACGGCCTCAGAGAATCAGTGAAAGTCCATAGGGGAAGTTTTGCTCAGTTTTAAGCAAAAGCTTTCTAAATTCCAGCTTTAAAGACAGGTCAGCTCTCCTTTATAAAGCCTGAGACTACTGAAGGCCTCCAATCATTCACAAACATCTTTCCCACAAAGTATATTTATCTCCAGCTGTAATTAGTACCTGCAAGTGACAACACCTGCCTGGAGGAGTAAATAATAATAATTTATTCCCTTGGTAGTACAATGTGAGGTGCTACTGTACAAGCCAGTGTGGTAAAGGCTTTTCATGATCAAAGTTGCTGTACATATACAGACTTAATAGTGCCATAAGTAGGAAAAAACATCCTGACATGATTAAACTCAACTGTTCCAACAAAAGAATTGTACTTACAGGGTATAGCATCTGTTATAGAAAAAATATTTTTAAAAATTGTGAGAATTACAGCAAAAAAAGGTAAAAAAACCCAACCCCAAACCACAAAACTAGCTGCATTTGCCAGCAGTCCTTCCCAGTACTGCTTGAAGGACTAAAATAAAAAACATGAGTTTCTAAAAGAAACAGGGGAAGAAATATTAAAAGGTTTCTGAAAGTTCTATGAAAAAATAGAGCACAACTACCACAGACAATTTTCCATGAGCTTCTTTCATGCTAAGGCAGGTCACTAAATAATGGATAGAGAAAAGAACTGCCAGACCTTTTCTCAGTCAGTTCCCACACTCAATAGAGTCAAGCTGTAAAATACAAAGCTGTAATACTCCAGAGAATCTAGGTTAGACTACAGGTCATGGGGAGGTGAGGAATTTTACTTGGAACTCACTAGAGTTATGTCAAACACATACAAAAAAGTGATTAAATTCCATTTATCCAATTACACCTGAGCTTACATTATTGTGCTGCCAGGTAAAGTGAAATTGCAAAATGGGTTTGGGAAGCTGAAGTGGTTAAAAACCTCCTGGTGAAAGGACAGGGGGATGAACACGTCAGACCTTGTGAGAACCTTTCTGGAGCCACATTTCCAAAGATAAGGAGAAGCAGGAAACAAATAAACCAGTGTAATCCAGAGGGGAAAAAAGAGAGATGGTGTAAAAACTGAGAGTGTGATTTGAGCAGTGCTGGTGCAAAAGAGGACAGGCAGGGTGTGAAGGTTGTCAGTGTAACAATATCACTTATTCAAACCTGCCCAGAGGAGGTAAAAGGTGAAGAACAAGTGCTCTGTCTCCCCTTGTGCCAGAGCATCAATTGTGGTGACTCCTGACAGCATCACTTGGGTATTTCTGCATTTTCAGGACAATTCAGCAGCACAACGTGCAGCACTTGGAAAAGCAAAACCCATGGAGCCACACAGAGCCTCTGAAACACCTGGGATCCACTGATCAGGGTCTAATCACAATCATCTTCCTCTTGTTTCTCCAAATTTAGCAGAACTGCTTCCAGCTGGCAACAGAAATTGTGTTGAATTGATTTGTTCACCCCTTCAAGGCCAGAGGGGACAAAGGCATCATCTCCTCTGCTTCTCATGGAACAGGTCTTTACATTTCACCCAGTTCCATCTGTAATTACCCCTGTAACTGCACTGAGCTCGTTTCTGTGGGGATGTTTTTGCAGCAGAGCTGATATCCATCAGGAAACATGCTGCCACTGACAGGCTGTTTTCATACTTAATCACTCCATTGTTCAAACATATTTCAATTTCAAATAAACCAGATTTGACTGTGGCCTCTGGCCACTGGCTCTTATTATGCTTTGTTTTGGAAGATTACAGAGCTCTGCAGCATCCACCATGCAGGTACACTCAGGTTTTATGCAAGACACCTCCATTTTTCCCTTTAAACATTAGCAGCTTAAGTTCTTAAAATCTTTTATTGCAAGATACTTTCTCTTGCTTGAGTCACCTTTCAGCTGTGTTCGGAATTCCTGCTGAATTCCAATGGGTTTTTCAAATAACTAAGGGTGTAAATATACTGAGTTCTTAAACCTATCAGTGAAGTCAAGTGCTAATTTTGAAGCTAGACTGTTAGTATTTAGGATTTTAAAATACTAATAATCCCACCACATAACTCCAAAATGGCATTTTCTCCATTAAATCTATAGTTTTGGAGAAGGAAGCAAAAGTGTTTGACCAAGCTGTCACGTTTTACTGTGCCAGCATTTGCTTGCTCTGTCAATTACTGCCTTTTTTGCTGAGATTAGACAGATATTAGGTATTTGCTTTACACTGTCTTATTTCCTTTTAAAAACACCTACACAACATCCAACACTGGATCAAGACACGACTGGAACAGTGCTAGAGCATGTCCCAAACTTTAAACTGGCCTCCATAATTCAGATTTTTCAGCCCAGCAATTCTGTGAGTAGCAGGATTAACGATGGCAGTTTTCCTGTGGCATTGGGTATTATGGGTGAGTGATTTCACTATCTAAAAATGCAAGAGTGACTTCTGCTGTTTCCACTGATGTGAACAGGATTCAGGCAAGCCTCGATCATGTGGATTCTGTGATGTGCAAAGTTCTGTGAAGGCAAATTGCAGCTTTTCCAGAACTGGTGGGCAGAGTCTCCACCTTCTATTGGGCTGTTTCCATGGAACTTGGAAGAATTTGCTTTGAAACCTCTCCACTTCTACCCAATTTGGTTGCAGTCGACTTGGAAGCTCAAAAGCAAGACCAAAGTGAGCAAAAAACCTCGTGCAGTAAGATACTCACACACTGTGCTACCACACAAATCCTTCACTTCCAGAGAAAACAGCTCAGTAACTAAAACTGATGTGCTATTGAGGTTCAATTCATTCATCCAACTCAAAGGAAATAAACAAAAAAAAGCCCTAACAGCAGTTCCATACTACAAAAGCCACGTGTGAATTCACCACCACCACAAGAAAAGCAAAAACTAAAATAAGTAAATAAACTGTTCTTTCTCCCATCCTGTGTTGAAATGACTGAGGACAACGTGTTCCTGGATAGCTCCCCTTGGGAAGGCAGGGAGAGGGGAAGGGAGCCAGGGAATCCACAGACAAAAAAGGAATTAACTACTACCAAAGCATGTGGGGAGTCAGCAGCCATCAATCCCTGCTGTTACAGCCCAGGAGCTCCCAGGCAATTGGAATTAAATCAGGAGTTGCCAAAACAGAGTGACTCAGACATGACTCTTGTCTTGCTCTAAGATGAATTGAACACCTCAGCTGTGAGCAGATAGGTAATGCCACGTCCTGAAAAATGCTTAGAAAGTAACATTAAAAGAAAGCAGAGGTTTGCACAGGGAAAATCACCCAGATGATGAATTACAAGCAAAGCCTTTGGATACCCTTTGTCCCTCAGATATTTTCTCATGTGTATTTCATGCTGTAGCAGCCACTTAGCAAACTAATCTACATCATACATTCCAGGATCCAAAGTACTGTGCCTAAGTAGACATACATAAATATAAGAATTACTTTTATCCTTGACTTAACATGACAAAGCCATCAAAATACCTCACAGTCACCTCAGCTGAAGGATAAAGCAGGAGTGTGACTGAGCAGTTAAAACTGTCACATTTGATGGAGGAGGCTCCAGAGAAGAGCCCCAGGAGAGCACAAACCACTCACACGTTCCCAGCTTCCAAATTTTTCTTCCTTTTCCAACTTTGTATGCATGCTGCCAGATATTTTTGCACTGTTTTAACTGTAACACCACCAATGAATATTTGTTAAATATTACAATAGACTTTTAAACAGGCTAAGCTCAGAAGTGCATTTTCTATTCAGAAAGTTGTCAAATGCAGAAAAAGAACACCACAAGGACAATGCTAAAGGGAGAAACACGTGAGCTTCTTTTTCCCTTGGTTGCTTTTCAGAGCCCTGGAATGTAATCAGTTGACAGCCCTACCTCATGTTTACTTGCAGATAGGTTACAAGGGTGGAAACAAATCTGACAATAATCTATCAGCCCCTGCCCGTTCCAGCACCAAAGACCTTGGGAAGAAACAACAAAGCAAGGAGTAACTTAACAGCCAGCTCTGTAAAAAAGGAAATAAAGAGAAGTAAGATGTCACTCATGCACAGGAAGAACTTTGCAAAAAGGCCACATCAGCACTGTAAATTGAGTTTGCATCTTTTTGTGAACATATGGACGGAGGCCGAGTTCCAGCTTTACAGCTCAGCTCCAGAAGCAGCAGATTTGGCAGGCTGTGATGAAGCTGTAACTGGTTAAATGAATGAAAGCACTTTAATCCCTTGAGAAGGCTAAGGCCCCTTAGGTTGATAAGATTTTTATTTATTTATTTAAAATCCAGCATCTGGTCCCTTCAGGGAAAAGCCGATGATGCTGTCAAAGCTGCTTCAACTTTTGGTACGGGCAACAGTTGTCACAGAAAGCAGATTTCTCTCTTTTATCAACAAGTTGGCTTTGTTTTGGTTGGGTAGTTCAGGGGGGTTTGTTTGTTTGTTTCTGAAATCAACTTTGCATTGGGCTCTTAAGAAATCCGAAGTGTGCAACACCAGGGCAAACAGGTTCTCTGGCCACAGCTCAAACAGGAAACCCAAACTGGCTGAGCCTGAAAGTAATTTGTTTTCTGAATTGGTTTGCTGTTGTTCTTTTCCCCATCTGGTTTAGCACTGAGCACAGCAGTTCCACTGGCACTTCTTGCACAGGAATTCTTATTCAGAGCAGGTTCAAATGCTGAAGCTGGAGTCTGATTTTCAGCAGAAAAATCAACTGCAGTTCTGGCACTGTTATTAACCCCAGAAAGGCTGGATGAGGGCACTGAAGTGCAGATTTCCACATCCATTTCCATGTTACAGAATCCCCAAATACAAGATCAGGCTGTCCAGAGTTAATGTTCCAACTGTCAAATCACATCCAGATTCCAGAACTTACATCATATGTTAAGAATGGAAATTATGCCTAATACAGAGCTGTTTGAATTGCTCTTCGCATTAGTAACTCTTCTTTGGTTCATGCAGTAAAAGATGCATCAGTGCACCAAATGAAAAGCTGAATAGTGAATTACACATAATAAACCCCAATTCTTTAAATTATCTAATTTATCTACCTATATTTTCAACATTTCCAAATACTACCATGGGGTATTGTTGGTTTCTTGTTAGTGACAGGAAAATTGAACACAAGCTTGCTGACTATGGCTCAGATACACAGGGATTTGAGGGAGACATTTATCATCAGAGATTCCTAAGACAGCAGAGCACAGAGTCATCTTAATCATCTTTGAGGAGTAAACTACAGAAATCCAGAGGTCTTTTTCCACTAGAACATCCATTTAGGGCTCTAATACTTCAGTGCATTCACTCAGTTTGATTTGCTTTTGATTTGCTTTGACTCCTCTGGAATTTCTAGAAAGAGAACTTCTAAGAGAACAGGACAACAGGAATTTCTCCACAATTATTACACTTCCCTTGCGGGCATTGATGTCTACCATGAGTTATTTTTCTGATGTTTACAACTCAAGTTAATGGCCTGGAAATGTCTTCTTCAAATCGAGGGGAAAAACCAGGAAAGGTTGTAGCTGATTGTTGTAAGTATTTTTCTGCAGGCACCCACAGCTGACATATCCAATACCTTGAAGCACTGTCTGTTTTGATGTCAATGTCTTTTTAATATCTGAGGTCTTTTGGGAAAAGAGGTTTTTCTGCCCTCTGAAAAGCCAGGCTGCTTGTTTTGCCTCTTTTTATCTCTGTATCTACAGCACTGCTCAGCACAAGCTCACACAAGATGTTCTGAGCAAGCCAGGTTTGGGGAATACACAGGTGATCACCCACAGCTCTACTTGGTTTTTGCAGTGGAATTTGTTGTCTTTGGCATTTCTTTTATCTGTTGTTTTTTTTCCTCCCCCTTTGGAAATTTTCTTTCTTTTACTTCTCTGGAATATCTTTTCTTTAGCTCTGAATAAGAGTCCCAAACAATGTGTATGTAACCACTATTCTTCCTAATGTTATTTAAGGAAAGATCATGTAGGGTACCTGTCTTCACATTCAAATAAATCAGGGATACATTCCCTGGAAGTGTCTTCATTACTAACCCTTTATATGCTGAAGATGTAAGTTCACCTGTACAAGTTTGGGAGGACTCTCACACGGGACCACTTAGCATTTGTTAATTCTAACTTAAAGTGTACAAAAGACTGGTGAAACCCCCAGAGATCAAAGGAAAAAAAAAAAAAAAAAAAAAAAAGCCTAAGGCATCTTTTCTCTCCACACAAAACAATACAGGCCATGCACTAGAGCTTTAATCACCTCCTCAAAACTTCTTTGCTCCTAAGAGCCTTTAATCAAACCACCTCATCCCAGCAGCACTGAGCCAGCACTTTGCTGGGACAATTCAGAAGAAAACGTGAGGGGTGAAGTTTCTTTTCCTGGAGAGGAGCAGTATCAACATCTCTGCAGGAACAGGAGAATGTTCCAACACAGCTGAGCTGCTGGGAAAGCCTGAAATTGAACCCAACGTTTCAGGTTCAAACTTGTGCCCAATTTACATCTGTGTAACACAAAATGTTGAGTTGTGAGTTAGTAAACACTGGGGGAATGGCCTCTTGTTGCTTGCTAAGCCAGACTGAGCAGACAAAAAGAGCTGTAAGATTTTGCCTTTTTTTTTGTTAAAGATATCCAAAATCAGCCAGTTACCAACAATAAAAGAAACTTAAAGCAGTTTAACTGATCCACTCAAGGTAACTCCCATTAAGGACATTTTAGAATCCAAGTTGGAGGGAAAAAAATGAACAGATTGAAATACTTCAGCGTAACACTCCACACCCTGAGATCACACACTAAGATCAATAAAGCTGAGGCCATCTGATGTCCCTTCTGGAATGTAATCTTGGCTGATGAGCTGTGCCTTACCCATCTATGAATCTGCCCTTTAGGACATCATTTTCCAATTAGCTGCTTTAATAGGACTCCCAAATGAGCTTTTGTCTATCATGAATTCATTGTTCTGAGCTGCAGTTCTATGCTGCTGGAGGCTCCCTGTTCTCCAGCTGTAATTCCCAGCAGTTGCTTTCCCCACGTGTCCATAATCACCAAAAAACCTTCACAGAACCCTCACAGCAGTTGGTCCAAGCTGCAAGAACTGAAAGATGCTGCAGCACTGAGCCCCTCCAGCCCTGGTGTGGTCAGACTGGAACACCTCACTGGTGCCTGTGACACCACACTGTCACTCAGAGGGAAATTCTGAGGTGGGACTGGCAACTTCCACCCAGCCTTTCCTCCTCTTGTGTAACATATTACTGAAAAGGGATTGCTGTGAGCATAAAAAAGCAAGAGTTGTGGAGCAGGCCAGGTGGGTTTGTCCCTCTGAAGGAGCAAGTGACACAAGGGACAGGCAGGTCTTTCCCAACAACTGCTGTTGGTTGGAGGCTCTGAGGACAGTTCCCAGAATTACTCAGTGACACCTCAACTCCACAGGTCAGTGCTGAACACGAGTTCAGTGCCAGGGAAAAATATATTAACAGATGAATGACTTATTCAGCCAAGCTTAGGATTATTTGAACTAACCTGGCCACTTAAGATATTTACATCTGAATTATTATTAGACTTGAGAGCACAGTCTGTGATCTATTACAAATAATTAGCATGGGATCCCAAAGGATTAAAAAAGAGTAAACAAGGATCCTTCCCCTTTAACGTTCACATTCCTGAGTGTCTTATGCTGGTATAGAAATTATAGCTATGCATCACCAACATACTGTGCTAGGAATTACCCCAAAACCTCAAACTACAATTTGATGATTCATGAGGAAGACCTAAGGCAAACAGAGGTAGTAGAGAGGATGAAATATTAAGTTTAACTTGTCCTGCTTAACAATTTGGGACCTTATTATTATCAAACTGTGGCACTTAGGATATGCTGCTTCTGCAATTTGCACTAATTAGACCCAGGGAAGGCAGAGTGATGCCTTCACAGCAGCAGGGAATTCTCCCACCCAAACACAAAGGTCCTTGAGGAAAAGGCAAAGAAGTGGTTAAAGCCCTGATGTTGTCTGGAGGACACCAGGGCTCAGTCTCTGACAGAAATAGCCAGGGATAAACCACAAATCTTTGTTTCCATTGGCACTCCAAGAAAACACATCTCAGCCCAAATCCAGCTGTCAGCCTACCCCTGCCCTCACTTCACCTTTGTCTCCTTCTTCAACTTGGCCCAGTGTTTTAAGCTCTGCTTAAACAGAAAGAGGAGGCAAATTCTTCCTTCAAAAATACAATAAACTTAATTAACACATCAATCCACCTTCACTGCAGAATTATTATCTGGTGGGGCAATGCAGGACAAACAATAAAATCCAGGGGATTTTTTCTCTATATAATGTCCTTACAGTAACCTCAGAAATGTTTCTATGCCAGGATACTCACACCTGCCTAATGGAAATTCTAAAATTATATCATACATAAGAAAAGACTGTATCAAAATAAGAGCAAGACAAATCTTCAGCTGAGTGATTCACTCAAGTAAATCAAACCTAAAATCAGGTCTCTGTTACAATGATCATAGACCTGGTGGGCATAGAAGGATTGTTCCAGTTATACATGAAGGCTACATAAACAGTCTTTAAATTAAGAACAGAATACACAACCTACCACCAGTTTTCTGATAATTATTTTTTAAAAAATGTTTAAACTAAGAGAGCAATTCCCTTTTAAAAAGGTGAGATGATACAGTGGCAGAAGCATTTAAGGGGCTGAATTTAGGAAGGGCAGCCAAGTAACGTGGCACATCCCCAAGAGCACACATAATTCCTGGCTGATCAGTGGCATTATGTGACTGCTTCTGCTCCTGCCCATCACCATGCAGGAACAATCAATTATTGAACTGTTTGCTTTCTAAAGACACAGCCCTGGACAGGGCAGAAGACCTGCATGGAAATCTCACACACTTGGTTTTTATTTAGCATGACTGGAGCTCTAGAAGATACAGAGAGATAAGCTACAAATGTGTTGTTAAACACAATGTTGTGTTCTAAACAGTAGCAAAACATAATAGATTAAAACCTGCCAAAATAACTGTTTTATCTTGGTACTGGCAAGATATTCCCACAGCATGCAAAGAGAAGACAGCAGACAAAGACAACTAGAGCGTAAATTTACATTATCTTGACCAAAGAAATGGCAGAAAAGTTTTAAATATTAGCAGAAGCTTCAACTAATCAAGGAAAAGCAGACAGGGAAACCTTACCAGCACCCGATCTCCAATTTTGAGCTCCCTTTCTCCTTTCTTTAGTGATCCAGCTTCTGAGAGATTTGATATCGATTCACTGGCAGTTTTGGAAAGATTGCTAATCTGAGAAGGAGTTGCATGTTCCTTAGCAGCAAGGGGGGTTTTCTGTGGAATTCCTGAAGGGGGGAGCGCAGCAGTGGCTGAGGACACGGCGCTGGCAGCTGATGTGGACGTTGGGGACGTGGCCCTGGAGGTGTGAGCTGTCTGGGTACCGTTGGCCTCATCCTCTGTCACCACTTTCCTGGTCAGTTTGGACGGCCTGGTGAATATTCCCCTCAGGGGCTCGCACTGGAAATAGCGAACCCCGGCCACGGAGCCGTCGTTCTTCCCGATGGGCTCATCCAGGACAATCCCCGCCCACTGGCCCGGGGCAAACTGCGTTTCTCCCAGGAACTGGATGAAGCCGGGTTTGTTTCCATTGACCCAAACGCGTTCCCCGACTCGGAAATCATCCACGAACTCCTCGTGTGCGTCTGCAGGGGCTGTGCTCGAGCTCTTCTCGCTGGGAGCCGTTTTTTCTGCTGGAGCTGGAATCAAAGCACGATGAGAAACAATGGGAATCAAATACACCAAAATTGCAAAGAGCATCATTACTTAGTTTCAATGTAACAATGTCTCCAATTAGGAGACCACAACTCCTAATTTTCTGTGCAAACGCTGTAATGTCCGGAAAAAAAAAATCAAAATCTAAGGACGGAGACACTGAACGCATTTAATGAAGGTTTTGGTAAAAACCTTGTAAAAATCACAGGTCTGACTTCAAAAACTCCCAAAGCATTTTTGTCATGATACAGTTTCTTTGAGGAAAATTGCTTCATCTCCAATAGGTAACCTTTAGATTAAGTTCTACATGTAATTTCTTAAAATCAGAAATACAAGCAAAAATACACTGGTGTAAAGAGTAAAAATAGGGTATACTACAGCAAGGTACTTCTTGTCAGAAGATGAATAAGGGAATAATTAATATATTCAACTATTCCTTACCAGCAGCAACAGGTGCAGGTGTTTTCAGCAATGAACCCCCGTGCTTGATGGTCTTTGAAGGAGCCTTAAGTCCACTTGGTTTTAACATACTCATCTTTTTGCAATACCACTGGTTATCCTCCTCGTCTGTAGCAACTATCTTTTTCCAAACATGGAGAAAATATATTGTTCAAGCTTTTTTCAACTCTGGAATAAACCTGTATATAAAAAGATCAGAGATGAGAAAGATCAGTGTTAATTCCTGCAGAAGGGAATGTATATATACACCATTTGTGTAAAAAATGCTTCCCAGTAGCAACAGGCAGCATTTCCGATTCCCCATCTTTTGAAGGCCACTTCCTATTAAAACCTAAATCACCCAAAGAACTCACATTGCTGAATGCTGTTGTATTTATCTTGAGATTTAAACTAAAAGGCTATTTTAAGAAAGAAAAACGAAGCTCTTAACAGCATAGCTAACATTACACATAGATTTAACTGCTGCACACACACAACTGCTTTCAGTCACATTTCTCCGGTGTTGCGACACCCCAGCAAAACCAACTCGAGACTTGAGAAACGGCATCAAGAGAAATCAAGAGAGCCAGGAATTTCAGGATGAAAGAAATAAAGTTTCTAAGAGATTGGAACTGAAAAGCTTAAATTTTTTAAGAGTTACATGATGACAACTGCAAAGCCAAGAGCCACCTCAGCTCAGTGACCTCAGCTCCCAGGACAGGCTGGCTCACGGTCCCTGCTAAGAGGAGGGGCTCTTCCCAATGTTGCTAGGATAGAACTTGGAAGCCAGCTCGAAGCTTTTCAGGGAAGTGTGTTTTGCCACAGGAGGCATCTTCTTTCTGATTACAAAAGCTTCAGAAAGGTTTTTTCATCTCTAATGAAAAATCTGTGTTTTTTTCCCCCGAATGCGAATTCAAAGCCGAACTTCAAGGCGGCTGCTGTCCCCTCTCTTCAAAGGAATAAACTGTTCTGTGTGAACACAGCTTGGCTTTGTGCTGGCTGTTAGATGAGGCACTGCCAGGACAGCTACACCACTTAAACAGCAGCAGCACACACCTAAACAAAAACCTGAAGGGGAAAAGGAAAGGGCAGGCAGTGAGTTTGCTCACTGTTTGCTCAGAACACGTCAGACAAGAACTACAAAGCAGGTCCCAGTCCTGCCCTTTGCTCACACCCTGGCACCTGGCAGGACAGAAAGTTGGGCAGCTGCAGCCTGCCAGAGCCCAGGGGTGCAAAGAGAGCTCAGCTCTACCCAGTTAAAGGTAAAATAAACCTGCCAGGAGAGACAGCTCTGCTGCAGCAAGGAGAACTAAGGAGAATAAACCAATCCTGCCTTTATGAACCAGTCTAAGATTTATCCCTCCTGTATTATGAATTATTAATAAGCGTTCCTAAAAATCAATTCGCTGCTTTGTGAACCTAAACATTAAAGTGAAACGTTCCTTATGCTATTTCAAGACCTGCCATGCCAAATTCCAGGCATTTTCTAAGTCTGCAACTTAAAAAGCATGAATTACCACCTTGGATGTAATTGTGTTTGCCTACAATTTAAGTTCTGCTCCATGAAAATGATGAAGTGCTGGGAAGATTTCAGAGCCTTTTTTTGTTAGTGTTGCCAGAAGTTTGTCACCCACCTGCCTGCAGTTATGGCTCTGTGTCCTATTTCTTTATCTTTCCTTTTAGAAATCTGCTAAAACTGTACTTTGATCTTATACACCAAGGGCCTGAAAAGCCTTCTTTTCTCTCTTATAAATGTGCTCCTTTCCTCAGGCTCCAGGCCCTATTCCCTCCTCTCCAATTCCAGAATCTCCACACTTACCTCCCTTACTTCCCTCAACCCATCAAAATCCATGAAACACAAAAACTGTTCAAGGTAAGATAAAGAAGGAATTGGTACAAATACAGAAACAGGAGAAGCCTCATGGTCAGTCCTTTTCAGTTCACACTCAGTGCCAAAGACCAAAGTGATGGAAATTTTGGCCAAGGGGAGTCCTCCTTAAGGAGGATTTCTCCTAAAGCCTGGAAGCTGGAACTGTTCCATTCTTTTCCATACATCACCTCTTTTTTGGCCCCCAAAGACCATTCCAGCACCACCACAACTGCATTGTGCAAGGACAGGTATAGCAAGAGAAAGCACTACCATATCACCCAAATTAGACTTTGCCAGTTCCAGTTAATTATTTATTAATAGGTGGTTAACAAGCCTCTGCTCAACAGAAAGTTAGAATGTTCTACCACTGCATTTCTTGGCTCAGGGTACTCATTCATACTTTAATCTTGCTCTCCACAGTCAGGGGTTATGTATTTGCTGTGTCATTTGCTTTTCTCAACACACAGGCCTTCAACTAGGCCAGAAGTAACACAATCCCTCGTGTCCTGGTTTCAGAGTTACTGAAATTGTAGCTTAATTCAGAGAAAATAAAAGCTAGGATTATAGGCAACACTTTCTGATAAATGACTGCCTCACTGCAATAGTTAAAATGCAACTTTTGCTCTTAGGGACAGGAGCAGCATTGCCTAATGGAGCTCATAAAACACACAAATTTGCATCAAGTGATTTTAAGCATTACACACTCCAACATATCCTAACAGGCTCCAGATGTCAATGATCTCATTTCAGCTCTCATAAAAGACAGCAGCTCGCTGCTTGTCTCAATTTGTACTCTCCTCCCTTGAATCTGTCTCAGCTTTCCTGAAAAAAGAACCCTATAACCAATAGGCAAAAATGTTACTGTCCCCCAAAATATCCTATCAGAAAGCCTCTGATAATATATTCCACTGAAGTGTTCTACCAGTAACAAAACTGAGGATAAAAATACATTTTAGGCACAGGCTTTGCACCTGTGTCAAATATATGACTATACACAATATGAATGTTAACTGATTAATGATATCCTTATTCTTACTTACCTTTTAAAGACCTCTAAATATTGCACAGATCAAGCAACAAGTTGGGAACCAATGGTTGAAGTAAATAAATCCTACTAAAGTGCTATGTGGTAATAGATATGAATTCTGGTGGCAAGCTGATATTTAAAATAAATAAATAAAATGTAGCCACATAATTACAAAATTACAAAAGCAGAGTGTTTTCCAACCATCAAAAAAGGAATTCCTATAATAAAAAGAAAGCAGCTGTCCAACATTCCTTTGAGACTATTTTCAACAAATAGTACTCCAAAAAGAACTAAATTAAATAAGAACACAGGGAGAAAAGCCTCAGCTCACTCTGCTTAACCCTGTAGTCACTACAAGAATTTAGGGGTACCAGTGGAACCACAGAATAGCTTAGGTTGGAAAAGACCTCTAAGATAATTAAGTGCAGCCTTTCCCAGTTCTTCAAAACACTTCAAATTCATAAGATTAATATATAACTTAGTTAACACCATTGATAGACTAAATACTGCTGGAAAATGCCTTGCAATGCCAATGCATTTCCAAGCTCAGAAAGAGACCACTTGATTGTTACCTGTGCTGAGCACAGAGGTGCTTTGCAAAACACAAATAAACAGTCACATTAAAAGATAAAGAGTAAATATTCCAAAAGGGGTTGTGTAGAACAGACAAGTGATGAAAAATCTCACAGGGCCCTAAGCAGACACCATCACATGCAACCCCTGTGGCAGTCAGTAATAAGCACCTAGAAAACAAATTCCCATGCCATGAAGAAAAGGTAAAATGACCAAAGTAAATCAGAAAATCCTTTTATAGAAAACCTAAATGGAAAATGCATTGCAAAGATCACCATGATGAAAGACTGCACCTTCCTGACAGAAAAACAAACTCGGCACAAGAAGCACTGTTTGAAATCTCTGCCTGAACAGCATTTCTTAAATACCTGTTTCATACTTGTTGTTCAACTGCTGCTGCCAAGCTTGAAGGAGCTCATGAATCATTCCTCAAATATCTGGACTTTACAGAAAGTAACTTGGAATTTGGAACTTGGAAAGATTTCCCCACCAGCCCAAGAATTACTTCAGGAGCTCTGATCCTACACAGTTGTGAACACAACTCCTAAAATTATTGCAGTCTTAAAACTAAAGCACATAAACATGTTCTCTATGATTCAGATCTAATTCCTGCAGCTCCAAAAGTTGTATTTGCAGACTCCTGAGCTGTTCTTACACTCCTGTAAAAAGTGAGTATGTATATTTACAAAAGCACTTACTAGTTTTAGTTGAATTGATAAGCTTTTGAAATTCATACCTGATTTAAAAATACAACTCCATTTTGGCTTTGAACAAAATCAATGCCTTCTTGCACTGCTCTTTGCTGCTTGCTACCTCTTGGAGAATATTTCTTTTGTGCAAGAATGAGCCAGATCAGAGCCAGACTTGTGGAAGATTCTCAGGGGAGTCATCCATGCACAGCAGGTGCACAAACTGGGATATGTCCACCAGCATCCCTACAGGAACAATTCTGGTATATGGGGGAACAAGAGAAGCTGAATCCTGGAACACAAATCTTCCTAATCCTGACTCCCTCTCTGCTGCATTCTGGGTCTATTGGAAAAATTTCTTACTGGGCACCCAAAAATCTGAATAACCACTGTGCAAGCAGTGGATTACATTTACAGTGAAACATGCCAGAGCACACAATATCCACTGTCAATGTCTCACTCAGCTTCAAAGCCAGTCCTGTACAATTACAAGTTGCTAAACCAGAAGGATGGATTTGGAAGCCCTCATGCACTCACTTTACAGAGCTTCTCTGGAATGATGCAGCACTCCTGGTGTTTCTGGCCACTCACTACTTAAGTACAACTATTCTGGAGCAATGAACTCACATCCAGGTCTCTCTGCATTGATCCACTGAAGCCAGACTGTGAAAAAGCAAATGAACTTCTCTGTGACCCTCATGCTCCTGACTTACTGCAAATTCCATGTGTTTTGTCAGCTCTGATGCATTTATTGAATGGGCAGCAAATTCAGGCTGAAACCCCAGAAAGCACCGTAGGCATTTGTTAACAAAGAGAGGCACAAACAGCAAATGATGGTGGGACTGAGCTGACACCCTCTGCAGAGGCCACTGATAAACCAAACTGAGCATCAGTCACACTGAAAGCAATATAATTTATATATAAAACAGAAAACAATTAAGAATTTAAGATTTCAATGCAAGAAGAGCTGGCATTTGGAAGTCAATATTTGATTACTCATTCAACACATGGCAATTAGAGAAAGGGAGCATTTAAAAACACAGCTTCAGTTTCATTTTGTCTTCCAGAAACCATTGATTTTTATGTCAATTAGTCAAGTAATGTTATGATCTGAATATAGCCTTCAGATGTATCACTACTAGGAGAAAAGACATTATTTAATTCTATGTTTGTTATGCCAAGTGCCATAAAAACATTTATTTGGGTTACTATGCTCTGCTTAGTGCCAACATCAAAACATGAGGGCTGGTACCCGCCCATCAAACCAAGGTTTTGTACCTCACCTTTAAAGGTAGAAAACAACTGCTTTTGTAACTCAGCTGATCAGGGAGAAAAGAACAAAAGAAATCCAGACTGAAAGGTCTGTTGTTTGCAGGTACTGGAACAGGAAATCAACATTTTGTAAGAAAATAAGCAAGAAAGTCTCATAACTTACACAGGATCCTTATGACATTCTGCTTTCCAGTCCAAGCCAACACAATCATCATAGGAATTCCAGAGGTAAACCCCTCACAAGGGCAAACATCCTACAGGAACCTCAAAGCCACAGTTTCTTATATTCTATTTTTAACAGAAATATGAATTTTACTCTGGACAGACTCCTGAAGAAGTGCATCTCTCCTTCATTTAACCAGGCATAACCATTAAATGGACAGAAGAAAAGCCATTCTTGCCCTTCTGAAGTGCCTTCACAGTAGCTACCAGGATAACACCAGGAAATTACTGCTGCATGCAAGTTTTAGTAGGGCTTTAGTCTAACCCAAACACAGTTTGCTTTTGCTGCCATAATAACACGAGCCCAAAGCCTGCAGGAATTTGGGAAGTTTGCCCACTGGGATGACACAGCTCCTCTGACAGTGGCACTGATGTGATGAACTCAACCTGAAACCAAGAGTGGCAAAAACCAACAGAAACTGAAACAGAGCTATCCCATCAGAGGCAGAGAGCCTGAAAAACCTTCCAACTGTTTTCCAGAGCACTGGCTTAGGGAAACATTCCTTCATGTGAGGCAAGCAGAGTGTGCTCAGTGAGACAGGAGGGATCCCTGTGTTCCTTCCACAGGGATCTCTGGAGCAGTCCCAGGGCTGTAACACAAACACTGTGCCTTGTCATCACTCATCCCACCAGCAAACCACTGCACCCGGGCCTAAGGACATCCCCAGAAATAGCTCCTGGGTTTTTCACTCCAAAGAGCAAATCCCTGTTTCCTTAAGATCTCAAAGATGCTCTCTCTGTCTCACACACTGAGAGGGACTGGGGAAGAACATTTGGGAATCCCAAAGCCCCACAGCGCTGTTGCTTCTTAAGGACATGAACCTACAGCTCAACCAGCAACTTCAGATTTATTTCTTAACTGAAATCAGTAGCAGAAGTTGTATTTCTGTACCACAGAGATGGCTGGAACTGTTCTCCACGTGAATTCACAGATCCCAGGGTATTCAGAACCAAAGGTTTCTAGATCATCTTTCAACATCAGCCAGGCCTGCACACAAATCTGTATTTCTCCTTTGATTTTCATCTGCTGGGTAATCTCAACTAAATAAAATAGAAGGCAGGAGATGTCTAATAAAAATAAATCCTACTCCTACAAATTTCACAGAAGCAGGTGAACCAGGATGAGGGAGACTTGTGTTTAAAGAGTTCTGAATTTCTCCCAGTACCTTTAGAACAACTGATTTCTGAAGCAAACTTGCCATCAACACATTTGACAGCAGCAGGTTATCAGTTTGTTTGGAGGTAATATTAAACTTGAACTTAACATAGTTAGGAAGGCAACCATTATGAGACCCAAATCCACTGAAAATTGATTTTAGGGAATTGCTGAGTTGCTAAATAAGATACAAGGATGTTTTTCTACCTTGGGAAGTGCAGGATATTTGCTGCAAGTTGTATAAACAGGATTCTCCCAGCACACGCCAGGGAAAGGAAAAAGGTGGGGTGAATTCCTATAACTCAGAAACTGTACTAAGAAGAAGATGAATCAGATCAAAGATACTAAGAGGCTTAGGACCTGAAACCATCAGTCAGATATTACAGCACTGCTGTAAGGAAGGTAATTCATCAAGCTCTGCTTATGGATTTGAATTCTGCATCAAGGACATTTTAAGTCACCCTGTTTTATCATTCTAGAATTTGCTATGCTCATTCAGATTCCTAAAAGCCTCAGGATCCTCAGTAAAGAAACATTGAAACACAGACTGTTGAATATGAAACACAAATGAGAGGATGTCTAAAAAACTATTTTGGGCCAGCAATTTGTGAGTAATTTTTTCCTCAATCTATTGCTATTTCAAACACAGCCTGATCAGTCTTTTAAAAAAGATTCTGCCTGTCTTCAATTAATCAGGAAGAGCTGATAATTGTTAATATGATGCACACTCTAAGGCTTCAAGTTGCCACTGTGTACACAGATTATAAAAACATTGCTGCTCTGGTCTATTAAAAGATCAGAAAGCACATGATCCTCCCTCCCTAGCACATCATTCCCTATAGAAGGAGCCAAGGATTGAGGAGTAAAGTTTCCAACTAAGTAAGCAATTGCCACCTCTTCTGGTTAGCCCATTATCATCACTTACTAATTTTCCTACAGTTTTCCCAGGAAATTCTTGTCTTTCTCCAAAGATCTCCATTTCAATTTAAAAAGAAAAAAGAAAGAACAATTTGTTTGACTGTCCACACTGACTACTGTTGATGATACTGCACTTCAGCCATCCCAGTCAGGATAAAATGATGACTTTGGAATAGCAGTTTCAAGTTTAAGTTATTTGGGATCTACAATTTAAAATTTGAGAAAGAAAGTATCATCTCCCCTCAACCTCAAACTCTAAAGCATTTAAAGGCACAAAGGCTTCTCCCTAATACAATTACAACCAAAGCAGCTGAAACAAAGATGCTGCTTTTTATAGTAAGGATTTAATTTTGATAGACTTGAGTGAAACTGTAACTGTTTCACACTGGCTGAAAACATCAAGTCAGCTGTCTCTTTTTAGCTCTCCCTGTTCTCAGCTTTGAAATGAGCACCGTGACTGCTGCATGGCTGGCAGAGAGCTCAGGACAAGTACAAATTCAGAACTTAGATAAATATTGCTGTGATTGCATGGATGCTGCTGCCAGGCAGAGCAGCAGAATGAGAGTGTCAAATAAGCTGATTCTATACAATATTGAGTTTCTCTCTCTGCCTTGCAATTTCTCCTCATAATAAGCTAAAAATATAGACAGTAAGATTATAAAGATCAGGAAAAATGAATAGCTTTTAATAAATGTTCTTCTGGAAACAGTGATGTGTCTTATAAATTAAAAGAATATATGGAACTATTCTTATTAGTTGGTACAAATAATGAATGAGATTTTTCCAAGTGGAAAAACTTAGGTGGGTGTTGAAGCACAAACTTGCACAGCCTGTCCTTAGATCCATCTCCTGAATCCTTCCCAGCCTTCTGGGGGCCAGGAGGCAGTACCAGATTTGTGGGTGTTTCTCAGGGTCAGAGTGCAGCTTCACTCTGTAAAAACAGCTGGATGTGGAGGACACATACCTGCACAAGCAGGAGGTGCTTAAATCATCAGGGAGCTGCTGACAGAGTTCTGCTGGTCAACACCAAGGAAACTCCAGCAGAAAGTGGCATGGTGCTGAGGGCAGCTGAGATTACAGCTAATGCAGTATATAATTGCCTTTCATGAAATAACAAAACACCATCCATCTGAGGCATTTCCAAACATGCCGCTCCAATAAGGATTCCAGTGAGTTACTCTTTATTTGTGCCAGCAGAGCCAGTAGTCCCTAAGGAATGCCAAGGGATTAAACAAGAGCTGTATTCATTCATGGTTGTCATGTTCAAACATTAGAAAACTTGCATTCAACATACAGAGTTAACATTTGACCCGTGTGTTTTAGAAAGAGAAAGAAAAGCAGCTCTGAAAAATCATATTGGCAAGGCAGAGCTCTCTATTTCTTTTTAAGGAGGATCTATTTTGATATATTCTCAGTCCCTCCCAAGAAAAACTTTAACAGGGCTACAAGGATAAAGGGAGGAACACGAAAGGAATTATGCAATCTGCCCAAGCTGAGTAAATAAAGGCTGTCTTGGGTATCCAGAGTCAGAAGATGGCAAACAGATACAACCTGAAAGTCAGACAGGAAATCTTCAGGAGCTCTAGGAAGTGGTAGCAGTCAGCAGAGAGATCACTGCTCCTTCCTACAGTGTAATCACACAAGGAAAGAGGCTGCTGTTCCCTAGGGAATACATCTGGAATGAGCATACAGGACAGCTGGTGTTCTGCCCTCCCTCGAAAGCTGAGATCTTCTCTTTAAGGGAAACCATACAAATCATGTAAAACTCTTTTTTGCCAAATAAAGTCTCCCTCTTGATCCCTAAAGATACGGACATTTAAGGTCACGTTTCCAAGCTTTTCTGCTTCAGACAATTCATCCCTCTCCCTTCACTACACAGAAAGCTTTAGTGCACTGTAGCCAGACAGAAAATCTCCCAGCAAATATACAAGGACTGGGTGGGAAGAGAACCCTGAAATCTTGTCATTTTACAGCAAAAACTAACAACCCTCAGCACGTAAAAGATGAACAGTTCAACTTTCCTTAGAATAAGACACGTTGCTGTGGGTGGAGGGGAGGTGTTTACTTTTCCTCCACAGTATCTACCTTGCAATTTTCCTACTCTTGCAGCAGGTGCACATGGACACACTTTGGGAAAACCACTCTCTGCCCTTGCTAGTTTCAAATTTACATTGCATTCAGAATGCATATTTCTGTTCTTTCAATAAAATACTTTGCAAAGCGGCCGGCATCAAGACACTTCCTCTTTAGTGCCTCTTTTTCTTTCTTCTTCCTACGTGTCAACACAAGCATCACATGTTTTAAAATCCTCCTGCTCAAAGATCTCAAAGCAACCTGTGAACTTCTATAAATCCCTGCCCATTCAGCACAGTGGCTAAGTGAAGGGGTGGGGAGGAACAAGTCTTCATTTCACAGTCATATTTTTAATTATCAACATACACAATCACAGAGTAAATTTTCCTCCCCATGCTCTATTTTGGAAAATTTCTTTAGTGTTGGCTTTTGTTTATATTTTGAAAAATTATTTAAAGCACAGAATCAGAACCAAGATGAAAGGGGAAAAGTAACTCCTGATGTTTTATGCAGCAGGAGCCACATTACCCCGTGAGTAACTGCAGCAATTACCTTGTGCCCCATGACAGCTACGGCACAGAAAAGGGAGCACTGCATGGCCTGAGGTGCAGCGCTGTAGCGGGAACAGGAGGGGCCTGGAGCAGCGCCCGTGCCTGGGAATCCCGCAGCTCTGGCACTGCCCAGAACATGGCAGCGAACTCTCCTGAGCCACCTGAGGGGATGCCAGAGCAGCTCACCTGGAAACCAGCAGCTTTTGTAACAACGAGAGGATGGGGAGCGGCCATAAAAAAAAACAAAATCTAAAAATGCCAAGGTAGATTATTGGTAAAATATCCTTAAGTAAATGCAGGATGCTGGGAATTACAGCACTTATCAAGGAATATAAGGACTACCCAGACCTCTTCCCTCAGAATCAGCCGCTCAAGCCACCACTAACCCAGCACAGCGCCGCAGTTTCCCAGAGCGAGACTCGAGCGGAGGCTGCGATCCAACCGTCGCGTCCCCGCTCCGGACAACCACCCCTGGGGCTGAGGGTGACGAGGCCGCCCCGCTGCTGCTCCGCGCCGGCCCCGCACC